>JBAPLH010000944.1:0-20795 GCA_037897445.1 Ceriops zippeliana | reverse complement strand
TCAGTTTCATCCTTAACGACTACATTAATTGTGAAATCAATATCCATGAACCATCTATACCCCAAATTCTTTCAATTCATCAAACAATGGAGTCCCTGATCTTGATTTGCTTTTCTTATTGATATTAATTGGTTGAAATACAAAATAAAGAGTCCGTCCCATCATTTCTTCTTAGCAAGTATCCTTTTTTGTTTTACAAACACACTTTTTGATACAAAGATCATGAAATTAACACTTGTGCCTAAACTACTAACTATATTCATTACAACAAACAATTCTAAACTCTATTAACACTCTAAATGCGTTTACTTCCACCAATCGAAGAATTCATTCATCTTGGTTTGCATTTCATACTATTGTTAAGTAGTTTCATTCAAAAATAATGAGACATTCAATGCGCCTCCAGCTAATTACACTCCTCTTTCTGTTCCAAAGACTATTTTTTCATTCAATGACCATGAAATTATCGTTTGTTTCATACTTAACGACTACATTAATTGTGAAATCAATATCCATGAACCATCTATACCCCAAATTCTTTCAATTCCATCAAACAATGGAGTCCCTGATCTTGATTTGCTTTTCTTATTGATATTAATTGGTTGAAATACAAAATAAAGAGTCCGTCCCATCATTTCTTCTTAGCAAGTATCCTTTTTTGTTTACAAACACACTTTTTGATACAAAGATCATGAAATTAACACTTGTGCCTAAACTACTAACTATATTCATTACAACAAACAATTCTAAACTCTATTAACACTCTAAATGCGTTTACTTCCACCAATCGAAGAATTCATTCATCTTGGTTTGCATTTCATACTATTGTTAAGTAGTTTCATTCAAAAATAATGAGACATTCAATGCGCCTCCAGCTAATTACACTCCTCTTTCTGTTCCAAAGACTATTTTTCATTCAATGACCATGAAATTATCGTTTGTTTCATACTTAACGACTATATTAATTGTGAAATCAATATCCATGAACCATCTATACCCCTGAATTCTTTCAATTCCAACAAACAATGGAGTCCCTGATCTTGATTTGCTTTTCTTGTTGATATTAATTGGTTGAAATACAAAATAAAGAGTCCGTCCCATCATTTCTTCTTAGCAAGTATCCTTTTTTGTTTACAAACACACTTTTTGATACAAAGATCATGAAATTAACACTTATGCCTAAACTACTAACTATATTCATTACAACAAACAATTCTAAACTCTATTAACATTCTAAGTGTGTTTACTTCCACCAATCGAAGAATTCATTCATCTTGGTTTGCATTTAGTACAATTGTTAAGTAGTTTCATTCAAAAATAATGAGACATTCAATGCGCCTCCAGCTAATTACACTCCTCTTTCTGTTCCAAAGACTATTTTTCATTCAATGACCATGAAATTATCGTCAGTTTCATCCTTAACGACTACATTAATTGTGAAATCAATATCCATGAACCATCTATACCCCAAATTCTTTCAATTCCATCAAACAATGGAGTCCCTGATCTTGATTTGCTTTTCTTATTGATATTAATTGGTTGAAATACAAAATAAAGAGTCCGTCCCATCATTTCTTCTTAGCAAGTATCCTTTTTTGTTTACAAACACACTTTTTGATACAAAGATCATGAAATTAACACTTGTGCCTAAACTACTAACTATATTCATTACAACAAACAATTCTAAACTCTATTAACACTCTAAATGCGTTTACTTCCACCAATCGAAGAATTCATTCATCTTGGTTTGCATTTCATACTATTGTTAAGTAGTTTCATTCAAAAATAATGAGACATTCAATGCGCCTCCAGCTAATTACACTCCTCTTTCTGTTCCAAAGACTATTTTTCATTCAATGACCATGAAATTATCGTTTGTTTCATACTTAACGACTATATTAATTGTGAAATCAATATCCATGAACCATCTATACCCTGAATTCTTTCAATTCCAACAAACAATGGAGTCCCTGATCTTGATTTGCTTTTCTTGTTGATATTAATTGGTTGAAATACAAAATAAAGAGTCCGTCCCATCATTTCTTCTTAGCAAGTATCCTTTTTTGTTTACAAACACACTTTTTGATACAATGATCATGAAATTAACACTTGTGCCTAAACTACTAACTATATTCATTACAACAAACAATTCTAAACTCTATTAACATTCTAAATGTGTTTACTTCCACCAATCGAAGAATTCATTCATCTTGGTTTGCATTTAGTACAATTGTTAAGTAGTTTCATTCAAAAATAATGAGACATTCAATGCGCCTCCAGCTAATTACACTCCTCTTTCTGTTCCAAAGACTATTTTTCATTCAATGACCATGAAATTATCGTCAGTTTCATCCTTAACGACTACATTAATTGTGAAATCAATATCCATGAACCATCTATACCCCAAATTCTTTCAATTCCATCAAACAATGGAGTCCCTGATCTTGATTTGCTTTTCTTATTGATATTAATTGGTTGAAATACAAAATAAAAGAGTCCGTCCCATCATTTCTTCTTAGCAAGTATCCTTTTTTGTTTACAAACACACTTTTTGATACAAAGATCATGAAATTAACACTTGTGCCTAAACTACTAACTATATTCATTACAACAAACAATTCTAAACTCTATTAACACTCTAAATGCGTTTACTTCCACCAATCGAAGAATTCATTCATCTTGGTTTGCATTTCATACTATTGTTAAGTAGTTTCATTCAAAAATAATGAGACATTCAATGCGCCTCCAGCTAATTACACTCCTCTTTCTGTTCCAAAGACTATTTTTCATTCAATGACCATGAAATTATCGTTTGTTTCATACTTAACGACTATATTAATTGTGAAATCAATATCCATGAACCATCTATACCCTGAATTCTTTCAATTCCAACAAACAATGGAGTCCCTGATCTTGATTTGCTTTTCTTGTTGATATTAATTGGTTTGAAATACAAAATAAAGAGTCCGTCCCATCATTTCTTCTTAGCAAGTATCCTTTTTTGTTTACAAACACACTTTTTGATACAAAGATCATGAAATTAACACTTGTGCCTAAACTACTAACTATATTCATTACAACAAACAATTCTAAACTCTATTAACACTCTAAATGCGTTTACTTCCACCAATCGAAGAATTCATTCATCTTGGTTTGCATTTAGTACAATTGTTAAGTAGTTTCATTCAAAAATAATGAGACATTCAATGCGCCTCCAGCTAATTACACTCCTCTTTCTGTTCCAAAGACTATTTTTCATTCAATGACCATGAAATTATCGTCAGTTTCATCCTTAACGACTACATTAATTGTGAAATCAATATCCATGAACCATCTATACCCCAAATTCTTTCAATTCCATCAAACAATGGAGTCCCTGATCTTGATTTGCTTTTCTTATTGATATTAATTGGTTGAAATACAAAATAAAGAGTCCGTCCCATCATTTCTTCTTAGCAAGTATCCTTTTTTGTTTACAAACACACTTTTTGATACAAAGATCATGAAATTAACACTTGTGCCTAAACTACTAACTATATTCATTACAACAAACAATTCTAAACTCTATTAACACTCTAAATGCGTTTACTTCCACCAATCGAAGAATTCATTCATCTTGGTTTGCATTTCATACTATTGTTAAGTAGTTTCATTCAAAAATAATGAGACATTCAATGCGCCTCCAGCTAATTACACTCCTCTTTCTGTTCCAAAGACTATTTTTCATTCAATGACCATGAAATTATCGTTTGTTTCATACTTAACGACTATATTAATTGTGAAATCAATATCCATGAACCATCTATACCCTGAATTCTTTCAATTCCAACAAACAATGGAGTCCCTGATCTTGATTTGCTTTTCTTGTTGATATTAATTGGTTGAAATACAAAATAAAGAGTCCGTCCCATCATTTCTTCTTAGCAAGTATCCTTTTTTGTTTACAAACACACTTTTTGATAAAATGATCATGAAATTAACACTTGTCCCTAAACTACTAACTATAGTCATTACAACAAACAATTCTAAACTCTATTAACACTCTAAATGCATTTACTTCCACCAATCGAAGAATTCATTCATCTTGGTTTGCATTTATACAATTGTTAAGTAGTTTCATTCAAAAATAATGAGACATTCAATGCGCCTCCAGCTAATTACACTCCTCTTTCTGTTCCAAAGACTATTTTTCATTCAATGACCATGAAATTATGGTTTGTTTCATACTTAACGACTATATTAATTGTGAAATCAATATCCATGAACCATCTATACCCCAAATTCTTTCAATTCCATCAAACAATGGAGTCCCTGATCTTGATTTGCTTTTCTTATTGATATTAATTGGTTGAAATACAAAATAAAGAGTCCGTCCCATCATTTCTTCTTAGCAAGTATCCTTTTTTGTTTACAAACACACTTTTTTTGATACAAAGATCATGAAATTAACACTTGTGCCTAAACTACTAACTATATTCATTACAACAAACAATTCTAAACTCTATTAACACTCTAAATGCGTTTACTTCCACCAATCGAAGAATTCATTCATCTTGGTTTGCATTTCATACTATTGTTAAGTAGTTTCATTCAAAAATAATGAGACATTCAATGCGCCTCCAGCTAATTACACTCCTCTTTCTGTTCCAAAGACTATTTTTCATTCAATGACCATGAAATTATCGTCAGTTTCATCCTTAACGACTACATTAATTGTGAAATCAATATCCATGAACCATCTATACCCCAAATTCTTTCAATTCCTCATCAAACAATGGAGTCCCTGATCTTGATTTGCTTTTCTTATTGATATTAATTGGTTGAAATACAAAATAAAGAGTCCGTCCCATCATTTCTTCTTAGCAAGTATCCTTTTTTGTTTTACAAACACACTTTTTGATACAAAATGATCATGAAATTAACACTTGTGCCTAAACTACTAACTATATTCATTACAACAAACAATTCTAAACTCTATTAACACTCTAAATGCGTTTACTTCCACCAATCGAAGAATTCATTCATCTTGGTTTGCATTTCATACTATTGTTAAGTAGTTTCATTCAAAAATAATGAGACATTCAATGCGCCTCCAGCTAATTACACTCCTCTTTCTGTTCCAAAGACTATTTTTCATTCAATGACCATGAAATTATCGTTTGTTTCATACTTAACGACTATATTAATTGTGAAATCAATATCCATGAACCATCTATACCCCAAATTCTTTCAATTCCATCAAACAATGGAGTCCCTGATCTTGATTGATTGCTTTTCTTGTTGATATTAATTGGTTGAAATACAAAATAAAGAGTCCGTCCCATCATTTCTTCTTAGCAAGTATCCTTTTTTGTTTACAAACACACTTTTTGATACAATGATCATGAAATTAACACTTGTGCCTAAACTACTAACTATATTCATTACAACAAACAATTCTAAACTCTATTAACATTCTAAATGCGTTTACTTCCACCAATCGAAGAATTCATTCATCTTGGTTTGCATTTAGTACAATTGTTAAGTAGTTTCATTCAAAAATAATGAGACATTCAATGCGCCTCCAGCTAATTACACTCCTCTTTCTGTTCCAAAGACTATTTTTCATTCAATGACCATGAAATTATCGTCAGTTTCATCCTTAACGACTACATTAATTGTGAAATCAATATCCATGAACCATCTATACCCCAAATTCTTTCAATTCCATCAAACAATGGAGTCCCTGATCTTGATTTGCTTTTCTTATTGATATTAATTGGTTGAAATACAAAATAAAGAGTCCGTCCCATCATTTCTTCTTAGCAAGTATCCTTTTTTGTTTACAAACACACACTTTTTGATACAAAGATCATGAAATTAACACTTGTGCCTAAACTACTAACTATATTCATTACAACAAACAATTCTAAACTCTATTAACACTCTAAATGCGTTTACTTCCACCAATCGAAGAATTCATTCATCTTGGTTTGCATTTCATACTATTGTTAAGTAGTTTCATTCAAAAATAATGAGACATTCAATGCGCCTCCAGCTAATTACACTCCTCTTTCTGTTCCAAAGACTATTTTTCATTCAATGACCATGAAATTATCGTTTGTTTCATACTTAACGACTATATTAATTGTGAAATCAATATCCATGAACCATCTATACCCCAAATTCTTTCAATTCCATCAAACAATGGAGTCCCTGATCTTGATTTGCTTTTCTTGTTGATATTAATTTTTTGAAGTATAAAATAAAGAGTCCGCCCCATCATTTCTTCTTAGCAAGTATCCTTTTTTGTTTACAAACACACTTTTTGATACAATGATCATGAAATTAACACTTGTCCCTAAACTACTAACTATATTCATTACAACAAACAATTCTAAACTCTATTAACACTCTAAATGCGTTTACTTCCACCAATCGAAAAATTCATTCATCTTGGTTTGCATTTCATACTATTGTTAAGTAGTTTCATTCAAAAATAATGAGACATTCAATGCGCCTCCAGCTAATTACACTCCTCTTTCTGTTCCAAAGACTATTTTTCATTCAATGACCACGAAATTATGGTTTGTTTCATACTTAACGACTATATTAATTGTGAAATCAATATCCATGAACCATCTATACCCTGAATTCTTTCAATTCCAACAAACAATGGAGTCCCTGATCTTGATTTGCTTTTCTTGTTGATATTAATTGGTTGAAATACAAAATAAAGAGTCCGTCCCATCATTTCTTCTTAGCAAGTATCCTTTTTTTGTTTACAAACACACTTTTTGATACAATGATCATGAAATTAACACTTGTGCCTAAACTACTAACTATATTCATTACAACAAACAATTCTAAACTCTATTAACACTCTAAATGCGTTTTTACTTCCACCAATCGAAGAATTCATTCATCTTGGTTTGCATTTAGTACAATTGTTAAGTAGTTTCATTCAAAAATAATGAGACATTCAATGCGCCTCCAGCTAATTACACTCCTCTTTCTGTTCCAAAGACTATTTTTCATTCAATGACCATGAAATTATCGTCAGTTTCATCCTTAACGACTACATTAATTGTGAAATCAATATCCATGAACCATCTATACCCCAAATTCTTTCAATTCCATCAAACAATGGAGTCCCTGATCTTGATTTGCTTTTCTTGTTGATATTAATTGGTTGAAATACAAAATAAAGAGTCCGTCCCATCATTTCTTCTTAGCAAGTATCCTTTTTTGTTTACAAACACACTTTTTGATACAAAGATCATGAAATTAACACTTGTGCCTAAACTACTACTAACTATATTCATTACAACAAACAATTCTAAACTCTATTAACACTCTAAATGCGTTTACTTCCACCAATCGAAGAATTCATTCATCTTGGTTTGCATTTCATACTATTGTTAAGTAGTTTCATTCAAAAATAATGAGACATTCAATGCGCCTCCAGCTAATTACACTCCTCTTTCTGTTCCAAAGACTATTTTTCATTCAATGACCATGAAATTATCGTTTGTTTCATACTTAACGACTATATTAATTGTGAAAATCAATATCCATGAACCATCTATACCCTGAATTCTTTCAATTCCAACAAACAATGGAGTCCCTGATCTTGATTTGCTTTTCTTGTTGATATTAATTGGTTGAAATACAAAATAAAGAGTCCGTCCCATCATTTCTTCTTAGCAAGTATCCTTTTTTGTTTACAAACACACTTTTTTTGATACAAAGATCATGAAATTAACACTTGTGCCTAAACTACTAACTATATTCATTACAACAAACAATTCTAAACTCTATTAACACTCTAAATGCGTTTACTTCCACCAATCGAAGAATTCATTCATCTTGGTTTGCATTTAGTACAATTGTTAAGTAGTTTCATTCAAAAATAATGAGACATTCAATGCGCCTCCAGCTAATTACACTCCTCTTTCTGTTCCAAAGACTATTTTTCATTCAATGACCATGAAATTATCGTTTGTTTCATCCTTAACGACTACATTAATTGTGAAATCAATATCCATGAACCATCTATACCCCAAATTCTTTCAATTCCATCAAACAATGGAGTCCCTGATCTTGATTTGCTTTTCTTGTTGATATTAATTGGTTGAAAATACAAAATAAAGAGTCCGTCCCATCATTTCTTCTTAGCAAGTATCCTTTTTTGTTTACAAAACACACTTTTTGATACAAAGATCATGAAATTAACACTTGTGCCTAAAACTACTAACTATATTCATTACAACAAACAATTCTAAACTCTATTAACACTCTAAATGCGTTTACTTCCACCAATCGAAGAATTCATTCATCTTGGTTTGCATTTCATACTATTGTTAAGTAGTTTCATTCAAAAATAATGAGACATTCAATGCGCCTCCAGCTAATTACACTCCTCTTTCTGTTCCAAAGACTATTTTTCATTCAATGACCATGAAATTATCGTTTGTTTCATCCTTAACGACTACATTAATTGTGAAATCAATATCCATGAACCATCTATACCCCAAATTCTTTCAATTCCATCAAACAATGGAGTCCCTGATCTTGATTTGCTTTTCTTGTTGATATTAATTGGTTGAAATACAAAATAAAGAGTCCGTCCCATCATTTCTTCTTAGCAAGTATCCTTTTTTGTTTACAAACACACTTTTTGATACAAAGATCATGAAATTAACACTTGTGCCTAAACTACTAACTATATTCATTACAACAAACAATTCTAAACTCTATTAACACTCTAAATGCGTTTACTTCCACCAATCGAAGAATTCATTCATCTTGGTTTGCATTTCATACTATTGTTAAGTAGTTTCATTCAAAAATAATGAGACATTCAATGCGCCTCCAGCTAATTACACTCCTCTTTCTGTTCCAAAGACTATTTTTCATTCAATGACCATGAAATTATCGTTTGTTTCATACTTAACGACTATATTAATTGTGAAATCAATATCCATGAACCATCTATACCCTGAATTCTTTCAATTCCAACAAACAATGGAGTCCCTGATCTTGATTTGCTTTTCTTGTTGATATTAATTGGTTGAAATACAAAATAAAGAGTCCCGTCCCATCATTTCTTCTTAGCAAGTATCCTTTTTTTGTTTACAAACACACTTTTTGATACAAAGATCATGAAATTAACACTTGTGCCTAAACTACTAACTATATTCATTACAACAAACAATTCTAAACTCTATTAACACTCTAAATGCGTTTACTTCCACCAATCGAAGAATTCATTCATCTTGGTTTGCATTTAGTACAATTGTTGTTAAGTAGTTTCATTCAAAAAAAATAATGAGACATTCAATGCGCCTCCAGCTAATTACACTCCTCTTTCTGTTCCAAAGACTATTTTTCATTCAATGACCATGAAATTATCGTTTGTTTCATTCATACTTAACGACTATATTAATTGTGAAATCAATATCCATGAACCATCTATACCCCAAATTCTTTCAATTCCATCAAACAATGGAGTCCCTGATCTTGATTTGCTTTTCTTGTTGATATATTAATTGGTTGAAATACAAAATAAAGAGTCCGTCCCATCATTTCTTCTTAGCAAGTATCCTTTTTTTGTTTACAAACACACTTTTTGATACAAAGATCATGAAATTAACACTTGTGCCTAAACTACTAACTATATTTCATTACAACAAACAATTCTAAACTCTATTAACACTCTAAATGCTAACTCGAAGAATTCAACATTCTATTGTTAAGTTAGTTTACATAATTCATTCAACAATTCAATCTTCTGTTCCAAATTTATGAAGAATTCATTCATTCTTGGTTTACTTCCACCAATCGAAGAATTCATTCATCTTGGTTTGCATTTATTTAAGTAGTTTCATTCAAAAATAATGAGACATTCAATGCGCCTCCAGCTAATTACACTCCTCTTTCTGTTCCAAAGACTATTTTTTCATTCAATGACCATGAAATTATCGTTTGTTTTCATCCTTAACGACTACATTAATTGTGAAATCAATATCCATGAACCATCTATACCCCAAAATTCTTTCAATTCCATCAAACAATGGAGTCCCTGATCTTGATTTGCTTTTCTTTGTTGATATTAATTGGTTGAAATACAAAATAAAGAGTCCGTCCCATCATTTCTTCTTAGCAAGTATCCTTTTTTGTTTACAAACACACTTTTTGATACAAAGATCATGAAATTAACACTTGTGCCTAAACTACTAACTATATTCATTACAACAAACAATTCTAAACTCTATTAACACTCTAAATGCGTTTACTTCCACCAATCGAAGAATTCATTCATCTTGGTTTGCATTTCATACAATTGTTAAGTAGTTTCATTCAAAAATAATGAGACATTCAATGCGCCTCCAGCTAATTACACTCCTCTTTCTGTTCCAAAGACTATTTTTCATTCAATGACCATGAAATTATCGTTTGTTTCATACTTAACGACTATATTAATTGTGAAATCAATATCCATGAACCATCTATACCCTGAATTCTTTCAATTCCATCAAACAATGGAGTCCCTGATCTTGATTTGCTTTTCTTGTTGATATTAATTGGTTGAAATACAAAATAAAGAGTCCGTCCCATCATTTCTTCTTAGCAAGTATCCTTTTTTGTTTACAAACACACTTTTTGATACAATGATCATGAAATTAACACTTGTGCCTAAACTACTAACTATATTCATTACAAACAAACAATTCTAAACTCTATTAACACTCTAAATGCGTTTACTTCCACCAATCGAAGAATTCATTCATCTTGGTTTGCATTTTCAGTACAATTGTTAAGTAGTTTCATTCAAAAATAATGAGACATTCAATGCGCCTCCAGCTAATTACACTCCTCTTTCTGTTCCAAAGACTATTTTTCATTCAATGACCATGAAATTATCGTCAGTTTCATCCTTAACGACTACATTAATTGTGAAATCAATATCCATGAACCATCTATACCCCAAATTCTTTCAATTCCATCAAACAATGGAGTCCCTGATCTTGATTTGCTTTTCTTATTGATATTAATTGGTTGAAATACAAAATAAAGAGTCCGTCCCATCATTTCTTCTTAGCAAGTATCCTTTTTTGTTTACAAACACACTTTTTGATACAAAGATCATGAAATAACACTTTGTGCCTAAACTACTAACTATATTCATTACAACAAACAATTCTAAACTCTATTAACACTCTAAATGCGTTTACTTCCACCAATCGAAGAATTCATTCATCTTGGTTTGCATTTCATACAATTGTTAAGTAGTTTCATTCAAAAAATAATGAGACATTCAATGCGCCTCCAGCTAATTACACTCCTCTTTCTGTTCCAAAGACTATTTTTCATTCAATGACCATGAAATTATCGTTTGTTTCATACTTAACGACTATATTAATTGTGAAATCAATATCCATGAACCATCTATACCCTGAATTCTTTCAATTCCAACAAACAATGGAGTCCCTGATCTTGATTTGCTTTTCTTGTTGATATTAATTGGTTGAAATACAAAATAAAGAGTCCGTCCCATCATTTCTTCTTAGCAAGTATCCTTTTTTTGTTTACAAACACACTTTTTTTGATACAATGATCATGAAATTAACACTTGTGCCTAAACTACTAACTATATTCATTACAACAAACAATTCTAAACTCTATTAACATTCTAAATGTGTTTACTTCCACCAATCGAAGAGAATTCATTCATCTTGGTTTGCATTTAGTACAATTGTTAAGTAGTTTCATTCAAAAATAAATGAGACATTCAATGCGCCTCCAGCTAATTACACTCCTCTTTCTGTTCCAAAGACTATTTTTCATTCAATGACCATGAAATTATCGTCAGTTTCATCCTTAACGACTACATTAATTGTGAAATCAATATCCATGAACCATCTATACCCCAAATTCTTTCAATTCCATCAAACAATGGAGTCCCTGATCTTGATTTGCTTTTCTTATTGATATTAATTGGTTGAAATACAAAATAAAGAGTCCGTCCCATCATTTCTTCTTAGCAAGTATCCTTTTTTTTGTTTACAAACACACTTTTTGATACAAAGATCATGAAATTAACACTTGTGCCTAAACTACTAACTATATTCATTACAACAAACAATTCTAAACTCTATTAACACTCTAAATGCGTTTACTTCCACCAATCGAAGAATTCATTCATCTTGGTTTGCATTTCATACTATTGTTAAGTAGTTTCATTCAAAAATAATGAGACATTCAATGCGCCTCCAGCTAATTACACTCCTCTTTCTGTTCCAAAGACTATTTTTCATTCAATGACCATGAAATTATCGTTTGTTTCATACTTAACGACTATATTAATTGTGAAATCAATATCCATGAACCATCTATACCCTGAATTCTTTCAATTCCAACAAACAATGGAGTCCCTGATCTTGATTTGCTTTTCTTGTTGATATTAATTGGTTGAAATACAAAATAAAGAGTCCGTCCCATCATTTCTTCTTAGCAAGTATCCTTTTTTGTTTACAAACACACTTTTTGATACAATGATCATGAAATTAACACTTATGCCTAAACTACTAACTATATTCATTACAACAAACAATTCTAAACTCTATTAACATTCTAAATGTGTTTACTTCCACCAATCGAAGAATTCATTCATCTTGGTTTGCATTTAGTACAATTGTTAAGTAGTTTCATTCAAAAATAATGAGACATTCAATGCGCCTCCAGCTAATTACACTCCTCTTTCTGTTCCAAAGACTATTTTTCATTCAATGACCATGAAATTATCGTCAGTTTCATCCTTAACGACTACATTAATTGTGAAATCAATATCCATGAACCATCTATACCCCAAATTCTTTCAATTCCATCAAACAATGGAGTCCCTGATCTTGATTTGCTTTTCTTATTGATATTAATTGGTTGAAATACAAAATAAAGAGTCCGTCCCATCATTTCTTCTTAGCAAGTATCCTTTTTTGTTTACAAACACACTTTTTGATACAAAGATCATGAAATTAACACTTGTGTTTAAACTACTAACTATATTCATTACAACAAACAATTCTAAACTCTATTAACACTCTAAATGCGTTTACTTCCACCAATCGAAGAATTCATTCATCTTGGTTTGCATTTCATACTATTGTTAAGTAGTTTCATTCAAAAATAATGAGACATTCAATGCGCCTCCAGCACTAATTACACTCCTCTTTCTGTTCCAAAGACTATTTTTCATTCAATGACCATGAAATTATCGTTTGTTTCATACTTAACGACTATATTAATTGTGAAATCAATATCCATGAACCATCTATACCCTGAATTCTTTCAATTCCAACAAACAATGGAGTCCCTGATCTTGATTTGCTTTTCTTGTTGATATTAATTGGTTGAAATACAAAATAAAGAGTCCGTCCCATCATTTCTTCTTAGCAAGTATCCTTTTTTGTTTACAAACACACTTTTTGATACAATGATCATGAAATTAACACTTATGCCTAAACTACTAACTATATTCATTACAACAAACAATTCTAAACTCTATTAACATTCTAAGTGTGTTTACTTCCACCAATCGAAGAATTCATTCATCTTGGTTTGCATTTAGTACAATTGTTAAGTAGTTTCATTCAAAAATAAATGAGACATTCAATGCGCCTCCAGCTAATTACACTCCTCTTTCTGTTCCAAAGACTATTTTTCATTCAATGACCATGAAATTATCGTCAGTTTCATCCTTAACGACTACATTAATTGTGAAATCAATATCCATGAACCATCTATACCCCAAATTCTTTCAATTCCATCAAACAATGGAGTCCCTGATCTTGATTTGCTTTTCTTATTGATATTAATTGGTTGAAATACAAAATAAAGAGTCCGTCCCATCATTTCTTCTTAGCAAGTATCCTTTTTTTGTTTACAAACACACTTTTTGATACAAAGATCATGAAATTAACACTTGTGCCTAAACTACTAACTATATTCATTACAACAAACAATTCTAAACTCTATTAACACTCTAAATGCGTTTACTTCCACCAATCGAAGAATTCATTCATCTTGGTTTGCATTTCATACTATTGTTAAGTAGTTTCATTCAAAAATAATGAGACATTCAATGCGCCTCCAGCTAATTACACTCCTCTTTCTGTTCCAAAGACTATTTTTCATTCAATGACCATGAAATTATCGTTTGTTTCATACTTAACGACTATATTAATTGTGAAATCAATATCCATGAACCATCTATACCCTGAATTCTTTCAATTCCAACAAACAATGGAGTCCCTGATCTTGATTTGCTTTTCTTGTTGATATTAATTGGTTGAAATACAAAATAAAGAGTCCGTCCCATCATTTCTTCTTAGCAAGTATCCTTTTTTGTTTACAAACACACTTTTTGATACAATGATCATGAAATTAACACTTGTGCCTAAACTACTAACTATATTCATTACAACAAACAATTCTAAACTCTATTAACACTCTAAATGCGTTTACTTCCACCAATCGAAGAATTCATTCATCTTGGTTTGCATTTAGTACAATTGTTAAGTAGTTTCATTCAAAAATAATGAGACATTCAATGCGCCTCCAGCTAATTACACTCCTCTTTCTGTTCCAAAGACTATTTTTCATTCAATGACCATGAAATTATCGTCAGTTTCATCCTTAACGACTACATTAATTGTGAAATCAATATCCATGAACCATCTATACCCCAAATTCTTTCAATTCCATCAAACAATGGAGTCCCTGATCTTGATTTGCTTTTCTTATTGATATTAATTGGTTGAAATACAAAATAAAGAGTCCGTCCCATCATTTCTTCTTAGCAAGTATCCTTTTTTGTTTACAAACACACTTTTTGATACAAAGATCATGAAATTAACACTTGTGCCTAAACTACTAACTATATTCATTACAACAAACAATTCTAAACTCTATTAACACTCTAAATGCGTTTACTTCCACCAATCGAAGAATTCATTCATCTTGGTTTGCATTTAGTACAATTGTTAAGTAGTTTTTTTCAAAAATAATGAGACATTCAATGCGCCTCCAGCTAATTACACTCCTCTTTCTGTTCCAAAGACTATTTTTCATTCAATGACCATGAAATTATCGTTTGTTTCATCCTTAACGACTACATTAATTGTGAAATCAATATCCATGAACCATCTATACCCCAAATTCTTTCAATTCCATCAAACAATGGAGTCCCTGATCTTGATTTGCTTTTCTTATTGATATTAATTGGTTGAAATACAAAATAAAGAGTCCGTCCCATCATTTCTTCTTAGCAAGTATCCTTTTTTGTTTACAAACACACTTTTTGATACAAAGATCATGAAATTAACACTTGTGCCTAAACTACTAACTATATTCATTACAACAAACAATTCTAAACTCTATTAACACTCTAAATGCGTTTTTACTTCCACCAATCGAAGAATTCATTCATCTTGGTTTGCATTTCATACTATTGTTAAGTAGTTTCATTCAAAAATAATGAGACATTCAATGCGCCTCCAGCTAATTACACTCCTCTTTCTGTTCCAAAGACTATTTTTTTCATTCAATGACCATGAAATTATCGTTTGTTTCATACTTAACGACTACTATATTAATTGTGAAATCAATATCCATGAACCATCTATACCCTGAATTCTTTCAATTCCAACAAACAATGGAGTCCCTGATCTTGATTTGCTTTTCTTGTTGATATTAATTGGTTGAAATACAAAATAAAGAGTCCGTCCCATCATTTCTTCTTAGCAAGTATCCTTTTTTGTTTACAAACACACTTTTTTGATACAATGATCATGAAATTAACACTTATGCCTAAACTACTAACTATATTCATTACAACAAACAATTCTAAACTCTATTAACATTCTAAGTGTGTTTACTTCCACCAATCGAAGAATTCATTCATCTTGGTTTGCATTTAGTACAATTGTTAAGTAGTTTCATTCAAAAATAATGAGACATTCAATGCGCCTCCAGCTAATTACACTCCTCTTTCTGTTCCAAAGACTATTTTTCATTCAATGACCATGAAATTATCGTCAGTTTCATCCTTAACGACTACATTAATTGTGAAATCAATATCCATGAACCATCTATACCCCAAATTCTTTCAATTCCATCAAACAATGGAGTCCCTGATCTTGATTTGCTTTTCTTATTGATATTAATTGGTTGAAATACAAAATAAAGAGTCCGTCCCATCATTTCTTCTTAGCAAGTATCCTTTTTTGTTTACAAACACACTTTTTGATACAAAGATCATGAAATTAACACTTGTGCCTAAACTACTAACTATATTCATTACAACAAACAATTCTAAACTCTATTAACACTCTAAATGCGTTTACTTCCACCAATCGAAGAATTCATTCATCTTGGTTTGCATTTCATACTATTGTTAAGTAGTTTCATTCAAAAATAATGAGACATTCAATGCGCCTCCAGCTAATTACACTCCTCTTTCTGTTCCAAAGACTATTTTTCATTCAATGACCATGAAATTATCGTTTGTTTTTCATACTTAACGACTATATTAATTGTGAAATCAATATCCATGAACCATCTATACCCTGAATTCTTTCAATTCCAACAAACAATGGAGTCCCTGATCTTGATTTGCTTTTCTTGTTGATATTAATTGGTTGAAATACAAAATAAAGAGTCCGTCCCATCATTTCTTCTTAGCAAGTATCCTTTTTTGTTTACAAACACACTTTTTGATACAATGATCATGAAATTAACACTTATGCCTAAACTACTAACTATATTCATTACAACAAACAATTCTAAACTCTATTAACATTCTAAATGTGTTTACTTCCACCAATCGAAGAATTCATTCATCTTGGTTTGCATTTAGTACAATTGTTAAGTAGTTTCATTCAAAAATAATGAGACATTCAATGCGCCTCCAGCTAATTACACTCCTCTTTCTGTTCCAAAGACTATTTTTCATTCAATGACCATGAAATTATCGTCAGTTTCATCCTTAACGACTACATTAATTGTGAAATCAATATCCATGAACCATCTATACCCCAAAATTCTTTCAATTCCATCAAACAATGGAGTCCCTGATCTTGATTTGCTTTTCTTATTGATATTAATTGGTTGAAATACAAAATAAAGAGTCCGTCCCATCATCATTCTTCTTAGCAAGTATCCTTTTTTGTTTACAAAACACACTTTTTGATACAAAGATCATGAAATTAACACTTGTGCCTAAACTACTAACTATATTCATTACAACAAACAATTCTAAACTCTATTAACACTCTAAATGCGTTTACTTCCACCAATCGAAGAATTCATTCATCTTGGTTTGCATTTCATACTATTGTTAAGTAGTTTCATTCAAAAATAATGAGACATTCAATGCGCCTCCAGCTAATTACACTCCTCTTTCTGTTCCAAAGACTATTTTTCATTCAATGACCATGAAATTATCGTTTGTTTCATACTTAACGACTATATTAATTGTGAAATCAATATCCATGAACCATCTATACCCTGAATTCTTTCAATTCCAACAAACAATGGAGTCCCTGATCTTGATTTGCTTTTCTTGTTGATATTAATTGGTTGAAATACAAAATAAAGAGTCCGTCCCATCATTTCTTCTTAGCAAGTATCCTTTTTTGTTTACAAACACACTTTTTGATACAATGATCATGAAATTAACACTTATGCCTAAACTACTAACTATATTCATTACAACAAACAATTCTAAACTCTATTAACATTCTAAGTGTGTTTACTTCCACCAATCGAAGAATTCATTCATCTTGGTTTGCATTTAGTACAATTGTTAAGTAGTTTCATTCAAAAAATATGAGACATTCAATGCGCCTCCAGCTAATTACACTCCTCTTTCTGTTCCAAAGACTATTTTTCATTCAATGACCATGAAATTATCGTCAGTTTCATCCTTAACGACTACATTAATTGTGAAATCAATATCCATGAACCATCTATACCCCAAAATTCTTTCAATTCCATCAAACAATGGAGTCCCTGATCTTGATTTGCTTTTCTTATTGATATTAATTGGTTGAAATACAAAATAAAGAGTCCGTCCCATCATTTCTTCTTAGCAAGTATCCTTTTTTGTTTACAAACACACTTTTTGATACAAAGATCATGAAATTAACACTTGTGCCTAAACTACTAACTATATTCATTACAACAAACAATTCTAAACTCTATTAACACTCTAAATGCGTTTACTTCCACCAATCGAAGAATTCATTCATCTTGGTTTGCATTTCATACTATTGTTAAGTAGTTTCATTCAAAAATAATGAGACATTCAATGCGCCTCCAGCTAATTACACTCCTCTTTCTGTTCCAAAGACTATTTTTCATTCAATGACCATGAAATTATCGTTTGTTTCATACTTAACGACTATATTAATTGTGAAATCAATATCCATGAACCATCTATACCCTGAATTCTTTCAATTCCAACAAACAATGGAGTCCCTGATCTTGATTTGCTTTTCTTGTTGATATTAATTGGTTGAAATACAAAATAAAGAGTCCGTCCCATCATTTCTTCTTAGCAAGTATCCTTTTTTGTTTACAAACACACTTTTTGATACAATGATCATGAAATTAACACTTATGCCTAAACTACTAACTATATTCATTACAACAAACAATTCTAAACTCTATTAACATTCTAAGTGTGTTTACTTCCACCAATCGAAGAATTCATTCATCTTGGTTTGCATTTAGTACAATTGTTAAGTAGTTTCATTCAAAAAATAATGAGACATTCAATGCGCCTCCAGCTAATTACACTCCTCTTTCTGTTCCAAAGACTATTTTTCATTCAATGACCATGAAATTATCGTCAGTTTCATCCTTAACGACTACATTAATTGTGAAATCAATATCCATGAACCATCTATACCCCAAATTCTTTCAATTCCATCAAACAATGGAGTCCCTGATCTTGATTTGCTTTTCTTATTGATATTAATTGGTTGAAATACAAAATAAAGAGTCCGTCCCATCATTTCTTCTTAGCAAGTATCCTTTTTTGTTTACAAACACACTTTTTGATACAAAGATCATGAAATTAACACTTGTGCCTAAACTACTAACTATATTCATTACAACAAACAATTCTAAAAAACCTATTAACACTCTAAATGCGTTTACTTCCACCAATCGAAGAATTCATTCATCTTGGTTTGCATTTCATACTATTGTTAAGTAGTTTCATTCAAAAATAATGAGACATTCAATGCGCCTCCAGCTAATTACACTCCTCTTTCTGTTCCAAAGACTATTTTTCATTCAATGACCATGAAATTATCGTTTGTTTCATACTTAACGACTATATTAATTGTGAAATCAATATCCATGAACCATCTATACCCTGAATTCTTTCAATTCCAACAAACAATGGAGTCCCTGATCTTGATTTGCTTTTCTTGTTGATATTAATTGGTTGAAATACAAAATAAAGAGTCCGTCCCATCATTTCTTCTTAGCAAGTATCCTTTTTTGTTTACAAACACACTTTTTGATACAATGATCATGAAATTAACACTTATGCCTAAACTACTAACTATATTCATTACAACAAACAATTCTAAACTCTATTAACATTCTAAATGTGTTTACTTCCACCAATCGAAGAATTCATTCATCTTGGTTTGCATTTAGTACAATTGTTAAGTAGTTTCATTCAAAAAATAATGAGACATTCAATGCGCCTCCAGCTAATTACACTCCTCTTTCTGTTCCAAAGACTATTTTTCATTCAATGACCATGAAATTATCGTCAGTTTCATCCTTAACGACTACATTAATTGTGAAATCAATATCCATGAACCATCTATACCCCAAATTCTTTCAATTCCATCAAACAATGGAGTCCCTGATCTTGATTTGCTTTTCTTATTGATATTAATTGGTTGAAATACAAAATAAAGAGTCCGTCCCATCATTTCTTCTTAGCAAGTATCCTTTTTTGTTTACAAACACACTTTTTGATACAAAGATCATGAAATTAACACTTGTGCCTAAACTACTAACTATATTCATTACAACAAACAATTCTAAACTCTATTAACACTCTAAATGCGTTTACTTCCACCAATCGAAGAATTCATTCATCTTGGTTTGCATTTCATACTATTGTTAAGTAGTTTCATTCAAAAATAATGAGACATTCAATGCGCCTCCAGCTAATTACACTCCTCTTTCTGTTCCAAAGACTATTTTTCATTCAATGACCATGAAATTATCGTTTGTTTCATACTTAACGACTATATTAATTGTGAAATCAATATCCATGAACCATCTATACCCTGAATTCTTTCAATTCCCACAAACAATGGAGTCCCTGATCTTGATTTGCTTTTCTTGTTGATATTAATTGGTTGAAATACAAAATAAAGAGTCCGTCCCATCATTTCTTCTTAGCAAGTATCCTTTTTTGTTTACAAAACACACTTTTTGATACAATGATCATGAAATTAACACTTATGCCTAAACTACTAACTATATTCATTTACAACAAACAATTCTAAACTCTATTAACATTCTAAGTGTGTTTACTTCCACCAATCGAAGAATTCATTCATCTTGGTTTGCATTTAGTACAATTGTTAAGTAGTTTCATATAATGAGACATTCAATGCGCCTCCAGCTAATTACACTCCTCTTTCTGTTCCAAAGACTATTTTTCATTCAATGACCATGAAATTATCGTCAGTTTCATCCTTAACGACTACATTAATTGT
>JBAPLH010000943.1:0-55224 GCA_037897445.1 Ceriops zippeliana | reverse complement strand
TGATTTGATTGATTGAATTAATATTCTAGGTACGTTTTGCCACATATGGTTAATTTCATCATCAATGTATCAAAATGTGTTCTTGGAATCAAAAGAGGAGCCCAACTAAGATGAAATGATAAATCAAGGTGGAGGACTTCACTATATGTTTCAATTGAAAGAATTCATGTTATAGAAGGTTCATAGGCATCATTTTTATAATAAATATAGTAGTTAATAAAGACACCAAAGATAATTTCATGATCATGACATGAAAAATATTCCTTGCAAGGACAGGCAGAGCCTAATTAGCCTGTGGTGATAATAAAGACTCGTAATTCAGGAAATTAAATGACTTCACATTTGCACGAAATGCAAACCAAGAAGAATGAATGCTTTTGTTGAGGGAAGTAAGTAGATTTAGAGTTTCAATGGTGTTTAGATTTGATTCATTGAATTAATATTCTAGGTCGTTTTGCCACATATGTTAATTTCATCATCAATGTATCAAAATGTGTTCTTGGAATCAAAAGAGTTGCCCAGCTAAGTAGAAATAATGAGAGGTACTCTTTATTTTGGAACTCAACCAAATATTGTCATTAAGAAAAGCAAATCAAGATGGAGGACTCCACTATTTGTTTCAATTGAATGAATTCATGTTATAGAAGGTTCATAGGCATCCTTTTTATAATAAATATAGTCGTTAATAAAGACACCAAAGTTAATTTCATGGTCATGACATGAAAAATATTCCTTGCAAGGACAGGCAGAGCCTAATTAGCTTGAGGTGATAACAAAGACTCATAATTCAGGAATTAAATGACTTCACATTTGCACGAAATGCAAACAAAGACGAATGATTGCTTTTGCTGATGGAAGTATGTAGATTTAGAGTTTCAATGGTGTTTAGATTTGATTCATTGAATTAATATTCTAGGTCGTTTTGCAACATATGTTAATTTCATCATCAATGTATCAAAATGTGTTCTTGGAATCAAAAGAGTTGCCCAGCTAAGTAGAAATGATGAGAGGTACTCCTTATTTTGGAACTCAACAAAATATTGTCAATAAGAAAAGCAAATCAAGATGGAGGACTCCACTATTTGTTTCAAGTGAATGAATTCAGGTTATAGACGGTTCATAGGCATCGTTTTTATAATAAATATAGTCGTTAATAAAGACACAAAAGATAATTTGATGGTCATGACATGAAAAATATTCCTTGCAAGGACCAGCAGAGCCTAATTAGCTTGAGGTGATAACAAAGACTCATAATTCAGGAATTAAATGACTTCACAGTTGCACGTAATGCAAACCAAGATGAATGATTGCTTTTGTTGAGGGAAGTAAGTAGATTTAGAGTTTCAATGGTGTTTAGATTTGATTGATTGAATTAATATTCTAGGTCGTTTTGCCACAAATGTTAATTTCATCATCAATGTATCAAAATGTGTTCTTGGAAGCAAAAGAGGAGCCCAGCTAGGAAGAAATGATGAGAGGTACTCTTTATTTTGGAACTCCACCAAATATTGTGAATAAGTAAAGCAAATCAAGGTGGAGGACTCCACTATTTGTTTCAATTGAAAGAAATTCATGTTATAGAGGTTTCATGGGCATCGTTTTTATAATAAATATAGTCGTTAATAAAGACACAAAAGATAATTTCATGGTCATGACATGAAAAATAGTCCTTGCAAGGACGAGCGGAGCCTAATTAGCTTCAGGTGATAACAAAGACTCATAATTTAGGAATTAAACGACTTCACATTTGCAGGAAATGCAAACGAAGATGAATGATTGCTTTTGCTGATGGAAGTATGTAGATTTAGAGTTTCAATGGTGTTTAGATTTGATTCATTGAATTAATATTCTAGGTCGTTTTGCCACATATGTTAATTTCATCATCAATGTATCAAAATGTGTTCTTGGAATAAAAAGAGGAGCCCAGCAGAGAAGAAATGATGAGAGGTACTCTTTATTTTGGAACTCAACCAAATATTGTCAATAAGAAAAGCAAATCAAGATGGAGGACTCCACTATTTGTTTCAATTGAATGAATTCATGTTATAGAAGGTTCATAGGCATCATTTTTATAATAAATATAGTCGTTAATAAAGACAAAAAAGATAATTTAATCGTCATGACATGAAAAATATTCCTTGCAAGGACAAGTAGAGCCTAATTAGCTTGAGGTGATAACAAAGACTCATAATTCAGGAAATTAAATGACTTCACATTTGCATGAAATGCAAACCAAGATGAATGATTGCTTTTGTTGAGGGAAGTAAGTAGATTTAGAGTTTCAATGGTGTTTAGATTTGATTGATTGAATTAATATTCTAGGTCGTTTTGCCACATATGTTAATTTCATCATCAATATATCAAAATGTGTTCTTGGAATCAAAAGAGGAGCCCAGCTAAGAAGAAATGATGAAAGGTACTCTTTATTTTGGAACTCAACCAAATATTGTCAATAAGTAAAGCAAATCAAGGTGGAGGACTTCACTATTTCTTTCAATTGAAAGAATTCATGTTATAGAAGGTTCATAGGCATCATTTTTATAATAAATATAGTAGTTAATAAAGACACCAAAGATAATTTCATGATCATGACATGAAAAATATTCCTTGCAAGGACAGGCAGAGCCTAATTAGCTTGTGGTGATAATAAAGACTCGTAATTCAGGAAATTAAATGACTTCACATTTGCACGAAATGCAAACCAAGAAGAATGAATGCTTTTGTTGAGGGAAGTAAGTAGATTTAGAGTTTCAATGGTGTTTAGATTTGATTCATTGAATTAATATTCTAGGTCGTTTTGCCACATATGTTAATTTCATCATCAATGTATCAAAATGTGTTCTTGGAATCAAAAGAGTTGCCCAGCTAAGTAGAAATAATGAGAGGTACTCTTTATTTTGGAACTCAACCAAATATTGTCATTAAGAAAAGCAAATCAAGATGGAGGACTCCACTATTTGTTTCAATTGAATGAATTCATGTTATAGAAGGTTCATAGGCATCCTTTTTATAATAAATATAGTCGTTAATAAAGACACCAAAGTTAATTTCATGGTCATGACATGAAAAATATTCCTTGCAAGGACAGGCAGAGCCTAATTAGCTTGAGGTGATAACAAAGACTCATAATTCAGGAATTAAATGACTTCACATTTGCACGAAATGCAAACAAAGACGAATGATTGCTTTTGCTGATGGAATAAAAAGAGGAGCCCAGCAGAGAAGAAATGATGAGAGGTACTCTTTATTTTGGAACTCAACCAAATATTGTCAATAAGAAAAGCAAATCAAGATGGAGGACTCCACTATTTGTTTCAAGTGAATGAATTCAGGTTATAGACGGTTCATAGGCATCGTTTTTATAATAAATACAGTCGTTAATAAAGACACCAAAGATAATTTCATGGTCATCACATGAAAAATATTCCTTGCAAGGACCAGCAGAGCCTAATTAGCTTGAGGTGATAACAAAGACTCATAATTCAGGAATTAAATTACTTCACATTTGCACGTAATGCAAACCAAGATGAATGATTGCTTTTGTTGAGGGAAGTAAGTAGATTTAGAGTTTCAATGGTGTTTAGATTTGATTGATTGAATTAATATTCTAGGTCGTTTTGCCACAAATGTTAATTTCATCATCAATGTATCAAAATGTGTTCTTGGAAGCAAAAGAGGAGCCCAGCTAGGAAGAAATGATGAGAGGTACTCTTTATTTTGGAACTCAACCAAATATTGTGAATAAGTAAAGCAAATCAAGGTGGAGGACTCCACTATTTGTTTAATTCAAAGAATTCATGTTATAGAGGTTTCATGGGCATCGTTTTTATAATAAATATAGTCGTTAATAAAGACACAAAAGATAATTTCATGGTCATGACATGAAAAATAGTCCTTGCAAGGACGAGCGGAGCCTAATTAGCTTCAGGTGATAACAAAGACTCATAATTTAGGAATTAAACGACATCACATTTGCAGGAAATGCAAATGAAGATGAATGATTGCTTTTGCTGATGGAAGTATGTAGATTTAGAGTTTCAATGGTGTTTAGATTTGATTCATTGAATTAATATTCTAGGTCGTTTTGCCACATATGTTAATCTCATCATCAATGTATCAAAATGTGTTCTTGGAATAAAAAGAGGAGCCCAGCAGAGAAGAAATGATGAGAGGTACTCTTTATTTTGGAACTCAACCAAATATTGTCAATAAGAAAAGCAAATCAAGATGGAGGACTTCCCTATTTGTTTCAATTGAATGAATTCATGTTATAGAAGGTTCACAGGCATCGTTTTTATAATAAATATAGTTGTTAATAAAGACCCAAAAGATAATTTCATGTTCATGAGACGAAAAATATTTCTTGCAAGGACAGGCAGAGCCTAATTAGCTTGAGGTGATAACAAAGACTCATAATTTAGAAATTAAACGACTTCGCATTTACATTAAATGCAAACCAAGATGAATGATTGCTTTTGCTGATAGAAGTAAGTAGATTTAGAGTTTCAATGGTGTTTAGATTTGATTCATTGAATTAATATTCTAGGTCGTTTTGCCACATATGTTAATTTCATCATCAATGTATCAAAATGTGTTCTTGGAATCAAAAGAGTTGCCCAGCTAAGTAGAAATGATGAGAGGTACTCTTTATTTTGGAACTCAACCAAATATTGTCAATAAGAAAAGCAAATCAAAATTGAGGACTCCACTATTTGATTCAATTGAATGAATTCATGTTATAGAAGGTTCATAGGCATCCTTTTTATAATAAATATAGTCGTTAATAAAGACACAAAAGATAATTTCATGGTCATGACATGAAAAATATTCCTTGCAAGGACAGGCAGAGCCTAATTAGCTTGAGGTGATAACAAAGACTCCTATTTCAGGAATTAAATGACTTCACATTTGCACGAAATGCAAACCAAGATGAATGATTGTTTTTGCTGATGGAAGTAAGTAGATTTAGAGTTTCAATGGTGTTTAGATTTGATTCATTGAATTAATATTCTAGGTCGTTTTGCCACATATGTTAATTTCATCATCAATGTATCGAAATGTGTTCTTGGAATAAAAATAGGAGCCCAGCTAAGATGAAATGATAAGAGGTACTCTTTATTTTGGTACTCAACCAAATATTGTCAATAAGTAAAGCAAATCAAGGTGGAGGACTTCACTATTTGTTTCAATTGAAAGAATTCATGTTATAGAAGGTTCATGGGCGTCGTTTTTATAATAAATATAGTTGATAATAAAGTCACAAAAGATAATTTCATGGTCATGACATGAAAAATAGTCCTTGCAACGACGAGCAGAGCCTAATTAGCTTGAGGTGATAACAAAGACTCATAATTTAGGAATTAAACGACTTCACATTTGCATGAAATGCAAACCAAGATGAGTGATTGCTTTTGCTGATGGAAGAAAGTACATTTAGAGTTTCAATGATTTGATTCATTGAATTAATATTCTAGGTCGTTTTGCCACATATGTTAATTTCATCATCAATGTATCAAAATGTGTTCTTGGAGTCAAAAGAGGAGCCCAGCTAAGAAGAAATGATGAGAGGTACTCTTTATTTTGGAACTCAACCAAATATTGTCAATAAGAAAAGCAAATCAAGATGGAGGACTGCACTATTTGTTTCAATTGAATGAATTCATGTTATAGAAGGTTCATAGGCATCGTTTTTATAATAAATATAGTTGTTAATAAAGACACAAAAGTTAATTTCATGTTCATGACACGAAAAATATTTCTTGCAAGGACAGGCAGATCCTAATTAGCTTGACGTGATAACAAAGACTCATAATTTAGGAATTAAACGACTTCACATTTGCATGAAATGCAAACCAAGATGAATGATTGTTTTTGCTGATGGAAGTAAGTAGATTTAGAGTTTCAATGGTGTTTAGATTTGATTCATTGAATTAATATTCTAGGTCGTTTTGCCACATATGTTAATTTCATCATCAATGTATCAAAATGTGTTCTTGGAATAAAAAGAGGAGCCCAGCTGAGAAGAAATGATGAGAGGTACTCTTTATTTTGGAAGTCAACCAAATATTGTCAATAAGAAAAGCAAATCAAGATGGAGGAATCGACTATTTGTTTCAATTGAATGAATTCATGTTATAGAAGGTTCATAGGCATCATTTTTATAATAAATATAGCCGTTAATAAAGACAAAAAAGATAATTTAATCGTCATGACATGAAAAATATTCCTTGCAAAGACAAGTAGAGCCTAATTAGCTTGAGGTGATAACAAGGACTCATAATTCAGGAAATTAAATGACTTCACATTTGCACGAAATACAAACCAAGATGAATGATTGCTTTTGTTGAGGGAAGTAAGTAGATTTAGAGTTTCAATGGTGTTTAGATTTGATTGATTGAATTAATATTCTAGGTCGTTTTGCCACATATGTTAATTTCATCATCAATATATCAAAATGTGTTCTTGGAATCGAAAGAGGAGCCCAGCTAAGAAGAAATTATGAGAGGTACTCTTCATTTTGGAACTCAACCAAATATTGTCAATAAGAAAAGCAAATCAAGATGGAGGACTTCCCTACTTGTTTCAATTGAATGAATTCATGTTATAGAAGGTTCACAGGCATCGTTTTTATAATAAATATAGTTGTTAATAAAGACCCAAAAGATAATTTCATGTTCATGAGACGAAAAATATTTCTTGCAAGGACAGGCAGAGCCTAATTAGCTTGAGGTGATAGCAAAGACTCATAATTTAGGAATTAAACGACTTCACATTTACATTAAATGCAAACCAAGATGAATGATTGCTTTTGCTGATAGAAGTAAGTAGATTTACAGTTTCAATGGTGTTTAGATTTGATTCATTGAATTAATATTCTAGGTCGTTTTGCCACATATGTTAATTTCATCATCAATGTATCAAAATGTGTTCTTGGAATAAAAAGAGGAGCCCAGCTGAGAAGAAATGATGAGAGGTACTCTTTATTTTGGAACTCAACCAAATATTGTCAATAAGTAAAGCAAATCAAGGTGGAGGACTTCACTATTTGTTTCAATTGAAAGAATTCATGTTATAGAAGGTTCATGGGTGTCGTTTTTATAATAAATATAGTTGATAATAAAGTCACAAAAGATAATTTCATGGTCATGACATGAAAAATAGTCCTTGCAACGACGAGCGGAGCCTAATTAGCTTGAGGTGAAAACAAAGACTCATAATTCAGGAATTAAACGACTTCACATTTGCATAAAATGCAAACAAAGATGAATGATTGCTTTTGCTGTTGGAAGTAAGTAGATTTAGAGTTTCACTGATTTGATTCATTGAATTAATATTCTAGGTCGTTTTGCCACATATGTTAATTTCATCATCAATGTATCAAAATGTGTTCTTGGAATAAAAACAGGAGCCCAGCAGAGAAGAAATGATGAGAGGTACTCTTTATTTTGGAACGCAACCAAATATTGTCAATAAGAAAAGCAAATCAAGATGGAGGACTCCACTATTTGTTTCAATTGAATGAATTCATGTTATAGAAGGTTCATAGGCATCATTTTTATAATAAATATAGTCGTTAATAAAGACAAAAAAGATAATTTCATGGTCATGACATGAAAAATATTCCTTGCAAGGACAAGCAGAGCCTAATTAGCTTGAGGTGATAACAAAGACTCATAATTCAGGAAACTAATTGACTTCACATTTGCATGAAATGCAAACCAAGATGAATGATTGCTTTTGTTGAGGGAAGTAAGTAGATTTAGAGTTTCAATGGTGTTTAGATTTGATTGATTGAATTAATATTCTAGGTCGTTTTGCCATATATGTTAATTTCATCATCAATATATCAAAATGTGTTCTTGGAATCAAAAGAGGAGCCCAGCTAAGAAGAAATGACGAGAGGTACTCTTCATTTTGGAACTCAACCAAATATTGTCAATAAGAAAAGCAAATCAAGATGGAGGACTTCCCTATTTGTTTCAATTGAATGAATTCATGTTATAGAAGGTTCACAGGCATCGTTTTTATAATAAATATAGTTGTTAATAAAGACCCAAAAGATAATTTCATGTTCATGAGACGAAAAATATTTCTTGCAAGGACAGGCAGAGCCTAATTAGCTTGAGGTGATAACAAAGACTCATAATTTAGGAATTAAATGACTTCAAATTTACATAAAATGCAAACCAAGATGAATGATTGCTTTTGCTGATAGAAGTAAGTAGATTTAGAGTTTCAATGTTGTTTGGATTTGATTCATTGAATTAATATTCTAGGTCGTTTTGCCACATATGTTGATTTCATCATCAATGTATCAAAATGTGTTCTTGGAATAAAAAGAGGAGCCCAGCTGAGAAGAAATGATGAGAGGTACTCTTTATTTTGGAACTCAACCAAATATTATCAATAAGTAAAGCAAATCAAGGTGGAGGACTTCACTATTTGTTTCAATTGAAAGAATTCATGTTATAGAAGGTTCATAGGGCATCGTTTTTTATAATAAATATAGTTGATAATAAAGACACAAAAGATAATTTCATGGTCATGACATGAAAAATTTGTCCTTGCAACGACGAGCAGGAGCCTAATTAGCTTGAGGTGATAACAAAGACTCATAATTTAGGAATTAAACGACTTCACATTTGCATGAAATGCCAACCAAGATGAATGATTGCTTTTGCTGATGGAAGTAAGTAGATTTAGAGTTTCAATGGTGTTTAGATTTGATTGATTGAATTAATATTTTAGGTCGTTTTGCCACATATGTTAATTTCATCATCAATGTATCAAAATGTGTTCTTGGAATCAAAAGAGGAGCCCAGCTAAGAAGAAATGATGAGAGGTACTCTTTATTTTGGAACTCAACCAAATATTGTCAATAAGAAAAGCAAATCAAGATGGAGGACTCCACTATTTGTTTCAATTGAATGAATTCATGTTATAGAAGGTTCATAGGAATTGTTTTTATAAAAAATATAGTCGTTAATAAAGACACAAAAGATAATTTCATGGTCATGACATGAAAAATATTTTTTGCAAGGACAAGCAGAGCCTAATTAGCTTGAGGAGATAACAAAGACTCATAATTCATTAAATTAAATGACTTCACATTTGCACGAAATGCAAACCAAGATGAATGATTGCTTTTGTTAAGGGAAGTAAGTAGATTAAGAGTTTCAATGGTGTTTAGATTTGATTGATTGAATTAATCTTCTAGGTCGTTTTGCCACATATGTTAATTTCATCATCAATGTATTAAAATGTGTTCTTAGAATCAAAAAAGGTGCCCAGCTAAGAAGAAATGATGAGAGCTACTCTTTCTTTTGGAACACATCCAAATATTGTCAATAAGTAAAGCAAATCAAGTTGGAGGACTCCACTATTTCTTTCAATTAAATGAATTCATGTTATAGAAGGTTCATAGGCATCATTTTTATAATAAATATAGTCGTTAATAAAGACACAAAAGATAATTTCATGGTCATCACATGAAAAATATTCCTGGCAACGACGATCGGAGCCTAGCTGAGAAGAAATGATGAGAGGTACTCTTTATTTTTGAACTCAACCAAATATTGTCAATAAGTAAAGCAAATCAAGATGGAGGACTTCATTATTTGTTTAAATTGAAAGAATTCATGTTATAGAAGGTTCTTGGGCATCGTTTTTATAATAAATATAGTTGCTAATAAAGACACAAAAGATAATTTCATGGTCATGACACGAAAAATATTTCTTGCAAGGACAGGCAGAGCCTAATTAGCTTGAGGTGATAACAAAGACTCATAATTTTGGAATTAAAACGACTTCACATTTGCATGAAAATGCAAACCAAGATGAATGATTGCTTTTGCTGATGGATGGAGTAAGTAGATTTAGAGGTTCAATGGTGTTTAGATTTGATTCATTGAATTAATATTCTAGGTCGTTTTGCCACATATGTTAATTTCATCATCAATGTATCAAAATGTGTTCTTGGAATAAAAAGAGGAGCCCAGCTGAGAAGAAATGATGAGAGGTACTCTTTATTTTGGAACTCAACCAAATATTGTCAATAAGTAAAGCAAATCAAGGTGGAGGACTTCACTATTTGTTTCAATTGAAAGAATTCATGTTATAAAAGGTTCATGGGCATCGTTTTTATAATAAATATAGTTGATAATAAAGACACAAAAGGTAATTTCATGGTCATGACATGAAAAATAGCCCTTGCAACGACGAGCGGAGCCTAATTAGCTTGAGGTGAAAACAAAGACTCATAATTTAGGAATTAAACAACTTCACATTTGCATGAAATGCAAACCAAGATGAATGATTGCTTTTGCTGATGGAAGTAAGTAGATTTAGAGTTTCTATGGTGTTTAGATTTGATTCATTGAATTAATATTCTTGGTCGTTTTGCCACATATGTTAATTTCATCATAAATGTATCAAAATGTGTTCTTGGAATCAAAAGAGGAGCCCAGCTAAGAAGAAATGATGAGAGGTACTCTTTATTTTGGAACTCAACCAAATATTGTCAATAAGAAAAGCAAATCAAGATGGAGGACTCCACTATTTGTTTCAATTGAATGAATTCATGTTATAGAAGGTTCATAGGCATCATTTTTATAATAAATATAGTCGTTAATAAAGACAAAAAAGATAATTTCATGGTCATGACATGAAAAATATTCCTTGCAGGGACAAGCAGAGCCTAATTAGCTTGAGGTGATAACAAAGACTCATAATTCAGGAAAATAAATGACTTCACATTTGCATGAAATGCAAACCAAGATGAATGATTGCTATTGTTGAGGGAAGTAAGTAGATTTAGAGTTTCAAAGGTGTTTAGATTTGATTGATTGAATTAATATTCTAGGTCATTTTGCCACATATGTTAATTTCATCATCAATGTATCAAAATATGTTCTTGGAATCAAAAGAGGAGCCCAGCTAAGAAAAAATGATGAGAGGTACTCTTTATTTTGGAACTCAACCAAATATTGTCAATAAGAAAAGCAAATCAAGATGGAGGACTTCACTATTTGTTTCAATTGAATGAATTCATGTTATAGAAGGTTCATAGGCATCGTTTTTATAATAAATATAGTTGTTAATAAAGACACAAAAGATAATTTCATGTTCATGACACGAAAAATATTTCTTGCAAGGACAGGCAGAGCCTAATTAGCTTGAGATGATAACAAAGACTCATAATTTAGGAATTAAACGACTTCACATTTGCATGAAATGCAAACCAAGATGAATGATTGCTTTTGCTGATGGAAGTAAGTAGATTTAGAGTTTCAATGGTGTTTAGATTTGATTCATTGAATTAATATTCTAGGTCGTTTTGCCACATATGTTAATTTCATCATCAATGTATCAAAATGTGTTGTTGGAATCAAAAGAGGAGCCCAGCTAAGATGAAATGATGAGAGGTACTCTTTATTTTGGAACTCAACCAAATATTGTCAATAAGAAAAGCAAATCAAGATGGAGGACTCCACTATTTGTTTCAATTTAATGAATTCATGTTATAGAAGGTTCATAGCCATCATTTTTATAATAAATATAGTCGTTAATAAAGACAAAAAAGATAATTTCATCGTCATGACATGAAAAATATTCCTTGCAAGGACAAGCAGAGCCTAATTAGCTTGAGGTGATAACAAAGACTCATAATTCAGGAAATTAAATGACTTCACATTTGCATGAAATGCAAACCAAGATGAATGATTGCTTCTGGTGAGGGAAGTAAGTAGATTTAGAGTTTCAATAGTGTTTAGATTTGATTGATTGAATTAATATTCTAGGTCGTTTTGCCACATATGTTAATTTCATCATCAATGTATCAAAATGTGTTCTTGGAATCAAAAGAGGAGCCCAGCTAAGAAGAAATGATGAGAGAGGAACTCTTTATTTTGGAACTCAACCAAATATTGTCAATAAGAAAAGCAAATCAAGATGGAGGACTCCACTATTTGTTTCAATTGAATAAATTCATGTTATAGAAGGTTCATAGGCATCATTTTTATAATAAATATAGTCGTTTAATAAAGACAAAAAAAGATAATTTCATGGTCATGACATGAAAAATATTCCTTGCAAGGGACAAGCAGAGCCTAATTAGCTTGAGGTGATAACAAAGACTCATAATTCAGGAAAATAAAATGACTTCACATTTGCATGAAATGCAAACCAAGATGAATGATTTGCTATTGTTGAGGGAAGTAAGTAGATTTAGAGTTTCAATGGTGTTTAGATTTGATTGATTGAATTAATATTCTAGGTCATTTTGCCACATATGTTAATTTCATCATCAATGTATCAAAATGTGTTCTTGGAATCAAAAGAGGAGCCCAGCTAAGAAGAAATGATGAGAGGTACTCTTTATTTTGGAACTCAACCAAATATTGTCAATAAGAAAAGCAAATCAAGATCGAGGACTTCACTATTTGTTTCAATTGAATGAATTCATGTTATAGAAGGTTCATAGGCATCATTTTTATAATAAATATAGTTGTTAATAAAGACACAGAAGATAATTTCATGTTCATGACACGAAAAATATTTCTTGCAAGGACAGGCAGAGCCTAATTAGCTTGAGATGATAACAAAGACTCATAATTCAGGAAATTAAATGACTTCACATTTGCACGAAATGCAAACCAAGATGAATGATTGCTTTTGTTGAGGGAAGTAAGTAGATTAAGTGTTTCAATGGTGTTTAGATTTGATTGATTGAATTAATATTCTAGCTCGTTTTGCCACATATGTTAATCTCATCATCAATGTATCAAAATGTGTTCTTAGAATCAAAAGAGGAGCCCAGCTAAGGAGAAATGATGAGAGGTACTCTTTATTTTTGAACTCAACCAAATATTGTCAATAAGTAAAGCAAATCAAGGTGGAGGACTTCACTATTTGTTTCAATTGAAAGAATTCATGTTATAGAAGGTTCATGGGCATCGTTTTTATAATAAATATAGTCGTTAATAAAGACACAAAAAAAGATAATTTCATGGTCATGACATGAAAAATAGTCCTTGCAACGACGAGCGGAGCCTAATTAGCTTGAGGTGATAACAAAGACTCATGATTTAGGAATTAAATGACTTCACATTTGCATGAAATGCAAACCAAGATGAATGATTACTTTTGCTGATGGAAGTAAGTAGATTTAGAGTTTCAATGGTGTTTAGATTTGATTCATTGAATTAATATTCTAGGTCGTTTTGCCACATATGTTAATTTCATCATCAATGTATCAAAATGTGTTCTTGGAATCAAAAGAGGAGCCCAGCTAAGAAGAAATGATGAGAGGAACTCTTTATTTTGGAACTCAACCAAATATTGTCAATAAGAAAAGCAAATCAAGATGGAGGACTTCACTATTTGTTTCAATTGAATGAATTCATGTTATAGAAGGTTCATAGTCATCGTTTTTATAATAAATATAGTTGTTCATAAAGACACAAAAGATACTTTCATGGTCATGACACGAAAAATATTTCTTGCAAGGACATGCAGAGCCTAATTAGCTTGAGGTGATAACAAAGACTCATAATTTTGGAATTAAACGACTTCACATTTGCATGACATGCAAACCAAGATGAATGGTTGCTTTTGCTGATGGAAGTAAGTAGATTTAGAGTTTCAATGGTGTTTCGATTTCATTCATTGAATTAATATTCTAGGTCGTTTTGCCACATATGTTAATTTCATCATCAATGTATCAAAATGTGTTCTTGGAATAAAAAGAGGAGCCCAGCTGAGAAGAAATGATGAGAGGTACTCTTTATTTTGGAACTCAACCAAATATTGTCAATAAGTAAAGCAAATCAAGGTGGAGGACTTCACTATTTGTTTCAATTGAAAGAATTCATGTTATAGAAGGTTCATGGGCATCGTTTTTATAATAAAATAGTTGTTAATAAAGACACAAAAGATAATTTCATGGTCATGACATGAAAAATAGTCCTTGCAACGACGACCGGAGCCTAATTAGCTTGAGGTGATAACAAAGACTCATAATTTAGGAATTAAATGACTTCACATTTGCATGAAATGCAAACCAAGATGAATGATTGCTTTTGCTGATGGAAGTAAGTAGATTTAGAGTTTCAATGGTGTTTAGATTTGATTGATTGAATTAATATTCTAGGTCGTTTTGACACATATGTTAATTTCATCATCAATGTATCAAAATGTGTTCTTGGAATCAAAAGAGGATCCCAGCTGAGAAGAAATGATGAGAGGTACTCTTTGTTTTGGAACTCAACCAAATATTGTCAATAAGAAAAGCAAATCAAGATGGAGGACTTCACTATTTGTTTCAATTGAATGAATTCATGTTATAGAAGGTTCATAGGCATCGTTTTTATAATAAATATAGTTGTTAATAAAGACAGAAAAGATAATTTCATGGTCATGACACGAAAACTATTTCTTGCAAGGACAGGCAGAGGCTAATTAGCTTGAGGTGATAACAAAGACTCATAATTTAGGAATTAAATGACTTCACATTTGCATGAAATGCAAACCAAGATGAATGATTGCTTTTGCTGATGGAAGTAAGTAGAGTAGATTTAGAGTTTCAATGGTGTTTAGATTTGATTCATTGAATTAATATTCTAGGTCGTTTTGCCACACATGTTAATTTCATCATCAATGTATCAAAATGTTTTCTTGGAATCAAAAGAGGAGCCCAGCTAAGAAGAAATGATGAGAGGTACTCTTTATTTTGGAACTCAACCAAATATTGTCAATAAGAAAAGCAAATCAAGATGGAGGACTCCACTATTTGTTTCAATTGAATTGAAATTCATGTTGTAGAAGGTTCATAGGCATCATTTTTATAATAAAATATAGTCGTTTAATAAAAAGACACAAAAGATAATTTCATGGTCATGACATGAAAAATATTCCTTGCAAGGACAAGCAGAGCCTAATTAGCTTGAGGAGATAACAAAGAATCATAATTCATTAAATTAAATGACTTCACATTTGCATGAAATGCAAACCAAGATGAATCATTGCTTTTGTTGGGGGAAGTAAGTAGATTTAGAGTTTCAATGGTGTTTAGATTTGATTGATTGAATTAATATTCTAGGTCATTTTGCCACATGTTCATTTCATCATCACTGTATCAAAATGTGTTCTTGGAATCAAAAAAGGAGCCCAGCTAAGAAGAAATGATGAGAGGTACTCTTTATTTTGGAAGTCAACCAAATATTGTCCTTAAGAAAAGCAAATCAAGATGGAGGACTCCACTATTTGTTTCAATTGAATGAATTCATGTTATAGAAGGTTCATAGGCATCGTTTTTATAATAAATATAGTTGTTAATAAAGACAGAAAACATAATTTCATGGTCATGACACGAAAAATACTTCTTGCAAGGACAGGCAGAGGCTAATTAGCTTGAGGTGATAACAAAGACTCATAATTTAGGAATTAAACGACTTCACATTTGCATGAAATGCAAACCAAGATGAATGATTGCTTTTGCTGATGGAAGTAAGTAGATTTAGTATTTCAATGGTGTTTAGATTTGATTCATTGAATTAATATTCTAGGTCATTTTGCCACATATGTTAATTTCATCATCAATGTATCAAAATGTGTTCTTCGAATAAAAAGAGGAGCCCAGCTGACAAGAAATGTTAAGAGGTACTATTTATTTTGGAACTCAACCAAATATTGTCAATAAGTAAAGCAAATCAAGGTGGAGGACTTCACTATTTGTTTCAATTGAAAGAATTCATGTTATAGAAGGTTCATGGGCATCGTTTTTATAATAAATATAGTTGATAATAAAGACACAAAAGATAATTTCATGGTCATGACATGAAAAATAGTCCTTGCAACGACAAGCGGAGCCTTATTAGCTTCAGGTGATAACAAAGACTCATAATTTAGGAATTAAATGACTTCACATTTGCATGAAATGCAAACCAAGATGAATGATTGCTTTTGCTGATGGAAGTAAGTAGATTTAGTATTTCAATGGTGTTTAGATTTGATTCATTGAATTAATATTCTAGGTCGTTTTGCCACATATGTTAATTTCATCATCAATGTATCAAAATATGTTCTTGGAATAAAAAGAAGAGCCCAGCTGACAAGAAATGATAAGAGGTACTATTTATTTTGGAACTCAACCAAATATTGTCAATAAGTAAAGCAAATCAAGGTGGAGGACTTCACTATTTGTTTCAATTGAAAGAATTCATGTTATAGAAGGTTCATGGGCATCGTTTTTATAATAAATATAGTTGATAATAAAGACACAAAAGATAATTTCATGGTCATGACATGAAAAATATTCCTTCCAAAGACGAGCGGAGCCTAATTAGCTTGAGGTGATAACAAAGACTCATAATTTAGGAATTAAACGACTTCACATTTGCATGAAATGCAAACCAAGATGAATGATTGCTTTTGCTGATGGAAGTAAGTAGATTTAGAGTTTCAATGGTGTTTCGATTTCATTCATTGAATTAATATTCTAGGTCGTTTTGCCACATATGTTAATTTCATCATCAATGTATCAACATGTGTTCTTGGAATAAAAAGAGGAGCCCAGCTGAGAAGAAATGATGAGAGGTACTCTTTATTTTGGAACTCAACCAAATATTGTCAATAAGTAAAGCAAATCAAGGTGGAGGACTTCACTATTTGTTTCAATTGAAAGAATTCATGTTATAGAAGGTTCATGGGCATCGTTTTTATAATAAATATAGTTGATAATAAAGACACAAAAGATAATTTCATGGTCATGACATGAAAAATATTCCTTGCAAGGACAAGCAGAGCCTAATTAGCTTGAGGTGATAACAAAGACTCATAATTCATTAAATTAAATGACTTCACATTTGCACGAAATGCAAACCAAGATGAATCATTGCTTTTGTTGAGGGAAGTAAGTAGATTTAGAGTTTCAATGGAGTTTAGATTTGATTGATTGAATTAATATTCTAGGTCGTTTTGCCACATATGTTAATTTCATCATCAATGTATCAAAATGTGTTCATGGAATCAAAAGAGTTGCCCAGCTAAGTATAAATGATGAGAGGTACTCTTTATTTTGGAACTCAACCAAATATTGTCAATAAGAAAAGCAAATCAAGATGGAGGATTCCATTATTTGTTTCAATTGAATGAATTAATGTTATAGAAGGTTCATAGGCATCGTTTTTCTAATAAATATAGTCGTTAATAAAGGCAAAAGATAATTTCATGGTCATGACACGAAAAATATTCCTTGCAACGACGAGCGGAGCCTAATTAGCTTGAGGTGATAACAAAGACTCATACTTCAGGAATTAAATGACTTCACATTTGCACGAAATACAAACCAAGATGAATGATTCCTTTTGTTAATTGAAGTAAGTAGATTTAGAGTTTCAATGGTGTTTAGATGTGATTCATTGAATTAATATTCTAGGTCGTTTTGACACATATGTTAATTTCATCATCAATGTATCAAAATGTGTTCTTGGAATAAAAAGAGGAGCCCAGCTGAGAAAAAATGATGAGAGGTACTCTTTATTTTTGAATTCAACCAAATATTGTCAATAAGTAAAGCAAATCAAGGTGGAGGACTTCACTATTTGTTTCAATTGAAAGAATTCATGTTATAGAAGATTCATGGACATCGTTTTTATAATAAATATAGTTGATAATAAAGACACAAAAGATAATTTCATGGTCATGACATGAAAAATACTCCTTGCAACGACGAGCGGACCCTCATTAGCTTGAGGTGATAACAAAGACTCATAATTTAGGACTTAAATGACTTCACATTTGCATGAAATGCAAACCAAGATGAATGATTGCTTTTGCTGATGGAAGTAAGTAGATTTAGAGTTTCAATGGTGTTTAGATTTGATTCATTGAATTAATATTCTAGGTCGTTTTGCCACACATGTTAATTTCATCATCAATGTATCAAAATGTTTTCTTGGAATCAAAAGAGGAGCCCAGCTAAGAAGAAATGATGAGAGGTACTCTTTATTTTGGAAGTCAACCAAATATTGTCAATAAGAAAAGCAAATCAAGATGGAGGACTCCACTATTTGTTTCAATTGAATGAATTCATGTTATAGAAGGTTCATAGGCATCGTTTTTATAATAAATATAGTTGTTAATAAAGACAGAAAACATAATTTCATGGTCATGACACGAAAAATATTTCTTGCAAGGACAGGCAGAGGCTAATTAGCTTGAGGTGATAACAAAGACTCATAATTTAACGACTTCACATTTGCATGAAATGCAAACCAAGATGAATGATTGCTTTTGCTGATGGAAGTAAGTAGATTTAGAGTTTCAATGGTGTTTAGATTTGATTCATTGAATTAATATTCTAGGTCCTTTTGCCACACATGTTAATTTCATCATCAATGTATCAAAATGTTTTCTTGGAATCAAAAGAGGAGCCCAGCTAAGAAGAAATGATGAGAGGTACTCTTTATTTTGGAACTCAACCAAATATTGTCAATAAGAAAAGCAAATGAAGATGGAGGACTCCACTATTTGTTTCAATTGAATGAATTCATGTTATAGAAGGTTCATAGGCATCATTTTTATAATAAACATAGTCGTTAATAAAGACACAAAAGATAATTTCATGGTCATGACATGAAAAATATTCCTTGCAAGGACAAGCAGAGCCTAATTAGCTTGAGGAGATAACAAAGAATCATAATTCATTAAATTAAATGACTTCACATTTGCATGAAATGCAAACCAAGATGAATGATTGCTTTTGCTGATGGAAGTAAGTAGATTTAGAGTTTCAATGGTGTTTAGATTTGATTCATTGAATTAATATTCTAGGTCGTTTTGCCACATATGTTAATTTCATCATCAATGTATCAAAATGTATTCTTGGAATCAAAAGAGTTGCCCAGCTAAGTAGAAATGATGAGAGGTACTCTTTATTTGGCAACTCAACCAAATATTATCAATAAGAAAAGCAAATCAAGATGGAGGACTCGACTATTTGTTTCAATTCAATGAATTCATGTTATAGAAGGTTCATAGGCATCGTCTTTATGATAAATATAGTCGTTAATAAAGACACACAAGATAATTTCATGGTCATGACATGAAAAATATTCCTTGCAAGGACAGGCAGAGCCTAATAAGCTTGAGGTGATAACAAAGACTCATAATTCAGGAATTAAATGTCTTCACATTTGCATGAAATGCAAACCAAGATGAATGATTGCTTTTGTTAAGGGAAGTAAGTAGATTTAGAGTTTCAATGGTGTTTAGATTTGATTGATTGAATTAATATTCTAGGTCATTTTGCCACATATGTTAATTTCATCATCAATGTATCAAAATGTGCTCTTGGAATCAAAAGAGTTGCCCAGCTAAGTAGAAATGATGAGAGCTACTCTTTATTTTGGAACTCCACCAAATATTGTCAATAAGAAAAGGAAATATAGATGGAGGACTCCACTATTTGTTTCAATTGAATGAATTCATGTTATGGAAGGTTCGTAGGCATCATTTTTATAATAAATATAGTCGTTAATAAAGACACAAAATATAATTTCATGGTCATAACATTAAAAATATTCCTGGCAAGGACAAGCAGAGCCTAATTAGCTTGAGGTGATAACAAAGACTCATAATTCAGGAATTAAATGACTTCACATTTGCAGGAAATGCAAACCAAGATGAATGATTGCTTTTGTTCAGGGAAGTAACTAGATTTAGTGTTTCAATGGTGTTTAGATTTGATTGATTGAATTAATATTCTAGGTTGTTTTGCCACATATGTTAATTTAATCATCAATGTATCAAAATGTTTTCTTGGAATCAAAAGAGGAGCCCAGCTAAATAGAAATGATGAGAGGTACTCTTTATTTTGGAACTCAACCAAATATTGTCAGTAAGTAAAGCAAATCAAGATGGAGGACATCACTATTTGTTTCAATTGAAAGAATTCATGTTACAGAACGTTCATGGGCATCTTTTTTATAATAAATATAGTCTTTAATAAAGACACAAAAGATAATTTCATGGTCATGACATGAAAAATAGTCCTTGCTGCGACGAGCGGAGCCTAATTAGCCTGAGGTGAAAACAAAGACTCATAATTTAGGAATTAAACGACCTCACATTTGCACGAAATGCAAACCAAGATGAATGATTGCTTTTGTTGATGGAAGTAAGTAGATTTAGAGTTTCAATGGTGTTTAGATTTGATTCATTGAATTAATATTCTAGGTCGTTTTGCCACATACGTTAATTTCATCATCAATGTATCAAAATGTGTTCCTGGAATCAAAAGAGGAGCATAGCTAAGAAGAAATGATGAGAGGTACTCTTTATTTTGGAACTCAACCAAATATTGTCAATAAGAAAAGCAAATGAAGATGGAGGACTCCACTATTTGTTTCAATTGAATGAATTAATGTTATAGAAGGTTCATAGGCATCCTTTTTATAATAAATATAGTCGTTAATAAAGACACAAAAGATAATTTCATGGTCATGACATGAAAAATATTCCTTGCAAGGACAAGCAGAGCCTAATTAGCTTGAGTTGATAACAAAGACTCATAATTCAGGAAATTAAATGACTTCACATTTGCATGAAATGCAAACCAAGATGAATGATTGCTTTTGTTGAGGGAAGTAAGTAGATTTAGAGTTTCAATGGTGTTTAGATTTGATTGATTGAATTAATATTCTAGGTCGTTTTGCCACATATGTTAATTTCATCATCAATGTATCAAAATGTGTTCTTGGAATCAAAAGAGGAGCCCAACTAAGAAGAAATGATGAGAGGTACTCTTTATTTTGGAACTCAACCAAATATTGTCAATAAGTAAAGCAAATCAAGATGGTGGACTTCACTATTTGTTTCAATTGAAAGAATTCAGTTATAGAAGGTTCATGGGCATCGTTTTTATAATAAATATAGTCGTTAATAAAGACACAAAAGGTAATTTCATGGTCATGACACGAAAAAATAGTCCTTCCAACGACGAGAGGAGGAGCCTAATTAGCTTGAGGTGAGAACAAAGACTCATAATTTAGGAATTAAACGACTTCACATTTGCATGAAATGCAAACCAAGATGAATGATTGCTTTTGCTGATGGAAGTAAGTAGATTTAGAGTTTCAATGGTGTTTAGATTTGATTCATTGAATTAATATTCTAGGTCGTTTTGCTACATATGTTAATTTCATCATCAATGTATCAAAATGTATTCTTGGAATCAAAAGAGTTGCCCAGCTAAGTAGAAATGATGAGAGGTACTCTTTATTTGGCAACTCAACCAAATATTATCAATAAGAAAAGCAAATCAATATGGAGGACTCGACTATTTGTTTCAATTCAATGAATTCATGTTATAAAAGGTTCATAGGCATCATCTTTATAATAAATATAGTCGTTAATAAAGACACACAAGATAATTTCATGGTCATGACATGAAAAATATTCCTTGCAAGGACAGGCAGAGCCTAATAAGCTTGAGGTGATAACAAAGACTCATAATTCAGGAATTAAATGACTTCACATTTGCATGAAATGCAAACCAAGATGAATGATTGCTTTTGTTAAGGGAAGTAAGTAGATTTAGAGTTTCAATGGTGTTTAGATTTGATTCATTGAATTAATATTCTAGGTCGTTTTGCCATATATGTTAATTTCATCATCAATGTATCAAAATGTGTTCTTGGAATCAAAAGAGTTGCCCAGCTAAGTAGAAATGATGAGAGGTACTCTTTATTTTGGAACTCCACCAAATATTGTCAATAAGAAAAGCAAATCAAGATGGAGGACTCCACTATTTGTTTCAATTGAATGAACTCATGTTATAGAAGGTTCATACGCATCGTTTTTAGAATAAATATAGTCGTGAATAAAGACAGAAAATTTTATTTAATGGTCATGACATGAAAAATCATCCTTGCAACGACGAGCAGAGCCTAATTAGCTTGAGGTGATAAAAAAGACTCATAATTGAGGAATTAAAGGACTTCACATTTGCACGAAATGCAAACCAAGATGAATGATTGCTTTTGCTTATGGAAATAAGTAGATTTAGAGTAACAATGGTGTTTAGATTTGATTGATTGAATTAATATTCTCTGTCGTTTTACCACATATGTTAATTTCATCATCAATGTATCAAAATGTTTTCTTGGAATCAAATGAGGAGCCCAGCTAAGTAGAAATCATGAGAGGTACTCTTTATTTTGGAAGTCAACCAAATATTATCAATAAGAAAAGTAAATCAAGATGGAGGACTCCACTATTTGCTGGAAATGAATGAATTCATGTTATAGAAGGTTCATGGGCATCATTTTTATAATAAATATAGTCGTTAAGAAAGACACAAAGGATAATTTCATGGTCATGACATGAAAAATAGTCCTTGCAACGACGAACGGAGCCTAATTAGCTTGAGGTGATACAAAAGTCTCATTATTTAGGAATTAAACAGCTTCACAATAGCACAAAATGCAAACCAAGATGAATTATTACTTTCACTGATGGTGGTTAGTAGATTTAGAGTTTCAATGGTGTTTAGATTTGATTGATTGAATTAATATTCTAGGTCATTTTGCCACATATGTTAATTTCATCATCAATGTATCAAAATGTGTTCTTGGAATAAAAAGAGGAGCCCAGCTGAGAAGAAATGATGAGAGGTACTCTTTATTTTGGAACTCAACCAAATATTGTCAATAAGTAAAGCAAATCAAGGCGGAGGACTTCACTATTTGTTTCAATTGAATAAATTCATGTTATAGAAGGTTCATGGGCATCGTTTTTATAATAAATATAGTCGTTAATAAAGACACAAAAGATTATTTCATGGTCATGACATGAAAAATAGTCCTTGCTGCGACGAGCGGAGCCTAATTACCTTGAGGTGATAACAAAGACTCATAATTTAGGAATTAAACGACTTCACATTTGCACAAAATCCAAACCAAGATTAATGATTGCTTTTGTTGATGGAAGTAAGTAGATTTAGAGTTTCAATGGTGTTTAGATTTGATTCATTGAATTAATATTCTAGGTCGTTTTGCACACATGTTAATTTCATCATCAATGTATCAAAATGTATTCTTGGAATCAAAAGAGGAGCCCAGCTAAGAAGAAACGATGAGAGGTACTCTTTATTTCGGAACTGAACCAAATATTGTCAATAACAAAAGCAAATCAAGATGGAGGACTCCACTATTTGTTTCAATTGAATGAATTCATGTTATAGAAGGTTCATAGGCATCGTTTTTATAATAAATATAGTCGTTAATAAAGACACAAAAGATAATTTCATGGTCATGACATGAAAAATATTCCTTGCAAGGACAAGCAGAGCCAAATTAGCTTGAGGTGATAACGAAGACTCATAATTCATTAAATTAAATGACTTCACATTTGCACGAAATGCAAACCAAGATGAATCATTGCTTTTGTTGAGGGAAGTAAGTAGATTTAGAGTTTCAATGGTGTTTAGATTTGATTGATTGAATTAATATTCTAGGTCGTTTTGCCACATATGTTAATTTCATCATCAATGTATCAAAATGTGTTCTTGGAATCAAAAGAGGAGCCCAACTACGAAGAAATGATGAGAGGTACTCTTTATTTTGGAACTCAACCAAATATTGTCAATAAGAAAAGCAAATCAAGATGGAGGACTCCACTATTTGTTTCAATTGAAAGAATTCATGTTATAGAAGGTTCATGGGCATCGTTTTTATAATAAATATAGTCGTTAATAAAGACACAAAAGATTATTTCATGGTAATGACATGAAAAATAGTCCTTGCTGCGACGAGCGGAGCCTAATTAGCCTGAGGTGATAACAAAGACTCATAATTTAGGAACTAAACGACTTCACATTTGCGCGAAATGCAAACCAAGATGAATGATTGCTTTTGCTGATGGAAGTAAGTAGATTTAGAGTTTCAATGGTGTTTAGATTTGATTCATTGAATTAATATTCTAGGTCGTTTTGCCACACATGTTAATTTCATCATCAATGTATCAAAATGTATTCTTGGAATCAAAAGAGTTGCCCAGCTAAGTAGAAATGATGAGAGGTACTCTTTATTTGGCAACTCAACCAAATATTATCAATAAGAAAAGCATATCAAGATGGAGGACTCGACTATTTGTTTCAATTCAATCAATTCATGTTATAGAAGGTTTGATAGGCATCGTCTTTATAATAAATATAGTCGTTAATAAAGACACACAAGATAATTTCATGGTCATGACATGAAAAATATTCCTTGCGAGGACAGGCAGAGCCGCCTAATAAGCTTGAGGTGATAACAAAGACTCATAATTCAGGAATTAAATGACTTCACATTTGCATGAAATGCAAACCAAGATGAATGATTGATTTTGTTAAGGGAAGTAAGTAGATTTAGAGTTTCAATGGTGTTTAGATTTGATTGATTGAATTAATATTCTAGGTCATTTTGCCACATATGTTAATTTCATCATCAATGTATCAAAATGTGTTCTTGGAATCAAAAGAGTTGCCCAGCTAAGTAGAAATGATGAGAGGTACTCTTTATTTTGGAACTCCACAAAATATTGTCAATAAGAAATGGAAATATAGATGGAGGACTCCACTATTTGTTTCAATTGAATGAATTCATGTTATGGAAGGTTCGTAGGCATCGTTTTTATAATAAATATAGTCGTTAATAAAGACACAAAATATAATTTCATGGTCATAACATGAAAAATATTCCTGGCAAGGACAAGCAGAGCCTAATTAGCTTGAGGTGATAACAAAGACTCATAATTCAGGAATTAAATGACTTCACATTTGCATGAAATGCAAACCAAGATGAATGATTGCTTTTGTTGAGGGAAGTAAATAGATTTAGTGTTTCAATGGTGTTTAGATTTGATTGATTGAATTAATATTCTAGGTCGTTTTGCCACATATGTTAATTTCATCATCAATGTATCAAAATGTGTTCTTGGAATCAAAAGAGTTGCCCAGCTAAGTAGAAATGATGAGAGGCACTCTTTATTTTGGAACTCCACCAAATATTGTCAATAAGAAAGGGAAATATAAATGGAGGACTCCACTATTTGTTTCAATTGAATGAATTCATGTTATGGAACGTTCGTAGGCATCGTTTTTATAATAAATATAGTCTTTAATAAAGACACAAAATATAATTTCATGGTCATAACATGAAAAATATTCCTGGCAAGAACAAGCAGAGCCTAATTAGCTTGAGGTGATAACAAAGACTCATAATTCAGGAAATAAATGACTTCACATTTGCATGAAATGCAAACCAAGATGAATGATTGCTTATGTTGAGGGAAGTAAATAGATTTAGTGTTTCAATGGTGTTTAGATTTGATTGATTGAATTAATATTCTAGGTCGTTTTGCCACATATGTTAATTTCATCATCAATGTATCAAAATGTGTTCTTGGAATCAAAAGAGTTGCCCAGCTAAGTAGAAATGATGAGAGGCACTCTTTATTTTGGAACTCCACCAAATATTGTCAATAAGAAAAGGAAATATAGATGGAGGACTCCACTATTTGTTTCAATTGAATGAATTCTTGTTATGGAAGGTTCGTAGGCATCGTTTTTATAATAAATATAGTCGTTAATAAAGACACAAAATATAATTTCATGGTCATAACATGAAAAATATTCCAGGCAAGGACAAGCAGAGCCTAATTAGCTTGAGGTGATAACAAAGACTCATAATTCAGGAATTAAATGACTTCACATTTGCATGAAATGCAAACCAAGATGAATGATTGCTTTTGTTGAGGGAAGTAAGTAGATTTAGTGTTTCAATGGTGTTTAGATTTGATTGATTGAATTAATATTCTAGGTCGTTTTGCCACATATGTTAATTTAATCATCAATGTATCAAAATGTTTTCTTGGAATCAAAAGAGGAGCCCAGCTAAGTAGAATTGATGAGAGGTACTCTTTATTTTGGAACTCAACCAAATATTATCAATAAGAAAAGCATATCAAGATGGAGGACTCGACTATTTGTTTCAATTCAATCAATTCATGTTATAGAAGGTTCATGGGCATCTTTTTTATAATAAATATAGTCGTTAATAAAGACACAAAAGGTAATTTCATGGTCATGACATGAAAAATAGTCCTTGCAATGACGAGCAGATCCTAATTAGCTTGAGGTGATAACAAAGACTCATAATTTAGGAATTAAAAGACTTCACATTTGCATGAAATGCAAACCAAGATGAATGATTGCTTTTGTTAAGGGAAGTAAGTAGATTTAGAGTTTCAATGGTGTTTAGATTTGATTGATTGAATTAATATTCTAGGTCGTTTTGCCACATATGTTAATTTCATCATCAATGTATCAAAATGTGTTCTTGGAATCAAAAGAGGAGCCCAGCTAAGAAGAAATGATGAGAGGTACTCTTTATTTTGGAACTCAACCAAATATTATCAATAAGAAAAGCAAATCAAGATGGAGGATTCCATTATTTGTTTCAACTGAATGAATTAATGTTATAGAAGGTTCATAGGCATCGTTTTTCTAATAAATATAGTCGTTAATAAAGACAGAAAAGGTAATTTCATTGTCATGACATGAAAAATATTCCATGCAACGACGAGCGGAGCCTAATTAGCTTGAGGTGATAACAAAGTCTCATACTTCAGGAATTAAATGACTTCACATTTGCACGAAATACAAACCAAGATGAATGATTCCTTTTGTTAATTGAAGTAAGTAGATTTAGAGTTTCAATGGTGTTTAGATGTGATTCATTGAATTAATATTCTAGGTCGTTTTGCCACATATGTTAATTTCATCATCAATGTATCAAAATGTGTTCTTGGAATCAAAAGAGTTGCCCAGCTAAGTAGAAATGATGAGAGGTACTCTTTATTTTGGAACTCAACCAAATATTGTCAATAAGAAAAGCAAATCAAGATGGAGGATTCCATTATTTGTTTCAATTGAATGAATTAATGTTATAGAAGGTTCATAGGCATCGTTTTTCTAATAAATATAGTCGTTAATAAAGACACAAAAGGTAATTTCATGGTCATGACATGAAAAATATTCCTTGCAACGACGAGCGGAGCGTAATTAGCTTGAGGTGATAACAAAGACTCATACTTCAGGAATTAAATGACTTCACATTTGCACGAAATACAAACCAAGATGAATGATTCCTTTTGTTAATTGAAGTAAGTAGATTTAGAGTTTCAATGGTGTTTAGATTTGATTCATTGAATTAATATTCTAGGTCGTTTTGCCACATATGTTAATTTCATCATCAATGTATCAAAATGTGTTCTTGGAATCAAAAGAGGAGCCCAGCTACGAAGAAATGATGAGAGGTAGTCTTTATTTTGGAACTCAACCAAATATTGTCAATAAGAAAAGCAAATCAAGATGGAGGACTTCACTATTTGTTTCAATTGAAAGAATTCATGTTATAGAAGGTTCATGGGCATCGTTTTTATAATAAATATAGTCGTTAATAAAGACACAAAAGATTATTTCATGGTAATGACATAAAAAATAGTCATTGCTGCGACGAGCGGAGCCTAATATGCGGAGGTGATAACAAAGACTCATAATTTAGGAATTAAAGGACTTCACATTTGCAGGAAATGCAAACCAAGATGAATGATTGCTTTTACTGACGGAAGTAAGTAGATTTAGAGTTTCAATGGTGTTTAGATTTGATTGATTGAATTAATATTCTAGGTCGTTTTGCCACACATGTTAATTTTATCATCAATGTATCAAAATGTATTCTTGGAATCAAAAGAGTTGCCCAGCTAAGTAGAAATGATGAGAGGTACTCTTTATTTGGCAACTCAACCAAATATTATCAATAAGAAGCATATCAAGATGGAGGACTCGACTATTTGTTTCAATTCAATCAATTCATGTTATAGAAGGTTCATAGGCATCGTCTTTATAATAAATATAGTCATTAATAAAGACACACAAGATAATTTCATGGTCATGACATGAAAAATAGTTCTTGCAATGACGAGCAGAGCCTAATAAGCTTGAGGTGATAACAAAGACTCATAATTCAGGAATTAAATGACTTCACATTTGCATGAAATGCAAACCAAGATGAATGATTGCTTTTATTAAGGGAAGTAAGTAGATTTAGAGTTTCAATGGTGTTTAGATTTGATTGATTGAATTAATAATCTAGGTCGTTTTGCCACATATGTTAATTTCATCATCAATGTATCAAAATGTGTTCTTGGAATCAAAAGAGGAGCCCAGCTAAGACGAAATGATGAGAGGTACTCTTTATTTTGGAACTCAACCAAATATTGTCAATATGAAAAGCAAATCAAGATGGAGGACTTCACTATTTGCTTCAATTGAAAGAATTCATGTTATAGAAGGTTCATGGGCATCGTTTTTATAATAAATATAGTCGTTAATAAAGACACAAAAGATTATTTCATGGTAATGACATGAAAAATAGTCCTTGCTGCGACGAGCGGAGCCTAATTAGCCTGAGGTGATAACAAAGACTCATAATTTAGGAATTAAACGACTTGACATTTGCACGAAATGCAAACCAAGATGAATGATTGCTTTTGCTGATGGAAGTAGGTAGATTTAGAGTTTCAATGGTGTTTAGATTTGATTCATTGAATTAATATTCTAGGTCGTTTTGCCACACATGTTAATTTCATCATCAATGTATCAAAATGTATTCTTGGAATCAAAAGAGTTGCCCAGCTAAGTAGAAATGATGAGAGGTACTCTTTATTTGGCAACTCAACCAAATATTATCAATAAGAAAAGCAAATCAAGATGGAGGACTCGACTATTTGTTTAAATTCAATGAATTCATGTTATAGAAGGTTCATAGGCATCGTCTTTATAATAAATATAGTCGTTAATAAAGACACACAAGATAATTTCATGGTCATGACATGAAAAATATTCCTTGCAAGGACAGGCAGAGCCTAATAAGCTTGAGGTGATAACAAAGACTCATAATTCAGGAATTAAATGACTTCACGTTTGCATGAAATGCAAACCAAGATGAATGATTGCTTTTGTTAAGGGAAGTAAGTAGATTGAGAGTTTCAATGGTGTTTAGATTTGATTGATTGAATTAATATTCTAGGTCATTTTGCCACATATGTTAATTTCATCATCAATGTATCAAAATGTGTTCTTGGAATCAAAAGAGTTGCCCAGCTAAGTAGAAATGATGAGAGGTACTCTTTATTTTGGAACTCAACCAAATATTGTCAATAAGAAAAGCAAATCAAGATGGAGGATTCCATTATTTGTTTCAATTGAATGAATTAATGTTATAGAAGGTTCATAGGCATCATTTTTCTAATAAATATAGTCGTTAATAAAGACACAAAAGGTAATTTCATGGTCATGACATGAAAAATATTCCTTGCAACGACGAGCAGAGTCTACTTAGCTTGAGGTGATAACAAAGACTCATAATTCAGGAATTAAATGACTTCACATTTACACGAAATACAAACCAAGATGAATGATTCCTTTTGTTAATTGAAGTAAGTAGATTTAGAGTTTCAATGGTGTTTAGATTTGATTCATTGAATTAATATTTTAGGTCGTTTTGCCACATATGTTAATTTCATCATCAATGTATCAAAATATGTTCTTGAAATCAAAAGAGGAGCCCAGCTAAGTAGAAATGATGAGAGGTACTCTTTATTTTGGAACTCAACCAAATATTGTCAATAAGAAAAGCAAATCAAGATGGAGGACTCCACTATTTGTTTCAATTGAATGAACTCATGTTATAGAAGGTTCATACGCATCGTTTTTAGAATAAATATAGTCGTGAATAAAGACAAAAAATTTTATTTAATGGTCATGACATGATACAAAAGTCTCATTATTTAGGAATTAAACAGCTTCACAATAGCACAAAATGCAAACCAAGATGAATTATTACTTTCACTGATGGTGGTTAGTAGATTTAGAGTTTCAATGGTGTTTAGATTTGATTGATTGAATTAATATTCTAGGTCATTTTGCCACATATGTTAATTTCATCATCAATGTATCAAAATGTGTTCTTGGAATAAAAAGAGGAGCCCAGCTGAGAAGAAATGATGAGAGGTACTCTTTATTTTGGAACTCAACCAAATATTGTCAATAAGTAAAGCAAATCAAGGCGGAGGACTTCACTATTTGTTTCAATTGAAAGAATTCATGTTATAGAAGGTTCATGGGCATCGTTTTTATAATAAATATAGTCGTTAATAAAGACACAAAAGATTATTTCATGGTCATGACATGAAAAATAGTCCTTGCTGCGACGAGCGGAGCCTAATTAGCCTGAGGTGATAACAAAGACTCATAATTTAGGAATTAAACGACTTCACATTTGCACAAAATCCAAACCAAGATTAATGATTGCTTTTGTTGATGTAAGTAAGTAGATTTAGAGTTTCAATGGTGTTTAGATTTGATTCATTGAATAAATATTCTAGGTCGTTTTGCCACACATCTTAATTTCATCATCAATGTATCAAAATGTATTCTTGGAATCAAAAGAGGAGCCCAGCTAAGAAGAAACGATGAGAGGTACTCTTTATTTCGGAACTCAACCAAATATTGTCAATAAGAAAAGCAAATCAAGATGGAGGACTCCACTATTTGTTTCAATTGAATGAATTCATGTTATAGAAGGTTCATAGGCATCATTTTTATAATAAATATAGTCGTTAATAAAGACACAAAAGATAATTTCATGGTCATGACATGAAAAATATTCCTTGCAAGGACAAGCAGAGCCTAATTAGCTTGAGGTGATAACGAAGACTCATAAATCATTAAATTAAATGACTTCACATTTGCACGAAATGCAAACCAAGATGAATCATTGCTTTTGTTCAGGGAAGTAAGTAGATTTAGTGTTTCAATGGTGTTTAGATTTGATTGATTGAATTAATATTCTAGGTCGTTTTGCCACATATGTTAATTTAATCATCAATGTATCAAAATGTTTTCTTGGAATCAAAAGAGGAGCCCAGCTAAATAGAAATGATGAGAGGTACTCTTTATTTTGGAACTCAACCAAATATTGTCAGTAAGTAAAGCAAATCAAGATGGAGGACTTCACTATTTGTTTCAATTGAAAGAATTCATGTTACAGAACGTTCATGGGCATCTTTTTTATAATAAATATAGTCGTTAATAAAGACACAAAAGATAATTTCATGGTCATGACATGAAAAATAGTCCTTGCTGCGACGAGCGGAGCCTAATTAGCCTGAGGTGAAAACAAAGACTCATAATTTAGGAATTAAACGACTTCACATTTGCACGAAATGCAAACCAAGATGAATGATTGCTTTTGTTGATGGAAGTAAGTAGATTTAGAGTTTCAATGGTGTTTAGATTTGATTCATTGAATTAATATTCTAGGTCATTTTGCCACATATGTTAATTTCATCATCAATGTATCAAAATGTGTTCTTGGAATCAAAAGAGGAGCCCAGCTAAGAAGAAATGATGAGAGGTACTCTTTATTTTGGAACTCAACCAAATATTGTCAATAAGAAAAGCAAATGAAGATGGAGGACTCCACTATTTGTTTCAATTGAATGAATTAATGCTATAGAAGGTTCATAGGCATCCTTTTTATAATAAATATAGTCGTTAATAAAGACACAAAAGATAATTTCATGGTCATGACAAGAAAAATATTCCTTGCAAGGACAAGCAGAGCCTAATTAGCTTGAGTTGATAACAAAGACTCATAATTCAGGAAATTAAATGACTTCACATTTGCATGAAATGAAAACCAAGATGAATGATTGCTTTTGTTGAGGGAAGTAAGTAGATTTAGAGTTTCAATGGTGTTTAGATTTGATTCATTGAATTAATATTCTAGGTCGTTTTGCCACATATGTTAATTTCATCATCAATGTATCAAAATGTGTTCTTGGAATCAAAAGAGGAGCCCAACTAAGAAGAAATGATGAGAGGTACTCTTTATTTTGGAACTCAACCAAATATTGTCAATAAGTAAAGCAAATCAAGATGGTGGACTTCACTATTTGTTTCAATTGAAAGAATTCAGTTATAGAAGGTTCATGGGCATCGTTTTTATAATAAATATAGTCGTTAATAAAGACACAAAAGGTAATTTCATGGTCATGACACGAAAAATAGTCCTTCCAACGACGAGAGGAGCCTAATTAGCTTGAGGTGAGAACAAAGACTCATAATTTAGGAATTAAACGACTTCACATTTGCATGAAATGCAAACCAAGATGAATGATTGCTTTTGCTGATGGAAGTAAGTAGATTTAGAGTTTCAATGGTGTTTAGATTTGATTCATTGAATTAATATTCTAGGTCGTTTTGCCACATATGTTAATTTCATCGTCAATGTATCAAAATGTGTTCTTGGAATCAAAAGAGGAGCCCAGCTAAGAAGAAATGATGAGAGGTACTCTTTATTTTGGAACTCAACCAAATATTGTCAATAAGAAAAGCAAATCAAGATGGAGGACTTCACTATTTGTTTCAATTGAATGAATTCATGTTATAGAAGGTTCATAGGCATCGTTTTTATAATAAATATAGTTGTTAATAAAGACACAAAAGATAATTTCATTGTCATGACACGAAAAATATTTCTTGCAAGGACAGGCAGAGCCTAATTAGCTTGAGGTGATAACAAAGACTCATAATTTAGGAATTACACGACTTCACATTTGCATGAAATGCAAACCAAGATGAATGATTGCTTTTGCTGATAGAAGTAAGTAGATTTAGAGTTCATTCATTGAATTAATATTCTAGGTCGTATTGCCACAAATGTTAATTTCATCATCAATGTATCAAAATGTGTTCTTGGAATAAAAAGAGGAGCCTAGCTGAGAAGAGATGATGAGAGGTACTCTTTATTTTGGAACTCAACCAAATATTGTCAATAAGTAAAGCAAATCAAGGTGGAGGACTTCACTATTTGTTTCAATTGAAAGAATTCATGTTATAGAAGGTTCATGGGCATCGTTTTTATAATAAATATAGTCGTTAATAAAGACACAAAAGATTATTTCATGGTCATGACATGAAAAATAGTACTTGCTGCGACGAGCAGAGCCTACTTAGCCTGAGGTGAAAACTAAGACTCATAATTTAGGAATTAAACGACTTCACATTTGCACGAAATGCAAACCAAGATGAATGATTGCTTTTGCTGATGGAAGTAATTAGATTTAGAGTTTCAATGGTGTTTAGATTTGATTGATTGAATTAATATTCTAGGTCATTTTGCCACACATGTTAATTTCATCATCAATGTATCAAAATGTGTTCTTGGAATCAAAAGAGGTGCCCAGCTAAGAAGAAATGATGAGAGGTACTCTTTATTTTGGAACTCAACCAAATATTGTCAATAACAAAAGTAAATCAAGATGGAGGACTTCACTATTTGTTTCGATTGAAAGAATTCATGTTATAAAAGGTTCATGGGCATCGTTTTTATAATAAATATAGTCGTTAATAAAGACACCAAAGATAATTTCATGGTCATGACATGAAAAATTGTCCTTGCTGCGACGAGCGGAGCCTAATTAGCCTGAGGTGATAACAATGACTCATAATTTAGGAATTAAACGACTTCACATTTGCACTAAATACAAACCAAGATGAATGATTGCTTTTGCTGATGGAAGTAAGTAGATTTAGAGTTTCAATGGTGTTTAAATTTGATTCATTGAATTAATATTCTAGGTCGTTTTGCCACACATGTTAATTTCATCATCAATGTATCAAAATGTATTCTTGGAATCAAAAGAGTTGCCCAGCTAAGTAGAAATGATGAGAGGTACTCTTTATTTGGCAACTCAACCAAATATTATCAATAAGAAAAGCAAATCAATATGGAGGACTCGACTATCTGTTTCAATTCAATGAATTCATGTTATAAAAGGTTCATAGGCATCGTCTTTATAATAAATATAGTCGTTAATAAAGACACACAAGATAATTTCATGGTCATGACATGAAAAATATTCCTTGCAAGGACAGGCAGAGCCTAATAAGCTTAAGGTGATAACAAAGACTCATAATTCAGGAATTAAATGACTTCACATTTGCATGAAATGCAAACCAAGATGAATGATTGCTTTTGTTAAGGGAAGTAAGTAGATTTAGAGTTTCAATGGTGTTTAGATTTGATTGATTGAATTAATATTCTAGGTCGTTTTGCCACATATGTTAATTTCATCATCAATGTATCAAAATGTGTTCTTGGAATCAAAAGAGTTGCCCAGCTAAGTAGAAATGATGAGAGGTACTCTTTATTTTGGAACTCCACCAAATATTGTCAATAAGAAAAGGAAATATAGATAGAGGACTCCACTATTTGTTGCAATTGAATGAATTCAAGTTATGGAAGGTTCGTCGGCATCATTTTTATAATAAATATAGTCGTTAATAAACACACAAAATATAATTTCATGGTCATAACATGAAAAATATTCCTGGCAAGGACAAGCAGAGCTAATTAGCTTGAGGTGATAACAAAGACTCATAATTTAGGAATTAAACGACTTCACATTTGCATGAAATGCAAACCAAGATGAATGATTGCTTTTGTTGAGGGAAGTAAGTAGATTTAGTGTTTCAATGGTGTTTAGATTTGATTGATTGAATTAATATTCTAGGTCGTTTTGGCAGATATGTTAATTTAATCATCAATGTATCAAAATGTTTTCTTGGAATCAAAAGAGGAGCCCAGCTAAGTAGAATTGATGAGAGGTACTCTTTATTTTGGAACTCAACCAAATATTATCAATAAGAAAAGCATATCAAGATGGAGGACTCGACTATTTGTTTCAATTCAATCAATTCATGTTATAGAAGGTTCATGGGCATCTTTTTTATAATAAATATAGTCCTTAATAAAGACACAAAAGGTAATTTCATGGTCATGACATGAAAAATAGTCCTTGCAACGACGAGCAGATCCTAATTAGCTTGAGGTGATAACAAAGACTCATAATTTAGGAATTAAAAGACTTCACATTTGCATGAAATGCAAACCAAGATGAATGATTGCTTTTGTTAAGGGAAGTAAGTAGATTTAGAGTTTCAATGGTGTTTAGATTTGATTGATTGAATTAATATTCTAGGTCGTTTTGCCACATATGTTAATTTCATCATCAATGTATCAAAATGTGTTCTTGGAATCAAAAGAGTTGCCCAGCTAAGTAGAAATGATGAGAGGTACTCTTTATTTTGGAACTCCACCAAATATTGTCAATAAGAAAAGGAAATATAGATGGAGGACTCCACTATTTGTTGCAATTGAATGAATTCAAGTTATTGAAGGTTCGTCGGCATCATTTTTATAATAAATATAGTCGTTAATAAACACACAAAATATAATTTCATGGTCATAACATGAAAAATATTCCTGGCAAGGACAAGCAGAGCTAATTAGCTTGAGGTGATAACAAAGACTCATAATTTAGGAATTAAACGACTTCACATGTGCATGAAATGCAAACCAAGATGAATGATTGCTTTTGTTGAGGGAAGTAAGTAGATTTAGTGTTTCAATGGTGTTTAGATTTGATTGATTGAATTAATATTCTAGGTCGTTTTGCCACATATGTTAATTTAATCATCAATGTATCAAAATGTTTTCTTGGAATCAAAAGAGGAGCCCAGCTAAGTAGAATTGATGAGAGGTACTCTTTATTTTGGAACTCAACCAAATATTATCAATAAGAAAAGCATATCAAGATGGAGGACTCGACTATTTGTTTCAATTCAATCAATTCATGTTATAGAAGGTTCATGGGCATCTTTTTTATAATAAATATAGTCGTTAATAAAGACACAAAAGGTAATTTCATGGTCATGACATGAAAAATAGTCCTTGCAACGACGAGCAGATCCTAATTAGCTTGAGGTGATAACAAAGATTCATAATTTAGGAATTAAAAGACTTCACATTTGCATGAAATGCAAACCAAGATGAATGATTCCTTTTGTTAAGGGAAGTAAGTAGATTTAGAGTTTCAATGGTGTTTAGATTTGATTGATTGAATTAATATTCTAGGTCGTTTTGCCACATATGTTAATTTCATCATCAATGTATCAAAATGTGTTCTTGGAATCAAAAGAGGAGCCCAGCTAAGAAGAAATGATGAGAGGTACTCTTTATTTTGGAACTCAACCAAATATTGTCAATAAGAAAAGCAAATCAAGATGGAGGACTTCACTATTTGTTTCAATTGAATGAACTCATGTTATAGAAGGTTCATACGCATCGTTTTTAGAATAAATATAGTCGTGAATAAAGACAGAAAATTTTATTTAATGGTCATGACATGAAAAATCATCCTTGCAACGACGAGCAGAGCCTAATTAGCTTGAGGTGATAAAAAAGACTCATAATTGAGGAATTAAATGACTTCACATTTGCACGAAATGCAAACCAAGATGAATGATTGCTTTTGCTTATGGAAATAAGTAGATTTAGAGTAACAATGGTGTTTAGATTTGATTGATTGAATTAATATTCTCGGTCGTTTTACCACATATGTTAATTTCATCATCAATGTATCAAAATGTTTTCTTGGAATCAAATGAGGAGCCCAGCTAAGTAGAAATCATGAGAGGTACTCTTTATTTTGGAAGTCAACCAAATATTATCAATAAGAAAAGTAAATCAAGATGGAGGACTCCACTATTTGCTGGAAATGAATGAATTCATGTTATAGAAGGTTCATGGGCATCATTTTTATAATAAATATAGTCGTTAAGAAAGACACAAAGGATAATTTCATGGTCATGACATGAAAAATAGTCCTTGCAACGACGAACGGAGCCTAATTAGCTTGAGGTGATACAAAAGTCTCATTATTTAGGAATTAAACAGCTTCACAATAGAACAAAATGCAAACCAAGATGAATTATTACTTTCACTGATGGTGGTTAGTAGATTTAGAGTTTCAATGGTGTTTAGATTTGATTGATTGAATTAATATTCTAGGTCATTTTGCCACATATGTTAATTTCATCATCAATGTATCAAAATGTGTTCTTGGAATAAAAAAGGAGCCTAGCTGAGAAGAAATGATGAGAGGTACTCTTTATTTTGGAACTCAACCAAATATTGTCAATAAGTAAAGCAAATCAAGGCGGAGGACTTCACTATTTGTTTCAATTGAAAGAATTCATGTTATAGAAGGTTCATGGGCATCGTTTTTATAATAAATATAGTCGTTAATAAAGACACAAAAGATTATTTCATGGTCATGACATGAAAAATAGTCCTTGCTGCGACGAGCGGAGCCTAATTAGCCTGAGGTGATAACAAAGACTCATAATTTAGGAATTAAACGACTTCACATTTGCACAAAATCCAAACCAAGATTAATGATTGCTTTTGTTGATGGAAGTAAGTAGATTTAGAGTTTCAATGGTGTTTAGATTTGATTCATTGAATTAATATTCTAGGTCGTTTTGCCACACATGTTAATTTCATCATCAATGTATCAAAATGTATTCTTGGAATCAAAAGAGGAGCCCAGCTAAGAAGAAACGATGAGAGGTACTCTTTATTTCGGAACTCAACCAAATATTGTCAATAAGAAAAGCAAATCAAGATGGAGGACTCCACTATTTGTTTCAATTGAATGAATTCATGTTATAGAAGGTTCATAGGCATCGTTTTTATAATAAATATATTCGTTAATAAAGACACAAAAGATAATTTCATGGTCACGACATGAAAAATATTCCTTGCAAGGACAAGCAGAGCCTAATTAGCTTGAGGTGCTAACGAAGACTCATAAATCATTAAATTAAATGACTTCACATTTGCACGAAATGCAAACCAAGATGAATCATTGCTTTTGTTGAGGGAAGTAAGTAGATTTAGAGTTTCAATGGTGTTTAGATTTGATTGATTGAATTAATATTCTAGGTCGTTTTGCCACATATGTTAATTTCATCATCAATGTATCAAAATGTGTTCTTGGAATCAAAAGAGGAGCCCAACTACGAAGAAATGATGAGAGGGACGCTTTATTTTGGAACTCAACCAAATATTGTCAATAAGAAAAGCAAATCAAGATGGAGGACTTCACTATTTGTTTCAATTGAAAGAATTCATGTTATAGAAGGTTCATGGGCATCGTTTTTATAATAAATATAGTCGTTAATAAAGACACAAAAGATTATTTCATGGTAATGACATGAAAAATAGTCCTTGCTCCGACGAGCGGAGCCTAATTAGCCTGAGGTGATAACAAAGACTCATAATTTAGGAACTAAAAGACTTCACATTTGCACGAAATGCAAACCAAGATGAATGATTTCTTTTGCTGATGGAAGTAAGTAGATTTAGAGTTTCAATGGTGTTTAAATTTGATTCATTGAATTAATATTCTAGGTCGTTTTGCCACACATGTTAATTTCATCATCAATGTATCAAAATGTATTCTTGGAATCAAAAGAGTTGCCCAGCTAAGTAGAAATGATGAGAGGTACTCTTTATTTGGCAACTCAACCAACTATTATCAATAAGAAAAGCATATCAAGATGGAGGACTCGACTATTTGTTTCAATTCAATCAATTCATGTTATAGAAGGTTCATAGGCATCGTCTTTATAATAAATATAGTCGTTAATAAAGACACACAAGATAATTTCATGGTCATGACATGAAAAATATTCGTTGCGAGGACAGGCAGAGCCGCCCAATAACCTTGAGGTGATAACAAAGACTCATAATTCAGGAATTAAATGACTTCACATTTGCATGAAATGCAAACCAAGATGAATGATTGATTTTGTTAAGGGAAGTAAGTAGATTTAGAGTTTCAATGGTGTTTAGATTTGATTGATTGAATTAATATTCTAGGTCGTTTTGCCACATATGTTAATTTCATCATCAATGTATCAAAATGTGTTCTTGGAATCAAAAGAGTTGCCCAGCTAAGTAGAAATGATGAGAGGTACTCTTTATTTTGGAACTCCACAAAATATTGTCAATAAGAAATGGAAATATAGATGGAGGACTCCACTATTTGTTTCAATTGAATGAATTCATGTTATGGAAGGTTCGTAGGCATCGTTTTTATAATAAATATAGTCGTTAATAAAGACACAAAATATAATTTCATGGTCATAACATGAAAAATATTCCTGGCAAGAACAAGCAGAGCCTAATTAGCTTGAGGTGATAACAAAGACTCATAATTCAGGAAATAAATGACTTCACATTTGCATGAAATGCAAACCAAGATGAATGATTGCTTTTGTTGAGGGAAGTAAATAGATTTAGTGTTTCAATGGTGTTTAGATTTGATTGATTGAATTAATATTCTAGGTCGGTTTGCCACATATGTTAATTTCATCATCAATGTATCAAAATGTGTTCTTGGAATCAAAAGAGTTGCCCAGCTAAGTAGAAATGATGAGAGGCACTCTTTATTTTGGAACTCCACCAAATATTGTCAATAAGAAAAGGAAATATAGATGGAGGACTCCACTATTTGTTTCAATTGAATGAATTCATGTTATGGAAGGTTCGTAGGCATTGTTTTTATAATAAATATAGTCATTAATAAAGACACAAAATATAATTTCATGGTCATAACATGAAAAATATTCCTGGGAAGGACAAGCAGAGCCTAATTAGCTTGAGGTGATAACAAAGACTCATAATTCAAGAATTAAATGACTTCACATTTGCATGAAATGCAAACCAAGATGAATGATTGCTTTTGTTGAGGGAAGTAAGTAGATTTAGTGTTTCAATGGTGTTTAGATTTGATTCATTGAATTAATATTCTAGGTCGTTTTGCCACATATGTTAATTTCATCATCAATGTATCAAAATGTGTTCTTGGAATCAAAAGAGTTGCCCAGCTAAGTAGAAATGATGAGAGGTACTCTTTATTTTGGAACTCAATCAAATATTGTCAATAAGAAAAGCAAATCAAGATGGAGGACTCGACTATTTGTTTAAATTCAATGAATTCATGTTATAGAAGGTTCATAGGCATCGTCTTTATAATAAATATAGTCGTTAATAAAGACACAAAAGATAATTTCATGGTCATGACATGAAAAATATTCCTTGCAACGACGAGCGGAGCCTAATTAGCTTGAGGTGATAACAAAGACTCATAATTTAGGAATTAAACGACTTCACATTTGCATGAAATGCAAACCAAGATGAATGATTGCTTTTGCTGACGGAAATAAGTAGATTTAGAGTTTCAATGGTGTTTAGATTTGATTCATTGAATTAATATTCTAGGTCGTTTTGCCACATATGTTAATTTCATCATCAATGTATCAAAATGTGTTCTTGGAATCAAAAGAGGACCCCAGCTACGAAGAAATGATGAGAGGTACTCTTTATTTTGGAACTCAACCAAATATTGTCAATAAGAAAAGCAAATCAAGATGGAGGACTTCACTATTTGTTTCGATTGAAAGAATTCATGTTATAGAAGGTTCATGGGCATCGTTTTTATAATAAATATAGTCGTTAATAAAGACACAAAAGATTATTTCATGGTAATGACATGAAAAATAGTCCTTGCTGCGACGAGTGGAGCCTAATTAGCCTGAGGTGATAAAAAAGACTCATAATTTAGGAATTAAACGACTTCACATTTGCACGAAATGCAAACCAAGATGAATGATTGCTTTTGCTGATGGAAGTAAGTAGATTTAGAGTTTCAATGGTGTTTAGATTTGATTCATTGAATTAATATTCTAGGTCGTTTTGCCACATATGTTAATTTCATCATCAATGTATCAAAATGTGTTCTTGGAATCAAAAGAGTTGCCCAGCTAAGTAGAAATGATGAGAGGTACTCTTTATTTTGGAACTCAACCAAATATTGTCAATAAGAAAAGCAAATCAAGATGGAGGACTTCACTATTTGTTTCGATTGAAAGAATTCATGTTATAGAAGGTTCATAGGCATCGTCTTTATAATAAATATAGTCGTTAATAAAGACACACAAGATAATTTCATGGTCATGACATGAAAAATATTCCTTGCAAGGACAGGCAGAGCCTAAGAAGCTTGAGGTGATAACAAAGACTCATAATTCAGGAATTAAATGACTTCACGTTTGCATGAAATGCAAACCAAGATGAATGATTGCTTTTGTTAAGGGAAGTAAGTAGATTTAGAGTTTCAATGGTGTTTAGATTAGATTGATTGAATTAATATTCTAGGTCATTTTGCCACATATGTTAATTTCATCATCAATGTATCAAAATGTGTTCTTGGAATCAAAAGAGTTGCCCAGCTAAGTAGAAATGATGAGAGGTACTCTTTATTTTGGAACTCAACCAAATATTGTCAATAAGTAAAGCAAATCAAGATGGAGGACTTCACTATTTGTTTCAATTGAAAGAATTCATGTTATAGAAGGTTCATGGGCATCTTTTTTATAATAAATATAGTCATTAATAAAGACACAAAAGATAATTTCATGGCCATGACATGAAAAATAGTCCTTGCAACGACGAGCGGAGCCTAATTAGCTTGAGGTGATAACAAAGACTCATAATTTAGGAATTAAACGACTTCACATTTGCATGAAATGCAAACCAAGATGAATGATTGCTTTTGCTGACGGAAGTAAGTAGATTTAGAGTTTCAATGGTGTTTAGATTTGATTCATTGAATTAATATTCTAGGTCGTTTTGCCACATATGTTAATTTCATCATCAATGTATCAAAATGTGTTCTTGGAATCCAAAGAGTTGCCCAGCTAAGCAGAAATGATGAGAGGTACTCTTTATTTTGGAACTCAAACAAATATTGTAAACAAGAAAAGCAAATCAAGATGGAGGATTCAATTATTTGTTTCAATTGAATGAATTAATGTTATAGAAGGTTCATAGGCATCGTTTTTCTAATAAATATAGTCGTTAATAAAGACACAAAAGGTAATTTCATGGTCATGACATGAAAAATATTCCTTGCAACGACGAGCGGAGCCTAATTAGCTTGAGGTGATAACAAAGACTCATACTTCAGGAATTAAATGACTTCACATTTGCACAAAATACAAACCAAGATGAATGATTCCTTTTGTTAATTGATGTAAGTAGATTTAGAGTTTCAATGGTGTTTAGATTTGATTCATTGAATTAATATTCTAGGTCGTTTTGCCACATATGTTAATTTCATCATCAATGTATCAAAATGTGTTCTTGGAATCAAAAGAGGAGCCCAACTACGAAGAAATGATGAGAGGTACTCTTTATTTTGGAACTCAACCAAATATTGTCAATAAGAAAAGCAAATCAAGATGGAGGACTTCACTATTTGTTTCGATTGAAAGAATTCATGTTATAGAAGGTTCATGGGCATCGTTTTTATAATAAATATAGTCGTTAATAAAGACACAAAAGATTATTTCATGGTAATGACATGAAAAATAGTCCTTGCTGCGACGAGTGGAGCCTAATTAGCCTGAGGTGATAAAAAAGACACATAATTTAGGAATTAACCGACTTCACATTTGCACGAAATGCAAACCAAGATGAATGATTGCTTTTGCTGATGGAAGTAAGTAGATTTAGAGTTTCAATGGTGTTTAGATTTGATTCATTGAATTAATATTCTAGGTTGTTTTGCCACACATGTTAATTTCATCATCAATGTATCAAAATGTATTCTTGGAATCAAAAGAGTTGCCCAGCTAAGTAGAAATGATGAGAGGTACTCTTTATTTGGCAACTCAACCAAATATTATCAATAAGAAAAGCAAATCAAGATGGAGGACTCGACTATTTGTTTCAATTCAATGAATTCATGTTATAGAAGGTTCATAGGCATCGTCTTTATAATAAATATATAGTCGTTTATAAAGACACACAAGATAATTTCATGGTCATGACATGAAAAATATTCCTTGCAAGGACAGGCAGAGCCGCCCAATAAGCTTGAGGTGATAACAAAGACTCATAATTCAGGAATTAAATGACTTCACGTTTGCATGAAATGCAAACCAAGATGAATGATTGCTTTTGTTAAGGGAAGTAAGTAGATTTAGAGTTTCAATGGTGTTTAGATTAGATTGATTGAATTAATATTCTAGGTCATTTTGCCACATATGTTAATTTCATCATCAATGTATCAAAATGTGTTCTTGGAATCAAAAGAGTTGCCCAGCTAAGTAGAAATGATGAGAGGTACTCTTTATTTTGGAACTCCACCAAATATTGTCAATAAGAAAAGGAAATATAGATGGAGGACTCCACTATTTGTTTCAATTGAATGAATTCATGTTATGGAAGGTTCGTAGGCATTGTTTTTATAATAAATATAGTCGTTAATAAAGACACAAAATATAATTACATGGTCATAACATGAAAAATATTCCTAGGAAGGACAAGCAGAGCCTAATTAGCTTGAGGTGATAACAAAGACTCATAATTCAGGAATTAAATGACTTCACATTTGCATGAAATGCAAACCAAGATGAATGATTGCTTTTGTTGAGGGAAGTAAGTAGATTTAGTGTTTCAATGGTGTTTAGATTTGATTGATTGAAATAATATTCTAGATCGTTTTGCCACATATGTTAATTTAATCATCAATGTATCAAAATGTTTTCTTGGAATCAAAAGAGGAGCCCAGCTAAGTAGAAATGATGAGAGAGTACTCTTTATTTTGGAACTCAACCAAATATTCTCAATAAGAAAAGCAAATCAAGATGGAGGATTCCATTATTTGTTTCAATTGAATGAATTAATGTTATATAAGGTTCATGGGCATCATTTTTCTAATAAATATAGTCGTTAATAAAGACACAAAAGGTAATTTCATGGTCATGACATGAAAAATATTCCTTGCAACGACGAGCGGAGCCTAATTAGCTTGAGGTGATAACAAAGACTCATCACTTAGGAATTAAACGACTTCACATTTGCACGAAATGCAAACCAAGATGAATGATTGCTTTTGCTGATGGAAGTAAGCAGATTTAGAGTTTCAATGATGTTTAGATTTGATTCATTGAATTAATATTCTAGGTCGTTTTGCCACACATGTTAATTTCATCATCAATGTATCAAAATGTGTTCTTGGAATCAAAAGAGTTGCCCAGCTAAGTAGAAATGATGAGAGGTACTCTTTATTTTGGAACTCAACCAAATATTGTCAATAAGAAAAGCAAATCAAGATGGAGGATTCCATTATTTGTTTCAATTGAATGAATTAATGTTATAGAAGGTTCATAGGCATCATTTTTCTAATAAATATAGTCGTTAATAAAGACACAAAAGGTAATTTCATTGTCATGACATGAAAAATATTCCTTGCAACGACGAGCGGAGCCTAATTAGCTTGAGGTGATATCAAAGACTCATACTTCAGGAATTAAATGACTTCACATTTGCACGAAATACAAACCAAGATGAATGATTCCTTTTGTTAATTGAAGTAAGTAGATTTAGAGTTTCAATGGTGTTTAGATTTGATTCATTGAATTAATATTCTAGGTTGTTTTGCCACACATGTTAATTTCATCATCAATGTATCAAAATGTATTCTTGGAATCAAAAGAGTTGCCTAGCTAAGTAGAAATGATGAGAGGTACTCTTTATTTGGCAACTCAACCAAATATTATCAATAAGAAAAGCAAATCATGATGGAGGACTCAACTATTTGTTTAAATTCAATGAATTCATGTTATAGAAGCTTCATAGGCATCGTCTTTATAATAAATATAGTCGTTAATAAAGACACACAAGATAATTTCATGGTCATGACATGAAAAATATTCCTTGCAAGGACAGGCATAGCCTAATAAGCTTGAGGTGATAACAAAGACTCATAATTCAGGAAATAAATGACTTCACGTTTGCATGAAATGCAAACCAAGATGAATGATTGCTTTTGTTAAGGGAAGTAAGTAGATTTAGAGTTTCAATGGTGTTTAGATTAGATTGATTGAATTAATATTCTAGGTCATTTTGCCACATATGTTAATTTCATCATCAATGTATCAAAATGTGTTCTTGGAATCAAAAGAGTTGCCCAGCTAAGTAGAAATGATGAGAGGTACTCTTTATTTTGGAACTCAACCAAATATTCTCAATAAGAAAAGCAAATCAAGATGGAGGATTCCATTATTTGTTTCAATTGAATGAATTAATGTTATATAAGGTTCATAGGCATCGTTTTTCTAATAAATATAGTCGTTAATAAAGACATAAAAGGTAATTTCATGGTCATGACATGAAAAATATTCCTTGCAACGACGAGCGGAGCCTAACTAGCTTGAGGTGATAACAAAGACTCATAATTTAGGAATTAAACGACTTCACATTTGCATGAAATGCAAACCAAGATGAATGATTGCTTTTGCTGAGGGAAGTAAGTAGATTTAGAGTTTCAATGGTGTTTAGATTAGATTGATTGAATTAATATTCTAGGTCATTTTGCCACATATGTTAATTTCATCATCAATGTATCAAAATGTGTTCTTGGAATCAAAAGAGTTGCCCAGCTAAGTAGAAATGATGAGAGGTACTCTTTATTTTGGAACTCCACCAAATATTGTCAATAAGAAAAGCAAATCAAGATGGAGGACTCCACTATTTGTTTCAATTGAAAGAATTCATGTTATAGAAGGTTCATAGGCATCTTTTTTATAATAAATATAGTCATTAATAAAGACACAAAAGATAATTTCATGGTCATGACATGAAAAATAGTCCTTGCAACGACGAGCGGAGCCTAATTAGCTTGAGGTGATAACAAAGACTCATACTTTAGGAATTAAACGACTTCACATTTGCATGAAATGCAAACCAAGATGAATGATTGCTTTTGCTGACGGAAGTAAGTAGATTTAGAGTTTCAATGGTGTTTAGATTTGATTCATTGAATTAATATTCTAGGTCGTTTTTTGCCACATATGTTAATTTCATCATCAATGTATCAAAATGTGTTCTTGGAATCAAAAGAGTTGCCCAGCTAAGTAGAAATGATGAGAGGTACACTTTATTTTGGAACTCAAACAAATATTGTCAATAAGAAAAGCAAATCAAGATGGAGGATTCAATTATTTGTTTCAATTGAATGAATTAATGTTATAGAAGGTTCATAGGCATCGTTTTTCTAATAAATATAGTCGTTAATAAAGACACAAAAGGTAATTTCATGGTCATGACATGAAAAATATTCCTTGCAACGACGAGCGGAGCCTAATTAGCTTGAGGTGATAACAAAGACTCATACTTCAGGAATTAAATGACTTCACATTTGCACGAAATACAAACCAAGATGAATGATTCCTTTTGTTTAATTGAAGTAAGTAGATTTAGAGTTTCAATGGTGTTTTAGATTTGATTCATTGAATTAATATTCTAGGTCGTTTTGCCCACATATGTTAATTTCATCATCAATGTATCAAAATGTGTTCTTGGAATCAAAAGAGGAGCCCAACTGCGAAGAAATGATGAGAGAGGTACTCTTTATTTTTGGAACTCAACCAAATATTGTCAATAAGAAAAGCAAATCAAGATGGAGGACTTCACTATTTGTTTCAATTGAAAGAATTTCATGTTATAGAAGGTTCATGGGCATCGTTTTTATAATAAATATAGTCGTTAATAAAGACACAAAAGATTATTTCATGGTCATGACATGAAAAATTGTCCTTGCTGCGACGAGCGGAGCCTAATTAGCCTGAGATGATAACAAAGACTCATAATTTAGGAATTAAACGACTTCACATTTGCACGAAATGCAAACCAAGATGATTGATTGCTTTTGCTGATGGATGTAAGTAGATTTAGAGTTTCAATGGTGTTTAGATTTGATTCATTGAATTAATATTCTAGGTCGTTTTGCCACACATGTTAATTTCATCATCAATATATCAAAATGTATTATTGGAATCAAAAGAGGAGCCCAGCTAAGAAGAAATGATGAGAGGTACTCTTTATTTTGGAACTCAACCAAATATTGTCAATAAGAAAAGCAACTCAAGATGGAGGACTCCACTATTTGTTTCAATTGAATGAATTCATGTTATAGAAGGTTCATGGGCATCGTTTTTATAATAAATATAGTCGTTAATAAAGACACAAAAGATAATTTCATGGTCATGACATGAAAAATAGTCCTTGCAACGACGAGCGGAGCCTAATTAGCCTGAGGTGATAACAAAGACTCATAATTTAGGAATTAAACGACTTCACATTTGCACGAAATGCAAACCAAGATGAATGATTGCTTTTGCTGATGGAAGTAAGTAGATTTAGAGTTTCAATGGTGTTTAGATTTGATTCATTGAATTAATATTCTAGGTCGTTTTGCCACACATGTTAATTTCATCATCAATGTATCAAAATGTATTCTTGGAATCAAAAGAGGAGCCCAGCTAAGAAGAAATGATGAGAGTTACTCTTTATTTTGGAACGCAACCAAATATTGTCAATTAGAAAAGCAAATCAAGATGGAGGACTCCACTATTTGTTTCAATTGAATGAATTCATGTTATAGAAGGTTCATGGGCATCGTTTTTATAATAAATATAGTCGTTAATAAAGACACAAAAGATTATTTCATGGTCATGACATGAAAAATAGTCCTTGATGCGACGAGCGGAGCCTAATTAGCCTGAGGTGATAACAAAGACTCATAATTTAGGAATTAAACGACTTCACATTTGCACGAAATGCAAACCAAGATGAATGATTGCTTTTGCTGATGATGGATGTAAGTAGATTTAGAGTTTCAATGGTGTTTAGATTTGATTCATTGAATTAATATTCTAGGTCGTTTTGCCACACATGTTAATTTTCATCATCAATATATCAAAATGTATTATTGGAATCAAAAGAGGAGCCCAGCTAAGAAGAAATGATGAGAGGTACTCTTTATTTTGGAACTCAACCAAATATTGTCAATAAGAAAAGCAACTCAAGATGGAGGACTCCACTATTTGTTTCAATTGAATGAATTCATGTTATAGAAGGTTCATGGGCATCGTTTTTTATAATAAATATAGTCGTTAATAAAGACACACAAAAGATAATTTCATGGTCATGACATGAAAAATATTCCTTGCATGGACAAGCAGAGCCTAATTAGCTTGAGGTGATAACAAAGACTCATAATTCATTAAATTAAATGACTTCACATTTGCACGAAATGCAAACCAAGATGAATCATTGCTTTTGTTGAGGGAAGTAAGTAGATTTAGAGTTTCAATCGTGTTTAGATTTGATTGATTGAATTAATTAATATAGGTCGTTTTGCCACATATGTTAATTTCATCATCAATGTATCAAAATGTGTTCTTGGAATCAAAAGAGGAGCCCAGCTAAGAAGAAATGATGGGAGGTAGTCTTTATTTTGGAACTCAACCAAATATTGTCAATAAGTAAAGCAAATCAAGGTGGAGGACTTCACTATTTGTTTTCAATTGAAAGAATTCATGTTATATAAGGTTCATGGGCATCGTTTTTTATTATAAATATAGTCGTTAATAAAGACACAAAAGATTATTTCATGGTCATGACATGAAAAATAGTCCTTGCTGCGACGAGCGGAGAGCCTAATTAGCCTGATGTGATAACAAAGACTCACTCATAATTTAGGAATTAAACGACTTCACATTTGCACGAAATGCAAACCAAGATGAATGATTGCTTTTGCTGATTGATGTAAGTAGATTTAGAGTTTCAATGGTGTTTAGATTTGATTGATTGAATTAATATTCTAGGTTGTTTTGCCACACATGTTAATTTCATCATCAATGTATCAAAATGTTTTCTTGGAATCAAAAGAGGAGCCCAGCTAAGTAGAAATGATGAGAGGTACTCTTTATTTTGGAACTCAACCAAATATTGTCAATAAGTAAAGCAAATCAAGATGGAGGACTTCACTATTTGTTTTTCATTGAAAGAATTCATGTTATAGAAGGTTCATGGGCATCTTTTTTATAATAAATATAGTCATTAATAAAGACACAAAAGATAATTTCATGGTCATGACATGAAAAATAGTCCTTGCAACGACGAGCGGAGCCTAGTTTAGCTTGAGGTGATAACAAAGACTCATAATTTAGGAATTAAACGACTTCACATTTGCATGAAATGCAAACCAAGATGAATGATTGCTTTTGCTGACGGAAGTAAGTAGATTTAGAGTTTCAATGGTGTTTAGATTTGATTCATTGAATTAATATTCTAGGTCGTTTTGCCACATATGTTAATTTCATCATCAATGTATCAAAATGTGTTCTTGGAATCAAAAAGAGTTGCCCAGCTAAGTAGAAATGATGAGAGGTACTCTTTATTTTGGAACTCAAACCAAATATTGTCAATAAGAAAAGCAAATCAAGATGGAGGATTCAATATTTGTTTCAATTGAATGAATTTAATGTTATAGAAGGTTCATAGCATCGTTTTTTTTTTCTAATAAATATAGTCGTTAATAAAGACACAAAAGGTAATTTCATGGTCATGACATGAAAAATATTCCTTGCAACGACGAGCGGAGCCTAATTAGCTTGAGGTGATAACAAAGACTCATACTTCAGGAATTAAATGACTTCACATTTGCACGAAATACAAACCAAGATGAATGATTCCTTTTGTTAATTGATGTAAGTAGATTTAGAGTTTCAATGGTGTTTAGATTTGATTCATTGAATTAATATTCTAGGTCGTTTTGCCACATATGTTAATTTCATCATCAATGTATCAAAATGTGTTCTTGGAATCAAAAAAGAGGAGCCCAACTACGAAGAAATGATGAGAGGTACTCTTTATTTTGGAACTCAACCAAATATTGTCAATAAGAAAAGCAAATCAAGATGGAGGACTTCACTATTTGTTTCAATTGAAAGAATTCATGTTATAGAAGGTTCATGGGCATCGTTTTTATAATAAATATAGTCGTTAATAAAGACACAAAAGATTATTTCATGGTCATGACATGAAAAATTGTCCTTGCTGCGACGAGCGGAGCCTAATTAGCCTGAGATGATAACAAAGACTCATAATTTAGGAATTAAACGACTTCACATTTGCACGAAATGCAAACCAAGATGATTGATTGCTTTTGCTGATGGATGTAAGTAGATTTAGAGTTTCAATGGTGTTTAGATTTGATTCATTGAATTAATATTCTAGGTCGTTTTGCCACACATGTTAATTTCATCATCAATATATCAAAATGTATTATTGGAATCAAAAGAGGAGCCCAGCTAAGAAGAAATGATGAGAGGTACTCTTTATTTTGGAACTCAACCAAATATTGTCAATAAGAAAAGCAAATCAAGATGGAGGACTCCACTATTTGTTTCAATTGAATGAATTCATGTTATAGAAGGTTCATGGGCATCGTTTTTTTTTGGAATAAATATAGTCGTTAATAAAGACACAAAAGATAATTTCATGGTCATGACATGAAAAATATTCCTTGCATGGACAAGCAGAGCCTAATTAGCTTGAGGTGATAACAAAGACTCATAATTCATTAAATTAAATGACTTCACATTTGCACGAAATGCAAACCAAGATGAATCATTGCTTTTGTTGAGGGAAGTAAGTAGATTTAGAGTTTCAATCGTGTTTAGATTTGATTGATTGAATTAATATTCTAGGTCGTTTTGCCACATATGTTAATTTCATCATCAATGTATCAAAATGTGTTCTTGGAATCAAAAGAGGAGCCCAGCTAAGAAGAAATGATGGGAGGTAGTCTTTATTTTGGAACTCAACCAAATATTGTCAATAAGTAAAGCAAATCAAGGTGGAGGACTTCACTATTTGTTTCAATTGAAAGAATTCATGTTATATAAGGTTCATGGGCATCGTTTTTATTATAAATATAGTCGTTAATAAAGACACAAAAGATTATTTCATGGTCATGACATGAAAAATAGTCCTTGCTGCGACGAGCGGAGCCTAATTAGCCTGATGTGATAACAAAGACTCATAATTTAGGAATTAAACGACTTCACATTTGCACGAAATGCAAACCAAGATGAATGATTGCTTTTGCTGATTGATGTAAGTAGATTTAGAGGTTCAATGGTGTTTAGATTTGATTGATTGAATTAATATTCTAGGTTGTTTTGCCACACATGTTAATTTAATCATCAATGTATCAAAATGTTTTCTTGGAATCAAAAGAGGAGCCCAGCTAAGTAGAAATGATGAGAGGTACTCTTTATTTTGGAACTCAACCAAATATTGTCAATAAGTAAAGTAAATCAAGATGGAGGACTTCACTATTTGTTTCAATTGAAAGAATTCATGTTATAGAAGGTTCATGGGCATCTTTTTTATAATAAATATAGTCATTAATAAAGACACAAAAGATAATTTCATGGTCATGACATGAAAAATAGTCCTTGCAACGACGAGCGGAGCCTAGTTAGCTTGAGGTGATAACAAAGACTCATAATTTAGGAATTAAACGACTTCACATTTGCATGAAATGCAAACCAAGATGAATGATTGCTTTTGCTGACGGAAGTAAGTAGATTTAGAGTTTCAATGGTGTTTAGATTTGATTCATTGAATTAATATTCTAGGTCGTTTTGCCACATATGTTAATTTCATCATCAATGTATCAAAATGTGTTCTTGGAATCAAAAGAGTTGCCCAGCTAAGTAGAAATGATGAGAGGTACTCTTTATTTTGGAACTCAAACAAATATTGTCAATAAGAAAACCAAATCAAGATGGAGGATTCAATTATTTGTTTCAATTGAATGAATTAATGTTATAGAAGGTTCATAGGCATCGTTTTTTCTAATAAATATAGTCGTTAATAAAAAGACACAAAAGGTAATTTCATGGTCATGACATGAAAAATATTCCTTGCAACGACGAGCGGAGCCTAATTAGCTTGAGGTGATAACAAAGACTCATACTTCAGGAATTAAATGACTTCACATTTGCACGAAATACAAACCAAGATGAATGATTCCTTTTGTTAATTGATGTAAGTAGATTTAGAGTTTCAATGGTGTTTAGATTTGATTCATTGAATTAATATTCTAGGTCGTTTTGCCACATATGTTAATTTCATCATCAATGTATCAAAATGTGTTCTTGGAATCAAAAGAGGAGCCCAACTGCGAAGAAATGATGAGAGGTACTCTTTATTTTGGAACTCAACCAAATATTGTCAATAAGAAAAGCAAATCAAGATGGAGGACTTCACTATTTGTTTCAATTGAAAGAATTCATGTTATAGAAGGTTCATGGGCATCGTTTTTATAATAAATATAGTCGTTAATAAAGACACAAAAGATTATTTCATGGTCATGACATGAAAAATTGTCCTTGCTGCGACGAGCGGAGCCTAATTAGCCTGAGATGATAACAAAGACTCATAATTTAGGAATTAAACGACTTCACATTTGCACGAAATGCAAACCAAGATGATTGATTGCTTTTGCTGATGGATGTAAGTAGATTTAGAGTTTCAATGGTGTTTAGATTTGATTCATTGAATTAATATTCTAGGTCGTTTTGCCACACATGTTAATTTCATCATCAATATATCAAAATGTATTATTGGAATCAAAAGAGGAGCCCAGCTAAGAAGAAATGATGAGAGGTACTCTTTATTTTGGAACTCAACCAAATATTGTCAATAAGAAAAAGCAACTCAAGATGGAGGACTCCACTATTTGTTTTCAATTGAATGAATTCATGTTATAGAAGGTTCATGGGCATCGTTTTTATAATAAATATAGTCGTTAATAAAGACACAAAAGATAATTTCATGGTCATGACATGAAAAATAGTCCTTTGCAACGACGAGCGGAGCCTAATTAGCCTGAGGTGATAACAAAGACTCATAATTTAGGAATTAAACGACTTCACATTTGCACGAAATGCAAACCAAGATGAATGATTGCTTTTGCTGATGGAAGTAAGCAGATTTAGAGTTTCAATGGTGTTTAGATTTGATTCATTGAATTAATATTCTAGGTCGTTTTTGCCACACATGTTAATTTCATCATCAATGTATCAAAATGTTTTCTTGGAATCAAAAGAGGAGCCCAACTAAGAAGAAATGATGAGAGTTACTCTTTATTTTGGAACGCAACCAAATATTGTCAATTAGAAAAGCAAATCAAGATGGAGGACTCCACTATTTGTTTCAATTGAATGAATTCATGTTATAGAAGGTTCATGGGCATCGTTTTTATAATAAATATAGTCGTTAAGAAAGACACAAAAGATTATTTCATGGTCATGACATGAAAAAAATAGTCCTTGATGCGACGAGCGGAGCCTAATTAGCCTGAGGTGATAACAAAGACTCATAATTTAGGAATTAAACGACTTCACATTTGCACGAAATGCAAACCAAGATGAATGATTGCTTTTGCTGATGGATGTAAGTAGATTTAGAGTTTCAATGGTGTTTAGATTTGATTCATTGAATTAATATTCTAGGTCGTTTTGCCACACATGTTAATTTCATCATCAATATATCAAAATGTATTATTGGAATCAAAAGAGGAGCCCAGCTAAGAAGAAATGATGAGAGGTACTCTTTATTTTGGAACTCAACCAAATATTGTCAATAAGAAAAGCAACTCAAGATGGAGGACTCCACTATTTGTTTCAATTGAATGAATTCATGTTATAGAAGGTTCATGGGCATCGTTTTTATAATAAATATAGTCGTTAATAAAGACACAAAAGATAATTTCATGGTCATGACATGAAAAATATTCCTTGCATGGACAAGCAGAGCCTAATTAGCTTGAGGTGATAACAAAGACTCATAATTCATTAAATTAAATGACTTCACATTTGCACGAAATGCAAACCAAGATGAATCATTGCTTTTGTTGAGGGAAGTAAGTAGATTTAGAGTTTCAATCGTGTTTAGATTTGATTGATTGAATTAATATTCTAGGTCGTTTTGCCACATATGTTAATTTCATCATCAATGTATCAAAATGTGTTCTTGGAATCAAAAGAGGAGCCCAGCTAAGAAGAAATGATGGGAGGTAGTCTTTATTTTGGAACTCAACCAAATATTGTCAATAAGTAAAGCAAATCAAGGTGGAGGACTTCACTATTTGTTTCAATTGAAAGAATTCATGTTATATAAGGTTCATGGGCATCGTTTTTATTATAAATATAGTCGTTAATAAAGACACAAAAGATTATTTCATGGTCATGACATGAAAAATAGTCCTTGCTGCGACGAGCGGAGCCTAATTAGCCTGATGTGATAACAAAGAATCATAATTTAGGAATTAAACGACTTCACATTTGCACGAAATGCAAACCAAGATGAATGATTGCTTTTTCTGATTGAAGTAAGTAGATTTAGAGTTTCAATGGTGTTTAGATTTGATTGATTGAATTAATATTCTAGGTTGTTTTGCCACACATGTTAATTTCATCATCAATGTATCAAAATGTATTCTTGGAATCAAAAGAGTTGCCCAGCTAAGTAGAAATGATGAGAGGTACTCTTTATTTTGGAACTCAACCAAATATTGTCAATAAGTAAAGCAAATCAAGATGGAGGACTTCACTATTTGTTTTAATTGAAAGAATTCATGTTATAGAAGGTTCATCGGCATCTTTTTTATAATAAATATAGTCATTAATAAAGACACAAAAGATAATTTCATGGTCATGACATGAAAAATAGTCCTTGCAACGACGAGCGGAGCCTAGTTAGCTTGAGGTGATAGCAAATACTCATAATTTAGGAATTAAACGACTTCACATTTGCATGAAATGCAAACCAAGATGAATGATTGCTTTTACTGACGGAAGTAAGTAGATTTAGAGTTTCAATGGTGTTTAGATTTGATTCATTGAATTAATATTCTAGGTCGTTTTGCCACATATGTTAATTTCATCATCAATGTATCAAAATGTGTTCTTGGAATCAAAAGAGTTGCCCAGCTAAGTAGAAATGATGAGAGGTACTCTTTATTTTGGAACTCAACCAAATATTGTCAATAAGAAAAGCAACTCAAGATGGAGGACTCCACTATTTGTTTCAATTGAATGAATTCATGTTATAGAAGGTTCATAGGCATCGTTTTTCTAATAAATATAGTCGTTAATAAAGACACAAAAGGTAATTTCATTGTCATGACATGAAAAATATTCCTTGCAACGACGAGCGGTGCCTAATTAGCTTGAGGTGATAACAAAAGACTCATACTTCAGGAATTAAATGACTT
>JBAPLH010000942.1:0-48995 GCA_037897445.1 Ceriops zippeliana | reverse complement strand
TAATCCAGTTAACATTCATGTACGGAATGCAAAACGATGATGAATGATTCCTTTGACTGACGGATTTAAATGGATTGAGAGTTATTAATGGTGTTTATAATTGTTTGATTCAATCAATATGGTAGGTTGTTTAGCCACACGTGTTAATTTCATGATCAATGTATCAAAAAGTGTGTTTGGAGTCAAAAGAGGAGCATTGCTAAAAGAGAATTGGTGGGAGGCACTCTCTTATTTTCAATTCAATAATATAACTATCAATTATGAAATGAAAATTCACGATCAAGCACTCTAATGTTTTTTAAAATTGAATGAATTCATGTGATAGATAGTCCCATTGGGCATTTTTTTCATAATGGGTATAGTCATTAAGGAAGAAGCAAAATGTAATTTTAAAGTTATTGCATGAAAAATAGTCTTGGTAAGAATAGGAGGAGCATAATTCACATGAGTTGATTAGAATGTCTTATTATTTTAGAATTAAACCAGTTAACATTTGTACGGAATGCAAACGATGATGAATGATTCCTTTGACTGACGGATTTAAATGGATTGAGAGTTTTAATGGTATTTATACTTGTTTGATTCAATCAATATGGCAGGTTGTTTAGTCACACGTGGTAATTTCATGATCACTGTGTCAAAAAGTGTGTTTTGAGTCAAAAGAGGAGCATTGCTAAAGAGAAATCGTGGGAGGTACTCTCTTATTTTGAATTCATCAATTAATATCATTAAGAAATGAAATTCAAGATCAAGCACTCCATTGTTTGTGAAATTGAATGAATTCATGTGATAGATAGTCCATGGGCATTTTCTTCATAATGAGTATAGTCATTAAGGAAGAAGCAAAATGTAATTTGAAAGTTATTGCATGAAAAATAGTCTTGGTAACAATAAAAGGAGCTTAATTCACAGGAGGTGAATAGAATGCCTTATTATTTCAGAATTAAACCAGTTCACATTTGCACGGAATGCAATCCATGGTGAATTACTCCTTTGACTAACGGATTTAAATGGATTTAGAGTTTTAATGGTGTTTCTACTTGTTTCATTCAAGCAATATGGTAGGTTGTTTAGCCATACCGGTTAATTTCATGATCAATGTGTCAAAAAGTGTGTTTGGAGTCAAAAGAGGAGCATTGCTAAAGAGAAATGGTGGGAGGCAGTCTCTTATTTTGAATTCAACAATTAATATCAATAAGAAATGAAATTCAGACTGATGGATTTAAATGGATTTAGAGTCTTAATGGTATTTGTACATGTTTGATTCAATCAATATACTAGGTTGTTTAGCCAGATGCGTTAATTTCATGACCAATGAGTCAAAAAGTGTGTTTGGAGTCAAAAGAACAGCATTGCTAATGAGAAATGGTGGGAGGCACTCTCTTATTTTGAATTCATCAATTAATATCATTAAGAAATGAAATTCAAGATCAAGCACTCCATTGTTTGATAAATTGAATGAATTCATGTGATAGATGGTCCATGGGCATTTTCTTCATAATCAGTATAGTCATTAAGGAAGAAGCAAAAAGTAATTTGAAAGTTATTGCATGAAAATTTGTCTTGGTAAGAATAAGAGGAGCATAATTCACTTGAGTTAATTAGAATGTCTTCTTATTTTAGAATTAAACCAGTTAACATTTATACGGAATGCAAACCATGATGAATGATTCCTTTGACTGACGGATTTAAATGGATTGAGAGTTATAATGGTATTTATACTTGTTTCATTCAATCAATATGGTAGGTTGTTTAGCCAGACGTGTTAATTTCATGATCAATGTCTCAAAAAGTGTGTTTGGAGTCAAAAGAGGAGCATTGCTAAAGAGAAATGGTGGGAGGCACTCTCTTATTTTGAATTCAACAATTAATATCAATAAGAAATGAAATTCAAGATCAAGCACTCCATTGTTTGTTAAATTGAATGAATTCATGTGATAGATGGTCCATGGGCATTTTCTTCATAATGAGTATAGTCATTAAGGAAGAAGCAAAATGTAATTTGAAAGTTATTGCATGAAAAATAGTCTTGGTAACAATAAGAGGACCTTAATTCACATGAGGTGAATAGAATGTCTTATTAATTCATAATTAAACAAGTTCACATTTGCACTGAATGCATACCATGATGAATGACGCCTTTGACTGATGGATTTAAATGAATTTAGAGTCTTAATTGTATTTGTACATGTTTGATTCAATCAATATACTAGGTTGTTTAGCCAGATGCGTTAATTTCATGACCAATGAGTCAAAAAGTGTGTTTGGAGTCAAAAGAACAGCATTGCTAATGAGAAATGGTGGGAGGCACTCTCTTATTTTGAATTCAACAATTAATATCATTAAGAAATGAAATTCAAGATCAACCACTCCATTGTTTGTTAAATTGAATGAATTCATGTGATAGATGGTCCATGGGAATTTTCTTCATAATGAGTATAGTCATTAAGGAAGAAGGAAAATGTAATTTGAAAGTTATTGCATGAAAAATAGTCTTGGTAAGAATAAGAGGAGCATAATTCACATGAGTTTATTAGAATGTCTTCTTATTTTAGAATTAAACCAGTTAACATTTGTACGGAATGCAAACCATGATGAATGATTCCTTTGACTGACGGATTTAAATGGATTGAGAGTTATAATGGTATTTATACTTGTTTCATTCAATCAATATGGTAGGTTGTTTAGCTAGACGTGTTAATTTCATGATCAATATATCAAAAAGTGTGTTTGGAGTCAAAAGAGGAGCATTGCTAAAGAGAAATGGTGGGAGGCACTCTCTTATTTTGAATTCAACAATTAATATCATTAAGAAATGAAATTCAAGATCAACCACTCCATTGTTTGTTAAATTGAATGAATTCATGTGATAGATGGTCCATGGCCATTTTTTTCATAATGAGTATAGTCATTAAGGAAGAAGGAAAATGTAATTTGAAAGTTATTGCATGAAAAATAGTCTTGGTAAGAATAGGAGGAGCATAATTCACATGAGTTGATTAGAATGTCTTATTATTTTGGAATTAAACCAGTTAACATTTGTACGGAATGCAAACGATGATGAATGATTCCTTTGACTGACGGATTTTAAATGGATTGAGGAGTTTTAATGGTGTTTTATAATTGTTTGATTCAATCAATATGGTAGGTTGTTTAGCCACACGTGTTAATTTCATGATCAATGTATCAAAAAGTGTGTTTGGAGTCAAAAGAGGAGCATTGCTAAAGAGAATTGGTGGGAGGCACTCTCTTATTTTCAATTCAATAACTAACATCATTATGAAATGAAATTCACGATCAAGCACTCTACTGTTTTTTAAATTGAATGAATTCATGTGATAGATAGTCCATGGGCATTTTTTTCATAATGGGTATAGTCATTAAGGAAGAAGCAAAATGTAATTTTAAAGTTATTGCATGAAAAATAGTCTTGGTAAGAATAGGAGGAGCATAATTCACATGAGTTGATTAGAATGTCTTATTATTTTAGAATTAAACCAGTTAACATTTGTACGGAATGCAAACGATGATGAATGATTCCTTTGACTGACGGATTTAAATGGATTGTTAATTAGAGTTTTAATGGTATTTTATACTTGTTTGATTCAATCAATATGGCAGGTTTGTTTAGTCACACGTGGTAATTTCATGATCACTGTGTCAAAAAAAGTGTGTTTTGAGTCAAAAGAGGAGCATTGCTAAAGAGAAATCGTGGGAGGTACTCTCTTATTTTGAATTCAATCAATTAATATCATTAAGAAATGAAATTCAAGATCAAGCACTCCATTGTTTGTGAAATTGAATGAATTCATGTGATAGATAGTCCCATGGGCATTTTTCTTCATAATGAGTATAGTCATTAAGGAAGAAGCAAAATGTAATTTGAAATTTATTGCATGAAAAATTGTCTTGGTAGTAGCAATAAGAGGAGCTTAATTCACTATACGTGAATAGAATGTCTTATCATTTCAGAATTAAAAACCAGTTCACATTTGTACGGAATACAAAACCATGATGAATGACTCCTTCGATTGACGCATTTAAATGGATTTAGAGTTTTTAATGGTATTTATACTTGTTTGATTCAATCAATATGGTAGGTTGTTTAGCTACACGTGTTAATTTCATGATCAATGTATCAAAAAGTGTGTTTGGAGTCAAAAGAAGAGCATTGCTAAAGAGAAATGGTGGGAGGGCACTCTCTTATTTTGAATTCAACAATTAATATCATTAAGAAATGAAAATTCAAGATCAAGCACTCCATTGTTTGTGAAATGGAATGAATTCATGTGATAGATAGAGTCCATGGGCATTTTCTTCATAATTAGTATAGTCATTAAGGAAGAAGAAGCAAAATGTAATTTGAAAGTTATTGCATGAAAAATTGTCTTAGTAACAATAAGAGGAGCTTAATTCACTATAGGTGAATAGAATGTCTTATCATTTCAGAATTAAACCAGTTCACATTTGTACGAAATGCAAACCATGATGAATGACTCCTTCGATTGACGGATTTAAATGGATTGAGAGTTTTAATGGTGTTTATAATTGTTTGCTTCAATCAATATGGTAGGTTGTTTAGCCACACATGTTAATTTCATGATCAACCACTCCATTGTTTGTTAAATTGAATGAATTTATGTGATAGATGGTCCATGGGCATTTTTTTCATAATGAGTATAGTCATTAAGGAAGAAGCAAAATGTAATTTGAAAGTTATTGCATGAAAAATAGTCTTGGGAAGAATAGGAGGAGCATAAATCACATGAGTTGATTAGAATGTCTTATTATTTTGGAATTAAACCAGTTAACATTTGTACGGAATGCAAACCATGATGAATGATTCCTTTGACTGACGGATTTAAATGGATTGAGAGTTTTTAATGGTGTTTATAATTGTTTGATTCAATCAATATGGTAGGTTATTTAGCCACACGTGTTAATTTCATGATGAATGTATCAAAAAGTGTGTTTGGAGTCAAAAGAGGAGCATTGCTAAAGAGAATTGGTGGGAGGGCACTCTCTTATTTTGAATTCAATAATTGACATCATTAAGAAATGAAATTCACGATCAAGCACTCCATTGTTTTTTAAATTGAATGAATTCATGTGATAGATAGTCCATGGGCATTTTCTTCATAATGTGTATAGTCATTAAGGAAGAAGGAAAATGTAATCTGAAAGTTATTGCATGAAAAATAGTCTTGGTAAGAATAAGAGGAGCATAATTCACATGAGTTGATTAGAATGTCTTATTATTTTAGAATTAAACCAGTTAATATTTGTACGGAATGCAAACAATGATGAATGATTCCTTTGACTGATGGATTTAAAATGGATTGAGAGTTTTAATGGTATTTATACTTGTTTGATTCAATCAATATGGTAGGTTGTTTAGTCACACGTGTTAATTTCATGATCACTGTGTCAAAAAGTGTGTTTCGAGTCAAAAGAGGAGCATTGCTAAAGAGAAATCGTGGGAGGCTCTCTTATTTTGAATTCAACAATTAATATCATTAAGAAATGAAATTCAAGATGAAGCACTCCATTGTTTGTGAAATTGAATGAATTCATGTGATAGATAGTCCATGGGCATTTTCTTCATAATGAGTATAGTCATTAAGGAAGAAGCAAAATGTAATTTGAAAGTTATTGCATGAAAAATTGTCTTAGTAACAATAAGAGGAGCTTCATTCACTATAGGTGAATAGAATGTCGTATCATTTCAGAATTAAACCAGTTCACATTTGCACGGAATGCAAACCATGATGAATGATTCCTTTGACTGACGGATTTAAATGGATTGAGAGTTATAATGGTATTTATACTTGTTTCATTCAATCAATATGGTAGGTTGTTTAGCGAGACGTGTTAATTTCATGATCAATGTATCAAAAAGTGTGTTTGGAGTCAAAAGAGGAGCATTACTAAAGAGAATTCGTGGGAGGCACTCTCTTATTTTGAATTCAACAATTATTATCATTAAGAAATGAAATTCAAGATCAACCACTCAATTGTTTGTTAAATTGAATGAATTCATGTGATAGATGGTCCATGGGCATTTTTTTCATAATGAGTATAGTCATTAAGGAAGAAGCAAAATGTAATTTGAAAGTTATTGGATGAAAAATAGTCTTGGTAAGAATAGGAGGAGCATAATTCACATGAGTTGATTAGAATGTCTTATTATTTTAGAATTAAACCGGTTAACCTTTGTACGGAATGCAAACGATGATGAATGATTCCTTTGACTGACGGATTTAAATGGATTGAGAGTTTTAATGGTATTTATACTTGTTTGATTCAATCAATATGGCAGGTTGTTTCGTCACACGTGTTAATTTCATGATCAATGTCTCAAAAAGTGTGTTTGGAGTCAAAAGAGGAGCATTGCTAAAGAGAAATCGTGGGAGGCTCTCTTATTTTGAATTCAACAATTAATATCATTAAGAAATGAAATTCAAGATGAAGCACTCCATTGTTTGTGAAATTGAATGAATTCATGTGATAGATAGTCCATGGGCATTTTCTTCATAATGAGTATTGTCATTAAGGAAGAAGCAAAATGTAATTTGAAAGTTATTGCATAAAAAATTCTCTTAGTAACAATAAGAGGAGCTTAATTCACTATAGGTGAATAGAATGTCTTATCATTTCATAATTAAACCAGTTCACATTTGTACGGAATGCAAACCATGATGAATGACTCCTTCGATTGACGGATTTAAATGGATTTAGAGTTTTAATGGTGTTTATAATTGTTTGCTTCAATCAATATGGTAGGTTGTTTAGCCACACATGTTAATTTCATGATCAATGTATCAAAAAGTGTGTTTGGAGTCAAAAGAGGAGCATTGCTAAAGAGAATTGGTGGGAGGCACTCTCTTATTTTGAATTCAACAATTAATATCATTAAGAAATGAAATTCACGATCAAGCACTCCATTGTTTGTTAAATTGAATGAATTCATGTGATAGATAGTCCATGGGGCGTTTTCTTCATAATGAGTATAGTCATTAAGGAAGAAGCAAAATGTAATTTGAAAGTTATTGCATGAAAAATAGTCTTGGTAAGAATAGGAGGAGCATAATTCACATGAGTTGATTAGAATGTCTTATTATTTTAGAATTAAACCAGTTAACATTTGCACGGAATGCAAACGATGATGAATGATTCCTTTGACTGACAAATTTAAATGGATTGAGAGTTTTAATGGTATTTTTATACTTGTTTGATTCAATGAATATGGTAGGTTGTTTAGTCACACGTGTTAATTTCATGATCACTGTGTCAAAAAGTGTGTTTTCGAGTCAAAAGAGGAGCATTGCTAAAGAGATATCGTGGGAGGCACTCTCTTATTTTGAATTCAACAATTAATATCATTAGGAAAAGAAATTCAAGATCAAGCACTCCATTGTTTGTGAAATTGAATGAATTCATGTGATAGATAGTCCATGGGCATTTTCTTCATAATGAGTATAGTCATTAAGGAAGAAGCAAAATGTAATTTGAAAGTTATTGCATGAAAAATTGTCTTAGTAACAATAAGAGGAGCTTCATTCACTATAGGTGAATAGAATGTCGTATCATTTCAGAATTAAACCAGTTCACATTTGCACGGAATGCAAACCATGATGAATGATTCCCTTTGACTGACGGATTTAAATGGATTGAGAGTTATAATGGTATTTTATACTTGTTTCATTCAATCAATATGGTAGGTTGTTTTTAGCGAGACGTGTTAATTTCATGATCAATGTATCAAAAAGTGTGTTTGGAGTCAAAAGAGGAGCATTACTAAAGAGAATTCGTGGGAGGCACTCTCTCTTATTTTGAATTCAACAATTATTATCATTAAGAAATGAAATTCAAGATCAACCACTCAATTGTTTGTTAAATTTGAATGAATTCATGTGATAGATGGTCCCATGGGCATTTTTTTCATAATGAGTATAGTCATTAAGGAAGAAGCAAAATGTAATTTGAAAGTTATTGGATGAAAAAAATAGTCTTGGTAAGAATAGGAGGAGCATAATTCACATGAGTTGATTAGAATGTCTTATTATTTTAGAATTAAACCGGTTAACCTTTGTACGGAATGCAAACGATGATGAATGATTCCTTTGACTGACGGATTTAAATGGATTGAGAGTTTTAATGGTATTTATACTTGTTTGATTCAATCAATATGGCAGGTTGTTTCGTCACACGTGTTAATTTCATGATCAATGTCTCAAAAAGTGTGTTTGGAGTCAAAAGAGGAGCATTGCTAAAGAGAAATGGTGGGAGGCACTCTCTTATTTTGAATTCAACAATTAATATCAATAAGAAATGAAATTCATGATCAAGCACTCCATTGTTTGTTAAATTGAATGAATTCATGTGATAGATGGTCCATGGGCATTTTCTTCATAATGAGTATAGTCATTAACGAAGAAGCAAAATGTAATTTGAAAGTTATTGCATGAAAAATAGTTTTGGTAAGAATAAGAGGAGCATAATTCACATGAGTTAATTAGAATGTCTTATTATTTTAGAATTAAACCAGTTAACATTTGTACGAAATGCAAACGATGATGAATGATTCCTTTGACTGACGGATTTAAATGGATTGAGAGTTATAATGGTATTTATACTTGTTTGATTCAATCAATATGGTAGGTTGTTTAGCCATACGTGTTAATTTCATGATCAATGTGTGAAAAAGTGTGTTTGGATTCAAAAGAGGAGCATTGCTAAAGAGAAATGGTGGGAGGCACTCTCTTATTTTGAATTCAACAATTAATCTCAATAAGAAATGAAATTCAAGATGAAGCACTCCATTGTTTGTTAAATTGAATGAATTCATGTGATAGATGTTCCAAGGGCAATTTTTTCATAATGAGTATAGTCATTAAGGAAGAAGCAAAATGTAATTTGAAAGTTATTGCATGAAAAATAGTCTTGGTAACAATAAAAGGAGCTTAATTCACAGGAGGTGAATAGAATGCCTTATTATTTCAGAATTAAACCAGTTCACATTTGCACGAAATGCAATCCATGGTGAATTACTCCTTTGACTAACGGATTTAAATGGATTTAGAGTTTTAATGGTGTTTCTACTTGTTTCATTCAAGCAATATGGTAGGTTGTTTAGCCATACCTGTTAATTTCATGATCAATGTGTCAAAAAGTGTGTTTGGAGTCAAAAGAGGAGCATTGCTAAAGAGAAATGGTGGGAGGCAGTCTCTTATTTTGAATTCAACAATTAATATCAATAAGAAATGAAATTCAGACTGATGGATTTAAATGGATTTAGAGTCTTAATGATATTTGTACATGTTTGATTCAATCAATATACTAGGTTGTTTAGCCAGATGCGTTAATTTCATGACCAATGAGTCAAAAAGTGTGTTTGGAGTCAAAAGAACAGCATTGCTAATGAGAAATGGTGGGAGGCACTCTCTTATTTTGAATTCATCAATTAATATCATTAAGAAATGAAATTCAAGATCAAGCACTCCATTGTTTGATAAATTGAATGAATTCATGTGATAGATGGTCCATGGCCATTTTCTTCATAATCAGTATAGTCATTAAGGAAGAAGCAAAAAGTAATTTGAAAGTTATTGCATGAAAATTTGTCTTGGTAAGAATAAGAGGAGCATAATTCACTTGAGTTAATTAGAATGTCTTCTTATTTTAGAATTAAACCAGTTAACATTTGTACGGAATGCAAACCATGATGAATGATTACTTTGACTGACGGATTTAAATGGATTGAGAGTTATAATGGTATTTATACTTGTTTCATTCAATCAATATGGTAGGTTGTTTAGCCAGACGTGTTAATTTTCATGATCAATGTCTCAAAAAAGTGTGTTTGGAGTCAAAAGAGGAGCATTGCTAAAGAGAAATGGTGGGAGACACTCTCTTATTTTGAATTCAACAATTAATATCAATAAGAAAAGAAATGAAATTCAAGATCAAGCACTCCATTGTTTGTTAAATTGAATGAATTCATGTGATAGATGGTCCATGGGCATTTTCTTCATAATGAGTATAGTCATTAAGGAAGAAGCAAAATGTAATTTGAAAGTTATTGCATGAAAAATAGTCTTGGTAACAATAAGAGGACCTTAATTCACATGAGGTGAATAGAATGTCTTATTAATTCATAATTAAACAAGTTCACATTTGCACTGAATGCATACCATGATGATGAATGACGCCTTTGACTGATGGATTTAAATGGATTTAGAGTCTTAATGGTATTTGTACATGTTTGATTCAATCAATATACTAGGTTGTTTAAGCCAGATGCGTTAATTTCATGATCCATGAGTCAAAAAGTGTGTTTGGAGTCAAAAGAACAGCATTGCTAATGAGAAATGGTGGGGAGGCACTCTCTTATTTTGAATTCATCAATTAATATCATTAAGAAATGAAATTCAAGATCAAGCACACTCCATTGTTTGATAAAAATTGAATGAATTCATGTGATAGATGGTCCATGGGAATTTTCTTCATAATGAGTATAGTCATTAAGGAAGAAGCAAAAAGTAATTTGAAAGTTATTGCATGAAAAATAGTCTTGGTAAGAATAAGAGGAGCATAATTCACATGAGTTTTTATTAGAATGTCTTCTTATTTTAGAATTAAACCAGTTAACATTTGTACGGAATGCAAACCATGATGAATGATTCCTTTGACTGACGGATTTAAATGGATTGAGAGTTATAATGGTATTTATACTTGTTTTCATTCAATCAATATGGTAGGTTGTTTAGCTAGACGTGTTAATTTCATGATCAATATATCAAAAAGTGTGTTTGGAGTCAAAAGAGGAGCATTGCTAAAGAGAAATGGTGGGAGGCACTCTCTTATTTTGAATTCAACAATTAATATCATTAAGAAATGAAATTCATGATCAACCACTCCATTGTTTGTTAAATTGAATGAATTCATGTGATAGATGGTCCATGGCCATTTTTTTCATAATGAGTATAGTCATTAAGGAAGAAGGAAAATGTAATTTGAAAGTTATTGCATGAAAAATAGTCTTGGTAAGAATAGGAGGAGCATAATTCACATGAGTTGATTAGATGTCTTATTATTTTGGAATTAATCCAGTTAACATTTGTACGGAATGCAAACGATGATGAATGATTCCTTTGACTGACGGATTTAAATGGATTGAGAGTTTTAATGGTGTTTATAATTGTTTGATTCAATCAATATGGTAGGTTTGTTTAGCCACACACGTGTTAATTTCATGATCAATGTATCAAAAAGTGTGTTTGGAGTCAAAAGAGGAGCATTGCTAAAGAGAATTGGTGGGAGGCACTCTCTTATTTTGAATTCAATAACTAACATCATTATGAAATGAAATTCACGATCAAGCACTCTACTGTTTTTTAAATTGAATGAATTCATGTGATAGATAGTCCATGGGCATTTTTTTCATAATGGGTATAGTCATTAAGGAAGAAGCAAAATGTAATTTGAAAGTTATTGCATGAAAAATAGTCTTGGTAAGAATAGGAGGAGCATAATTCACATGAGTTGATTAGAATGTCTTATTATTTTAGAATTAAACCAGTTAACATTTGTACGGAATGCAAACGATGATGAATGATTCCTTTGACTGACGGATTTAAATGGATTGAGAGTTTTAATGGTATTTATACTTGTTTGATTCAATCAATATGGCAGGTTGTTTAGTCACACGTGGTAATTTCATGATCACTGTGTCAAAAAGTGTGTTTCGAGTCAAAAGGGGAGCATTGCTAAAGAGAAATCGTGGGAGGTACTCTCTTATTTTGAATTCATCAATTAATATCATTAAGAAATGAAATTCAAGATCAAGCACTCCATTGTTTGTGAAATTGAATGAATTCATGTGATAGATAGTCCATGGGCATTTTTCTTCATAATGAGTATAGTCATTAAGGAAGAAGCAAAATGTAATTTGAAATTTATTGCATGAAAAAAATTGTCTTAGTAGAAAATAAGAGGAGCTTAATTCACTATACGTGAATAGAATATCTTATCATTTCAGAATTAAACCAGTTCACATTTGTACGGAATACAAACCATGATGAATGACTCCTTCGATTGACGCATTTAAATGGATTTAGAGTTTTAATGGTATTTATACTTGTTTGATTCAATCAATATGGTAGGTTGTTTTAGCTACACGTGTTAATTTCATGATCAATGTATCAAAAAGTGTGTTTGGAGTCAAAAGAAGAGCATTGCTAAAGAGAAATGGTGGAAGGCACTCTCTTATTTTGAATTCAACAATTAATATCATTAAGAAATGAAATTCAAGATCAAGCACTCCATTGTTTGTGAAATGGAATGAATTCATGTGATAGATAGTCCATGGGCATTTTCTTCATAATTAGTATAGTCATTAAGGAAGAAGCAAAATGTAATTTGAAAGTTATTGCATGAAAAATAGTCTTGGTAAGAATAGGAGGAGCATAATTCACATGAGTTGATTAGAATGTCTTATTATTTTAGAATTAAACCAGTTAATATTTGTACGGAATGCAAACAATGATGAATGATTCCTTTGACTGATGGATTTAAATGGATTGAGAGTTTTAATGGTATTTATACTTGTTTGATTCAATCAATATGGTAGGTTGTTTAGTCACACGTGTTAATTTCATGATCACTGTGTCAAAAAGTGTGTTTGGAGTCAAAAGAGGAGCATTGCTAAAGAGAAATCGTGGGAGGCACTCTCTTATTTTGAATTCAACAATTAATATCATTAAGAAATGAAATTCACGATCAAGCACTCCATTGTTTGTTAAATTGAATGAATTCATGTGATAGATAGACCATGGGCATTTTCTTCATAATGAGTATAGTCATTAAGGAAGAAGGAAAATGTAATTTGAAAGTTATTGAATGAAAAATAGTCTTGGTAAGAATAAGAGGAGCATAATTCATATGAGTTGATTTGAATGTCTTATTATTTTAGAATTAAACCAGTTAACATTTATACGGAATGCAAACGATGATGAATGATTCCTTTGACTGACGGATTTAAATGGATTGAGAGTTTTTTAATGGTGTTTATAATTGTTTGATTAAATCAATATGGTAGGTTGTTTAGCCACACGTGTTAATTTCATGATGAATGTATCAAAAAGTGTGTTTGGAGTCAAAAGAGGAGCATTGCTAAAGAGAAATTGGTGGGAGGCACTCTCTTATATTTTGAATTCAATAATTGACATCATTAAGAAATGAAATTCACGATCAAGCACTCCATTGTTTTTTAAATTGAATGAATTCATGTGATAGATAGTCCATGGGCATTTTCTTCATAATGTGTATAGTCATTAAGGAAGAAGGAAAATGTAATTTGAAAGTTATTGCATGAAAAATAGTCTTGGTAAGAATAAGAGGAGCATAATTCACATGAGTTGATTAGAATGTCTTATTATTTTAGAATTAAACCAGTTAATATTTGTACGGAATGCAAACAATGATGAATGATTCCTTTGACTGATGGATTTAAATGGATTGAGAGTTTTAATGGTATTTATACTTGTTTGATTCAATCAATATGGTAGGTTGTTTAGTCACACGTGTTAATTTCATGATCACTGTGTCAAAAAGTGTGTTTCGAGTCAAAAGAGGAGCATTGCTAAAGAGAAATCGTGGGAGGCACTCTCTTATTTTGAATTCAACAATTAATATCATTAAGAAATGAAATTCAAGATGAAGCACTCCATTGTTTGTGAAATTGAATGAATTCATGTGATAGATAGTCCATGGGCATTTTCTTCATAATGAGTATTGTCATTAAGGAAGAAGCAAAAATGTAATTTGAAAGTTATTGCATAAAAAATTCTCTCTTAGTAACAAATAAGAGGAGCTTAATTCACTATAGGTGAATAGAATGTCTTATCATTTCATAATTAAACCAGTTCACATTTGTACGGAATGCAAACCATGATGAATGACTCCTTCGATTGACGGATTTAAATGGATTTAGAGTTTTAATGGTGTTTATAATTGTTTGCTTCAATCAATATGGTAGGTTGTTTAGCCACACATGTTAATTTCATGATCAATGTATCAAAAAGTGTGTTTGGAGTCAAAAGAGGAGCATTGCTAAAGAGAATTGGTGGGAGGCACTCTCTTATTTTGAATTCAACAATTAATATCATTAAGAAATGAAATTCACGATCAAGCACTCCATTGTTTGTTAAATTGAATGAATTCATGTGATAGATAGTCCATGGGCGTTTTCTTCATAATGAGTATAGTCATTAAGGAAGAAGCAAAATGTAATTTGAAAGTTATTGCATGAAAAATAGTCTTGGTAAGAATAGGAGGAGCATAATTCACATGAGTTGATTAGAATGTCTTATTATTTTAGAATTAAACCAGTTAACATTTGCACGGAATGCAAACGATGATGAATGATTCCTTTGACTGACAAATTTAAATGGATTGAGAGTTTTAATGGTATTTATACTTGTTTGATTCAATGAATATGGTAGGTTGTTTAGTCACACGTGTTAATTTCATGATCACTGTGTCAAAAAGTGTGTTTCGAGTCAAAAGAGGAGCATTGCTAAAGAGATATCGTGGGAGGCACTCTCTTATTTTGAATTCAACAATTAATATCATTAGGAAAAGAAATTCAAGATCAAGCACTCCATTGTTTGTGAAATTGAATGAATTCATGTGATAGATAGTCCATGGGCATTTTCTTCATAATGAGTATAGTCATTAAGGAAGAAGCAAAATGTAATTTGAAAGTTATTGCATGAAAAATTGTCTTAGTAACAATAAGAGGAGCTTCATTCACTATAGGTGAATAGAATGTCGTATCATTTCAGAATCAAACCAGTTCACATTTGCACGGAATGCAAACCATGATGAATGATTCCTTTTGACTGACGGATTTAAATGGATTGAGAGTTATAATGGTATTTATACTTGTTTCATTCAATCAATATGGTAGGTTGTTTAGCGAGACGTGTTAATTTCATGATCAATGTATCAAAAAGTGTGTTTGGGAGTCAAAAGAGGAGCATTACTAAAGAGAATTCGTGGGAGGCACTCTCTTATTTTGAATTCAACAATTATTATCATTAAGAAATGAAATTCAAGATCAACCACTCAATTGTTTGTTAAATTGAATGAATTCATGTGATAGATGGTCCATGGGCATTTTTTTCATAATGAGTATAGTCATTAAGGAAGAAGCAAAATGTAATTTGAAAGTTATTGGATGAAAAATAGTCTTGGTAAGAATAGGAGGAGCATAATTCACATGAGTTGATTAGAATGTCTTATTATTTTAGAATTAAACCGGTTAACCTTTGTACGGAATGCAAACGATGATGAATGATTCCTTTGACTGACGGATTTAAATGGATTGAGAGTTTTAATGGTATTTATACTTGTTTGATTCAATCAATATGGCAGGTTGTTTCGTCACACGTGTTAATTTCATGATCAATGTCTCAAAAAGTGTGTTTGGAGTCAAAAGAGGAGCATTGCTAAAGAGAAATCGTGGGAGGCACTCTCTTATTTTGAATTCAACAATTAATATCATTAAGAAATGAAATTCAAGATGAAGCACTCCATTGTTTGTGAAATTGAATGAATTCATGTGATAGATAGTCCATGGGCATTTTCTTCATAATGAGTATTGTCATTAAGGAAGAAGCAAAATGTAATTTGAAAGTTATTGCATGAAAAATAGTCTTGGTAACAATAAAAGGAGCTTAATTCAAAGGACGTGAATAGAATGTCTTATTGTTTCTGAATTAAACCAATTCACATTTGTACAGAATGCAATCCATGATGAATGACTCCTTTCACTAACGGATTTAAATGGATTAAGAGCTTTAATGGTGTTTCTACTTGTTTCATTCAATCAATATGGTAGGTTGTTAGTGACACCTGTTAATTTCATGATCAATGTGTGAAAAAGTGTGTTTGGTGTCAAAGGAGGAGCATTGCTAAAGATAAATGGTGGGATGCGCTCTCTTATTTTGAATTCAACAATTAATATCAATAAGAAATGAAATTCAAGATCAAGCACTCCATTGTTTGTTAAATTGAATGAATTCATGTAATAGATGGTCGATGGGCATTTTCTTCATAATGAGTACAGTCATTAAGGAAGAAGGAAAATGTAATTTGAAAGTTATTGCATGAAAAATAGTCTTGGTAAGAACAGGAGGAGCATAATTCACATGAGTTGATTAGAGTGTCATATTATTTTAGAATTAAACCGGTTAACACTTGTACGGAATGCAAACGATGATGAATGATTCCTTTTTGACTGACGGATTTAAATGGATTGAGAGTTTTAATGGTATTTTATACTTGTTTGATTCAATCAATATAGCAGGTTGTTTAGTCACACGTGTGTTAATTTCATGATCACTGTGCCAAAAAAAGTGTTTTGGTGTCAAAGGAGGAGCATTGCTAAAGAGAAATCGTGGGAGGCACTCTCTTATTTTTGAATTCAACAATTAATATCAATAAGAAATGAAATTCAAGATGAAGCACTCCATTGTTTGTTAAATTGAATGAATTCATGTGATAGATGTTCCAAGGGCAATTTTTTCATAATGAGTATAGTCATTAAGGAAGAAGAAGCAAAATGTAATTTGAAAGTTATTGCATGAAAAATAGTCTTGGTAACAATAAAAGGAGCTTAATTCAAAGGACGTGAATAGAATTTCTTATTGTTTCAGAATTAAACCAATTCACATTAGTACAGAATGCAATCCATGATGAATGACTCCTTTCACTAACGGATTTAAATGGATTAAGAGCTTTAATGGTGTTTTCTACTTGTTTTCATTCAATCAATATGGTAGGTTGTTTAGTGACACCTGTTAATTTCATGATCAATGTGTCAAAAAGTGTGTTTGGTGTCAAAGGAGGAGCATTGCTAAAGATAAATGGTGGGATGCGCTCTCTTATTTTGAATTCAACAATTAATATCAATAAGAAATGAAATTCAAGATCAAGCACTCCATTGTTTGTTAAATTGAATGAATTCATGTGATAGATAGTCCATGGGCGTTTTCTTCATAATGAGTATAGTCATTAAGGAAGAAGCAAAATGTAATTTGAAAGTTATTGCATAAAAAATAGTCTTGGTAAGAATAGGAGGAGCATAATTCACATGAGTTGATTAGAATGTCTTATTATTTTAGAATTAAACCAGTTAACATTTGCACGGAATGCAAACGATGATGAATGATTCCTTTGACTGACAAATTTAAATGGATTGAGAGTTTTAATGGTATTTATACTTGTTTGATTCAATGAATATGGTAGGTTGTTTAGTCACACGTGTTAATTTTTCATGATCACTGTGTCAAAAAGTGTGTTTCGAGTCAAAAGAGGAGCATTGCTAAAGAGAATCGTGGGAGGCACTCTCTTATTTTGAATTCAACAATTAATATCATTAGGAAAAGAAATTCAAGATCAAGCACTCCATTGTTTGTGAAATTGAATGAATTGATGTGATAGATAGTCCATGGGCATTTTCTTCATAATGAGTATAGTCATTAAGGAAGAAGCAAAATGTAATTTGAAAGTTATTGCATGAAAAATTGTCTTAGTAACAATAAGAGGAGCTTCATTCACTATAGGTGAATAGAATGTCGTATCATTTCAGAATTAAAACCAGTTCACATTTGCACGGAATGCAAACCATGATGAATGATTCCTTTGACTGACGGATTTAAATGGATTGAGAGTTATAATGGTATTTATACTTGTTTTCATTCAATCAATATGGTAGGTTGTTTAGCGAGACGTGTTAATTTCATGATCAATGTATCAAAAAGTGTGTTTGGAGTCAAAAGAGGAGCATTACTAAAGAGAATTGGTGGGAGGCACTCTCTTATTTTGAATTCAACAATTAATTATCATTAAGAAATGAAATTCAAGATCAACCACTCAATTGTTTGTTAAATTGAATGAATTCATGTGATAGATGGTCCATGGGCATTTTTTTCATAATGAGTATAGTCATTAAGGAAGAAGCAAAAATGTAATTTGAAAGTTATTGCATGAAAAATAGTCTTGGTAAGAATAGGAGGAGCATAATTCACATGAGTTGATTAGAATGTCTTATTATTTTAGAATTAAACCAGTTAACCTTTGTACGGAATGCAAACGATGATGAATGAATGATTCTTTGACTGACGGATTTAAATGGATTGAGAGTTTTAATGGTATTTATACTTGTTTGATTCAATCAATATGGCAGGTTGTTTCGTCACACGTGTTAATTTCATGATCAATGTCTCAAAAAGTGTGTTTGGAGTCAAAAGAGGAGCATTGCTAAAGAGAAATGGTGGGAGGCACTCTCTTATTTTGAATTCAACAATTAATATCAATAAGAAATGAAATTCATGATCAAGCACTCCATTGTTTGTTAAATTGAATGAATTCATGTGATAGATGGTCCATGGGCATTTTCTTCATAATGAGTATAGTCATTAACGAAGAAGCAAAATGTAATTTGAAAGTTATTGCATGAAAAATAGTTTTGGTAAGAATAAGAGGAGCATAATTCACATGAGTTAATTAGAATGTCTTATTATTTTAGAATTAAACCAGTTAACATTTGTACGAAATGCAAACGATGATGAATGATTCCTTTGACTGACGGATTTAAATGGATTGAGAGTTATAATGGTATTTATACTTGTTTGATTCAATCAATATGGTAGGTTGTTTAGCCATACGTGTTAATTTCATGATCAATGTGTGAAAAAGTGTGTTTGGATTCAAAAGAGGAGCATTGCTAAAGAGAAATGGTGGGAGGCACTCTCTTATTTTGAATTCAACAATTAATCTCAATAAGAAATGAAATTCAAGATGAAGCACTCCATTGTTTGTTAAATTGAATGAATTCATGTGATAGATGTTCCAAGGGCAATTTTTTCATAATGAGTATAGTCATTAAGGAAGAAGCAAAATGTAATTTGAAAGTTATTGCATGAAAAATAGTCTTGGTAACAATAAAAGGAGCTTAATTCACAGGAGGTGAATAGAATGCCTTTATTATTTCAGAATTAAACCCAGTTCACATTTGCACGAAATGCAATCCATGGTGAATTACTCCTTTGACTAACGGATTTAAATGGATTTAGAGTTTTAATGGTGTTTCTACTTGTTTCATTCAAGCAATATGGTAGGTTGTTTAGCCATACCTGTTAATTTCATGATCAATGTGTCAAAAAGTGTGTTTGGAGTCAAAAGAGGAGCATTGCTAAAGAGAAATGGTGGGAGGCAGTCTCTTATTTTGAATTCAACAATTAATAATATGAATAAGAAATGAAAAATTCAGACTGATGGATTTAAATGGATTTAGAGTCTTAATGGTATTTGTACATGTTTGATTCAATCAATATACTAGGTTGTTTAGCCAGATGCGTTAATTTCATGACCAATGAGTCAAAAAGTGTGTTTGGAGTCAAAAGAACAGCATTGCTAATGAGAAATGGTGGGAGGCACTCTCTTATTTTGAATTCATCAATTAATATCATTAAGAAATGAAATTCAAGATCAAGCACTCCATTGTTTGATAAATTGAATGAATTCATGTGATAGATGGTCCATGGCCATTTTCTTCATAATCAGTATAGTCATTAAGGAAGAAGCAAAAAGTAATTTGAAAGTTATTGCATGAAAATTTGTCTTGGTAAGAATAAGAGGAGCATAATTCACTTGAGTTAATTAGAATGTCTTCTTATTTTAGAATTAAACCAGTTAACATTTGTACGGAATGCAAACCATGATGAATGATTACTTTGACTGACGGATTTAAATGGATTGAGAGTTATAATGGTATTTATACTTGTTTCATTCAATCAATATGGTAGGTTGTTTAGCCAGACGTGTTAATTTCATGATCAATGTCTCAAAAAGTGTGTTTGGAGTCAAAAGAGGAGCATTGCTAAAGAGAAATGGTGGGAGACACTCTCTTATTTTGAATTCAACAATTAATATCAATAAGAAATGAAATTCAAGATCAAGCACTCCATTGTTTGTTAAATTGAATGAATTCATGTGATAGATGGTCCATGGGCATTTTCTTCATAATGAGTATAGTCATTAAGGAAGAAGCAAAATGTAATTTGAAAGTTATTGCATGAAAAATAGTCTTGGTAACAATAAGAGGACCTTAATTCACATGAGGTGAATAGAATGTCTTATTAATTCATAATTAAACAAGTTCACATTTGCACTGAATGCATACCATGATGAATGACGCCTTTGACTGATGGATTTAAATGGATTTAGAGTCTTAATGGTATTTGTACATGTTTGATTCAATCAATATACTAGGTTGTTTAGCCAGATGCGTTAATTTCATGATCCATGAGTCAAAAAGTGTGTTTGGAGTCAAAAGAACAGCATTGCTAATGAGAAATGGTGGGAGGCACTCTCTTATTTTGAATTCATCAATTAATATCATTAAGAAATGAAATTCAAGATCAAGCACTCCATTGTTTGATAAATTGAATGAATTCATGTGATAGATGGTCCATGGGAATTTTCTTCATAATGAGTATAGTCATTAAGGAAGAAGCAAAAAGTAATTTGAAAGTTATTGCATGAAAAATAGTCTTGGTAAGAATAAGAGGAGCATAATTCACATGAGTTTATTAGAATGTCTTCTTATTTTAGAATTAAACCAGTTAACATTTGTACGGAATGCAAACCATGATGAATGATTCCTTTGACTGACGGATTTAAATGGATTGAGAGTTATAATGGTATTTATACTTGTTTCATTCAATCAATATGGTAGGTTGTTTAGCTAGACGTGTTAATTTCATGATCAATATATCAAAAAGTGTGTTTGGAGTCAAAAGAGGAGCATTGCTAAAGAGAAATGGTGGGAGGCACTCTCTTATTTTGAATTCAACAATTAATATCATTAAGAAATGAAATTCATGATCAACCACTCCATTGTTTGTTAAATTGAATGAATTCATGTGATAGATGGTCCATGGCCATTTTTTTCATAATGAGTATAGTCATTAAGGATGAAGGAAAATGTAATTTGAAAGTTATTGCATGAAAAATAGTCTTGGTAAGAATAGGAGGAGCATAATTCACATGAGTTGATTAGATGTCTTATTATTTTGGAATTAATCCAGTTAACATTTGTACGGAATGCAAACGATGATGAATGATTCCTTTGACTGACGGATTTAAATGGATTGAGAGTTTTAATGGTGTTTATAATTGTTTGATTCAATCAATATGGTAGGTTGTTTAGCCACACGTGTTAATTTCATGATCAATGTATCAAAAAGTGTGTTTGGAGTCAAAAGAGGAGCATTGCTAAAGAGAATTGGTGGGAGGCACTCTCTTATTTTGAATTCAATAACTAACATCATTATGAAATGAAATTCACGATCAAGCACTCTACTGTTTTTTAAATTGAATGAATTCATGTGATAGATAGTCCATGGGCATTTTTTTCATAATGGGTATAGTCATTAAGGAAGAAGCAAAATGTAATTTGAAAGTTATTGCATGAAAAATAGTCTTGGTAAGAATAGGAGGAGCATAATTCACATGAGTTGATTAGAATGTCTTATTATTTTAGAATTAAACCAGTTAACATTTGTACGGAATGCAAACGATGATGAATGATTCCTTTGACTGACGGATTTAAATGGATTGAGAGTTTTAATGGTATTTATACTTGTTTGATTCAATCAATATGGCAGGTTGTTTAGTCACACGTGGTAATTTCATGATCACTGTGTCAAAAAGTGTGTTTCGAGTCAAAAGGGGAGCATTGCTAAAGAGAAATCGTGGGAGGTACTCTCTTATTTTGAATTCATCAATTAATATCATTAAGAAATGAAATTCAAGATCAAGCACTCCATTGTTTGTGAAATTGAATGAATTCATGTGATAGATAGTCCATGGGCATTTTCTTCATAATGAGTATAGTCATTAAGGAAGAAGCAAAATGTAATTTGAAATTTATTGCATGAAAAATTGTCTTAGTAGAAATAAGAGGAGCTTAATTCACTATACGTGAATAGAATATCTTATCATTTCAGAATTAAACCAGTTCACATTTGTACGGAATACAAACCATGATGAATGACTCCTTCGATTGACGCATTTAAATGGATTTAGAGTTTTAATGGTATTTATACTTGTTTGATTCAATCAATATGGTAGGTTGTTTAGCTACACGTGTTAATTTCATGATCAATGTATCAAAAAGTGTGTTTGGAGTCAAAAGAAGAGCATTGCTAAAGAGAAATGGTGGAAGGCACTCTCTTATTTTGAATTCAACAATTAATATCATTAAGAAATGAAATTCAAGATCAAGCACTCCATTGTTTGTGAAATGGAATGAATTCATGTGATAGATAGTCCATGGGCATTTTCTTCATAATTAGTATAGTCATTAAGGAAGAAGCAAAATGTAATTTGAAAGTTATTGCATGAAAAATTGTCTTAGTAACAATAAGAGGAGCTTAATTCACTATAGGTGAATAGAATGTCTTATCATTTCAGAATTAAACCAGTTCACATTTGTACGAAATGCAAACCATGATGAATGACTCCTTCGATTGACGGATTTAAATGGATTGAGAGTTTTAATGGTGTTTATAATTGTTTGCTTCAATCAATATGGTAGGTTGTTTAGCCACACATGTTAATTTCATGATCAATGTATCAAAAAGTGTGTTTGGAGTCAAAAGAGGAGCATTGCTAAAGAGAATTGGTGAGAGGGACTCTCTTATTTTGAATTCAACAATTAATATCATTAAGAAATGAAATTCACGATCAAGCACTCCATTGTTTGTTAAATTGAATGAATTCATGTGATAGATAGACCATGGGCATTTTCTTCATAATGAGTATAGTCATTAAGGAAGAAGGAAAATGTAATTTGAAAGTTATTGAATGAAAAATAGTCTTGGTAAGAATAAGAGGAGCATAATTCATATGAGTTGATTTGAATGTCTTATTATTTTAGAATTAAACCAGTTAACATTTATACGGAATGCAAACGATGATGAATGATTCCTTTGACTGACGGATTTAAATGGATTGAGAGTTTTAATGGTGTTTATAATTGTTTGATTAAATCAATATGGTAGGTTGTTTAGCCACACGTGTTAATTTCATGATGAATGTATCAAAAAGTGTGTTTGGAGTCAAAAGAGGAGCATTGCTAAAGAGAATTGGTGGGAGGCACTCTCTTATTTTGAATTCAATAATTGACATCATTAAGAAATGAAATTCACGATCAAGCACTCCATTGTTTTTTAAATTGAATGAATTCATGTGATAGATAGTCCATGGGCATTTTCTTCATAATGTGTATAGTCATTAAGGAAGAAGGAAAATGTAATTTGAAAGTTATTGCATGAAAAATAGTCTTGGTAAGAATAAGAGGAGCATAATTCACATGAGTTGATTAGAATGTCTTATTATTTTAGAATTAAACCAGTTAATATTTGTACGGAATGCAAACAATGATGAATGATTCCTTTGACTGATGGATTTAAATGGATTGAGAGTTTTAATGGCATTTATACTTGTTTGATTCAATCAATATGGTAGGTTGTTTAGTCACACGTGTTAATTTCATGATCACTGTGTCAAAAAGTGTGTTTCGAGTCAAAAGAGGAGCATTGCTAAAGAGAAATCGTGGGAGGCTCTCTTATTTTGAATTCAACAATTAATATCATTAAGAAATGAAATTCAAGATGAAGCACTCCATTGTTTGTGAAATTGAATGAATTCATGTGATAGATAGTCCATGGGCATTTTCTTCATAATGAGTATTGTCATTAAGGAAGAAGCAAAATGTAATTTGAAAGTTATTGCATAAAAAATTCTCTTAGTAACAATAAGAGGAGCTTAATTCACTATAGGTGAATAGAATGTCTTATCATTTCATAATTAAACCAGTTCACATTTGTACGGAATGCAAACCATGATGAATGACTCCTTCGATTGACGGATTTAAATGGATTTAGAGTTTTAATGGTGTTTATAATTGTTTGCTTCAATCAATATGGTAGGTTGTTTAGCCACACATGTTAATTTCATGATCAATGTATCAAAAAGTGTGTTTGGAGTCAAAAGAGGAGCATTGCTAAAGAGAATTGGTGGGAGGCACTCTCTTATTTTGAATTCAACAATTAATATCATTAAGAAATGAAATTCACGATCAAGCACTCCATTGTTTGTTAAATTGAATGAATTCATGTGATAGATAGTCCATGGGCGTTTTCTTCATAATGAGTATAGTCATTAAGGAAGAAGCAAAATGTAATTTGAAAGTTATTGCATGAAAAATAGTCTTGGTAAGAATAGGAGGAGCATAATTCACATGAGTTGATTAGAATGTCTTATTATTTTAGAATTAAACCAGTTAACATTTGCACGGAATGCAAACGATGATGAATGATTCCTTTGACTGACAAATTTAAATGGATTGAGAGTTTTAATGGTATTTATACTTGTTTGATTCAATGAATATGGTAGGTTGTTTAGTCACACGTGTTAATTTCATGATCACTGTGTCAAAAAGTGTGTTTCGAGTCAAAAGAGGAGCATTGCTAAAGAGATATCGTGGGAGGCACTCTCTTATTTTGAATTCAACAATTAATATCATTAGGAAAAGAAATTCAAGATCAAGCACTCCATTGTTTGTGAAATTGAATGAATTCATGTGATAGATAGTCCATGGGCATTTTCTTCATAATGAGTATAGTCATTAAGGAAGAAGCAAAATGTAATTTGAAAGTTATTGCATGAAAAATTGTCTTAGTAACAATAAGAGGAGCTTCATTCACTATAGGTGAATAGAATGTCGTATCATTTCAGAATCAAACCAGTTCACATTTGCACGGAATGCAAACCATGATGAATGATTCCTTTGACTGACGGATTTAAATGGATTGAGAGTTATAATGGTATTTATACTTGTTTCATTCAATCAATATGGTAGGTTGTTTAGCGAGACGTGTTAATTTCATGATCAATGTATCAAAAAGTGTGTTTGGAGTCAAAAGAGGAGCATTACTAAAGAGAATTCGTGGGAGGCACTCTCTTATTTTGAATTCAACAATTATTATCATTAAGAAATGAAATTCAAGATCAACCACTCAATTGTTTGTTAAATTGAATGAATTCATGTGATAGATGGTCCATGGGCATTTTTTTCATAATGAGTATAGTCATTAAGGAAGAAGCAAAATGTAATTTGAAAGTTATTGGATGAAAAATAGTCTTGGTAAGAATAGGAGGAGCATAATTCACATGAGTTGATTAGAATGTCTTATTATTTTAGAATTAAACCGGTTAACCTTTGTACGGAATGCAAACGATGATGAATGATTCCTTTGACTGACGGATTTAAATGGATTGAGAGTTTTAATGGTATTTATACTTGTTTGATTCAATCAATATGGCAGGTTGTTTAGTCACACGTGTTAATTTCATGATCACTGTGCCAAAAAGTGTGTTTGGTGTCAAAGGAGGAGCATTGCTAAAGAGAAATCGTGGGAGGCACTCTCTTATTTTGAATTCAACAATTAATATCAATAAGAAATGAAATTCAAGATGAAGCACTCCATTGTTTGTTAAATTGAATGAATTCATGTGATAGATGTTCCAAGGGCAATTTTTTCATAATGAGTATAGTCATTAAGGAAGAAGCAAAATGTAATTTGAAAGTTATTGCATGAAAAATAGTCTTGGTAACAATAAAAGGAGCTTAATTCAAAGGACGTGAATAGAATGTCTTATTGTTTCTGAATTAAACCAATTCACATTTGTACAGAATGCAATCCATGATGAATGACTCCTTTCACTAACGGATTTAAATGGATTAAGAGCTTTAATGGTGTTTCTACTTGTTTCATTCAATCAATATGGTAGGTTGTTAGTGACACCTGTTAATTTCATGATCAATGTGTGAAAAAGTGTGTTTGGTGTCAAAGGAGGAGCATTGCTAAAGATAAATGGTGGGATGCGCTCTCTTATTTTGAATTCAACAATTAATATCAATAAGAAATGAAATTCAAGATCAAGCACTCCATTGTTTGTTAAATTGAATGAATTCATGTAATAGATGGTCGATGGGCATTTTCTTCATAATGAGTACAGTCATTAAGGAAGAAGCAAAATGTAATTTGAAAGTTATTGCATGAAAAATAGTCTTGGTAAGAACAGGAGGAGCATAATTCACATGAGTTGATTAGAATGTCATATTATTTTAGAATTAAACCGGTTAACACTTGTACGGAATGCAAACGATGATGAATGATTCCTTTGACTGACGGATTTAAATGGATTGAGAGTTTTAATGGTATTTATACTTGTTTGATTCAATCAATATAGCAGGTTGTTTAGTCACACGTGTTAATTTCATGATCACTGTGCCAAAAAGTGTGTTTGGTGTCAAAGGAGGAGCATTGCTAAAGAGAAATCGTGGGAGGCACTCTCTTATTTTGAATTCAACAATTAATATCAATAAGAAATGAAATTCAAGATGAAGCACTCCATTGTTTGTTAAATTGAATGAATTCATGTGATAGATGTTCCAAGGGCAATTTTTTCATAATGAGTATAGTCATTAAGGAAGAAGCAAAATGTAATTTGAAAGTTATTGCATGAAAAATAGTCTTGGTAACAATAAAAGGAGCTTAATTCAAAGGACGTGAATAGAATTTCTTATTGTTTCTGAATTAAACCAATTCACATTAGTACAGAATGCAATCCATGATGAATGACTCCTTTCACTAACGGATTTAAATGGATTAAGAGCTTTAATGGTGTTTCTACTTGTTTCATTCAATCAATATGGTAGGTTGTTAGTGACACCTGTTAATTTCATGATCAATGTGTCAAAAAGTGTGTTTGGTGTCAAAGGAGGAGCATTGCTAAAGATAAATGGTGGGATGCGCTCTCTTATTTTGAATTCAACAATTAATATCAATAAGAAATGAAATTCAAGATCAAGCACTCCATTGTTTGTTAAATTGAATGAATTCATGTGATAGATGGTCCATGGGCATTTTCTTCATAATGAGTACAGTCATTAAGGAAGAAGCAAAATGTAATTTGAAAGTTATTGCATGAAAAATAGTCTTGGTAAGAACAGGAGGAGCATAATTCACATGAGTTGATTAGAATGTCTTATTATTTTAGAATTAAACCGGTTAACACTTGTACGGAATGCAAACGATGATGAATGATTCCTTTGACTGACGAATTTAAATGGATTGAGAGTTTTAATGGTATTTATACTTGTTTGATTCAATCAATATGGCAGGTTGTTTAGTCACACGTGTTAATTTCATGATCACTGTGTCAAAAAGTGTGTTTGGAGTCAAAGGAGGAGCATTGCTAAAGAGAAATCGTGGGAGGCACTCTCTTATTTTGAATTCAACAATTAATATCAATAAGAAATGAAATTCAAGATGAAGCACTCCATTGTTTTTTAAATTGAATGAATTCATGTGATAGATGTTCCAAGGGCAATTTTTTGATAATGAGTATAGTCATTAAGGAAGAAGCAAAATGTAATTTGAAAGTTATTGCATGAAAAATAGTCTTGGTAACAATAAAAGGAGCTTAATTCACAGGAGGTGAATAGAATGTCTTATTATTTCAGAATTCAACCAGTTCACATTTGTACAAAATGCAATCCATGATGAATGACTCCTTTGACTAACGGATTTAAATGGATTTAGAGTTTTAATGGTGTTTCTACTTGTTTCATTCAATCAATATGGTAGGTTGTTTAGCCACACCTATTAATTTCATTATCAATGTGTCAAAAAGTGTGTTTGGAGTCAAAAGAGGAGCATTGCTAAAGAGAAATGGTGGGATGCGCTCTCTTATTTTGAATTCAACAATTAATATCAATAAGAAATGAAATTCAAGATCAAGCACTCCATTGTTTGTTAAATTGAATGAATTCATGTGATAGATGGTCCATGGGCATTTTCTTCATAATGAGTATAATCATTAAGGATGAAGAAAAATGTAATTTGAAAGTTATTGCATGAAAAATAGTCTTGGTAATAATAAGAGGAGCTTAATTCACATGAGGTGAATAGAATGTCTTATTATTTCAGAATTAAACAAGTTCACATTTGCACTGAATGCATACCATGATGAATGACTCCTTTGACTGATGGATTTTAATGGATTTAGAGTCTTAATAGTGTTTGTACATGTTTGATTCAATCAATATACTAGGTTGTTTAGCCAGATGCGTTAATTTCATGATCAATGAGTCAAAAAGTGTGTTTGGAGTCAAAAGAACAGCATTGCCAATGAGAAATGGTGGGAGGCACTCTCTTATTTTGAATTCAACAATTAATATCATTAAGAAATGAAATTCAAGATCAAGCACTCCATTGTTTGATAAATTGAATGAATTCATGTGATAGATGGTCAATGGGCATTTTCTTCATAATGATTATAGTCATTAAAGAAGAAGCAAAAAGTAATTTGAAAGTTATTGCATGAAAAATAGTCTTGGTAAGAATAAGAGGAGCATAATTCACATGAGTTAATTAGAATGTCTTATTATTTTAGAATTAAACCAGTTAACATTTGTACGAAATGCAAACCATGATGAATGATTCCTTTGACTGAACAGATTTAAATGGATTGAGAGTTTTAAGGGTATTTATACATGTTTCATTCAATCAATATGGTAGGTTGTTTAGCCACACGTGTTAATTTCACGATCAATGTATCAAAAAGTGAGTTTGGAGTCAAAAGAGGAGCATTGCTAAAGAGAAATGGTGGGAGGCACTCTCTTATTTCGAATTCAACAATTAATATCATTAAGAAATGAAATTCAAGATCAACCACTCAATTGTTTGTTAAATTGAATGAATTCATGTGATAGATGGTCCATGGGCATTTTTTTCATAATGAGTATAGTCATTAAGGAAGAAGCAAAATGTAATTTGAAAGTTATTGCATGAAAAATAGTCTTGGTAAGAATAGGAGGAGCATAATTCACATGAGTTGATTAGAATGTCTTATTATTTTACAATTAAACCAGTTAACATTTGTACGAAATGCAAACGATGATGAATGATTCCTTTGACTGACGGATTTGAATGGATTGAGAGTTATTATGGTATTTATACTTGCTTGATTCAATCAATATGGTAGGTTGTTTAGCAATACATGTTAATTTCATGATCAATGTGTCAAAAAGTGTGTTTGGATTCAAAAGAGGAGCATTGCTAAAGAGAAATCGTGGGAGGCACTCTCTTATTTTGAATTCAACAATTAATATCAATAAGAAATGAAATTCAAGATGAAGCACTCCATTGTTTGTTATATTGAATGAATTCATGTGATAGATGTTCCAAGGGCAATTTTTTCATAATGAGTATAGTCATTAAGGAAGAAGCAAAATGTAATTTGAAAGTTATTGCATGAAAAATAGTCTTGGTAACAATAAAAGGAGCTTAATTCACAGGAGGTGAATAGAATGCCTTATTATTTCAGAATTAAACCAGTTCACATTTGTACGGAATGCAATCCATGGTGAATGACTCCTTTGACTAATGGATTTAAATGGATTTAGAGTTTTAATGGTGTTTCTACTTGTTTCATTCAATCAATATGGTAGGTTGTTTAGCCATACCTGTTAATTTCATGATCAATGTGTCAAAAAGTGTGTTTGGAGTCAAAAGAGGATCATTGCTAAAGAGAAATGGTGAGAGGCAGTCTCTTATTTTGAATTCAACAATTAATATCAATTAAGAAATGAAATTCAAGATCAACCACTCCATTGTTTGTTAAATTGCATGAATTCATGTGATAGATGGTCCATGGGCATTTTCTTCATAATGAGTATAGTCATTAACGAAGAAGCAAAATGTAATTTGAAAGTTATTGCATGAAAAATAGTCTTGGTAACAATAAGAGGACCTTAATTCACATGAGGTGAATAGAATGTCTTATTAATTCATAATTAAACAAGTTCACATTTGCACTGAATGCATACCATGATGAATGACTCCTTTGACTGATGGATTTAAATGGATTTAGAGTCTTAATGGTATTTGTACATGTTTGATTCAATCAATATACTAGGTTGTTTAGCCAGATGCGTTAATTTCATGATCAATGAAGTCAAAAAGTGTGTTTGGAGTCAAAAGAACAGAATTGCTAATGAGAAATGGTGGGAGGCACTCTCTTATTTCGAATTCATCAATTAATATCATTAAGAAATGAAATTCAAGATCAAGCACTCCATTGTTTGATAAATTGAATGAATTCATGTGATAGATGGTCCATGGGCATTTTCTTCATAATGAGTATAGTCATTAAGGAAGAAGCAAAAAGTAATTTGAAAGTTATTGCATGAAAAATAGTCTTGGTAAGAATAAGAGGAGCATAATTCACATGAGTTAATTAGAATGTCTTATTATTTTAGAATTAAATCAGTTAACATTTGTACGGAATGCAAACCATGATGAATGATTCCTTTGACTGACGGATTTAAATGGATTGAGAGTTATAATGGTATTTATACTTGTTTCATTCAATCAATATGGTAGTTTGTTTAGCCAGATGTGTTAATTTCATGATCAATGTATCAAAAAGTGTGTTTGGAGTCAAAAGAGGAGCATTGCTAAAGAGAAATGGTGGGAGGCACTCTCTTATTTTGAATTCAACAATTAATATCATTAAGAAATGAAATTCAAGATCAACCACTCCATTGTTTGTTAAATTGAATGAATTCATGTGATAGATGGTCCATGGGCATTTTTTCCATAATGAGTATAGTCATTAAGGAAGAAGCAAAATGTAATTTGAAAGTTATTGCATGAAAAATAGTCTTGGTAAGAATAAGAGGAGCATAATTCACATGAGTTAATTAGAATGTCTTCTTATTTTAGAATTAAATCAGTTAACATTTGTACGGAATGCAAACCATGATGAATGATTCCTTTGACTGACGGATTTAAATGGATTGAGAGTTATAATGGTATTTATACTTGTTTCATTCAATCAATATGGTAGGTTGTTTAGCCAGATGTGTTAATTTCATGATCAATGTATCAAAAAGTGTGTTTGGAGTCAAAAGAACAGAATTGCTAATGAGAAATGGTGGGAGGCACTCTCTTATTTCGAATTCATCAATTAATATCATTAAGAAATGAAATTCAAGATCAAGCACTCCATTGTTTGATAAATTGAATGAATTCATGTGATAGATGGTCCATGGGCATTTTCTTCATAATGAGTATAGTCATTAAGGAAGAAGCAAAAAGTAATTTGAAAGTTATTGCATGAAAAATAGTCTTGGTAAGAATAAGAGGAGCATAATTCACATGAGTTAATTAGAATGTCTTCTTATTTTAGAATTAAATCAGTTAACATTTGTACGGAATGCAAACCATGATGAATGATTCCTTTGACTGACGGATTTAAATGGATTGAGAGTTATAATGGTATTTATACTTGTTTCATTCAATCAATATGGTAGGTTGTTTAGCCAGATGTGTTAATTTCATGATCAATGTATCAAAAAGTGTGTTTGGAGTCAAAAGAGGAGCATTGCTAAAGAGAAATGGTGGGAGGCACTCTCTTATTTTGAATTCAACAATTAATATCATTAAGAAATGAAATTCAAGATCAACCACTCCATTGTTTGTTAAATTGAATGAATTCATGTGATAGATAGTCCATGGGCATTTTCTTCATAATGAGTATAGTCATTAAGGAAGAAGGAAAATGTAATTTGAAAGTTATTGCATGAAAAATAGTCTTGGTAAGTATAAGAGGAGCATAATTCACATGAGTTGATTAGAATGTCTTATTATTTTAGAATTAAACCAGTTAACATTTGCACGGAATGCAAACGATGATGAATGATTCCTTTGACTGACGGATTTAAATGGATTGAGAGTTTTAATGGTGTTTATAATTGTTTGATTAAATCAATATGGTAGGTTGTTTAGCCACACGTGTTAATTTCATGATCAATGTATCAAAAACTGTGTTTGGAGTCAAAAGAGGAGCATTGCTAAAGAGAATTGGTGGGAGGCACTCTCTTATTTTGAATTCAATAACTAACATCATTATGAAATGAAATTCACGATCAAGCACTCCATTGTTTTTTAAATTGAATGAATTCATGTGATAGATAGTCCATGGGCATTTTCTTCATAATGATTATAGTCATTAAGGAAGAAGCAAAATGTAATTTGAAAGTTATTGCATGAAAAATAGTCTTGGTAAGAATAAGAGGAGCATAATTCACATGAGTTGATTAGAATGTCTTATTATTTTAGAATTAAACCAGTTAACATTTGTACGGAATGCAAACGATGATGAATGATTCCTTTGACTGACGGATTTAAATGGATCGAGAGTTTTAATGGTATTTATACTTGTTTGATTCAATCAATATGGTAGGTTGTTTAGTCACACGTGTTAATTTCATGATCACTGTGTCAAAAAGTGTGTTTGGAGTCAAAAGAGGAGCATTGCTAAAGAGAAATCGTGGGAGGTACTCTCTTATTTTGAATTCAACAATTAATATCATTAAGAAATGAAATTCAAGATCAAGCACTCCATTGTTTGTGAAATTGAATGAATTCATGTGATAGATAGTCCATGGGCATTTTCTTCATAATGAGTATAGTCATTAAGGAAGAAGCAAAATGTAATTTGAAAGTTATTGCATGAAAAATTGTCTTAGTAGCAATAAGAGGAGATTAATTCACTATAGGTGAACAGAATGTCTTATCATTTCAGAATTAAACCAGTTCATATTTGTACGGAATGCAAACCATGATGAATGACTCCTTCGATTGACGGATTTAAATGGATTTAGAGTTTTAATGGTGTTTATACTTGTTTGATTCAATCAATATGGTAGGTTGTTTAGTCACACGTGTTAATTTCATGATCACTGTGTCAAAAAGTGTGTTTGGAGTCAAAAGAGGAGCATTGCTAAAGAGAAATGGTGGGAGGCACTCTCTTATTTTGAATTCAACAATTAATATCATTAAGAAATCAAATTCAAGATCAACCACTCCATTGTTTGTTAAATTGAATGAATTCATGTGATAGATGGTCCATGGGCATTTTCTTCATAATGAGTATAGTCAATAAGGAAGAAGCAAAATGTAATTTGAAAGATATTGCATGAAAAATAGTCATGGGAAGAATAGGAGGAGCATAATTCACATGAGTTGATTAGAATGTCTTATTATTTTGGAATTAAACCAGTTAACATTTCTATGAAATGCAAACGATGATGAATGATTCCTTTGACTGACGGATTTAAATGGATTGAGAGTTTTAATGGTGTTTATAATTGTTTGATTAAATCAATATGGTAGGTTGTTTAGCCACACGTGTTAATTTCATGATCAATGTATCAAAAACTGTGTTTGGAGTCAAAAGAGGAGCATTGCTAAAGAGAATTGGTGGGAGGCACTCTCTTATTTTGAATTCAATAACTAACATCATTATGAAATGAAATTCACGATCAAGCACTCCATTGTTTTTTAAATTGAATGAATTCATGTGATAGATAGTCCATGGGCATTTTCTTCATAATGATTATAGTCATTAAGGAAGAAGCAAAATGTAATTTGAAAGTTATTGCATGAAAAATAGTCTTGGTAAGAATAAGAGGAGCATAATTCACATGAGTTGATTAGAATGTCTTATTATTTTAGAATTAAACCAGTTAACATTTGTACGGAATGCAAACGATGATGAATGATTCCTTTGACTGACGGATTTAAATGGATCGAGAGTTTTAATGGTATTTATACTTGTTTGATTCAATCAATATGGTAGGTTGTTTAGTCACACGTGTTAATTTCATGATCACTGTGTCAAAAAGTGTGTTTCGAGTCAAAAGAGGAGCATTGCTAAAGAGAAATCGTGGGAGGTACTCTCTTATTTTGAATTCAACAATTAATATCATTAAGAAATGAAATTCAAGATCAAGCACTCCATTGTTTGTGAAATTGAATGAATTCATGTGATAGATAGTCCATGGGCATTTTCTTCATAATGAGTATAGTCATTAAGGAAGAAGCAAAATGTAATTTGAAAGTTATTGCATGAAAAATTGTCTTAGTAGCAATAAGAGGAGATTAATTCACTATAGGTGAATAGAATGTCTTATCATTTCAGAATTAAACCAGTTCATATTTGTACGGAATGCAAACCATGATGAATGACTCCTTCGATTGACGGATTTAAATGGATTTAGAGTTTTAATTGTGTTTATACTTGTTTGATTCAATCAATATGGTAGGTTGTTTAGCTACACGTGTTAATTTCATGATCAATGTATCAAAAAGTGTGTTTGGAGTCAAAAGAAGAGCATTGCTAAAGAGAAATGGTGGGAGGCACTCTCTTATTTTGAATTCAACAATTAATATCATTAAGAAATGAAATTCAAGATCAAGCACTCCATTGTTTGTGAAATGGAATGAATTCATGTGATAGATAGTCCATGGGCATTTTCTTCATAATGAGTATAGTCATCAAGGAAAAAGCAAAATGTAATTTGAAAGTTATTGGATGAAAAATAGTCTTGGTAAGAATAGGAGGAGCATAATTCACATGAGTTGATTAGAATGTCTTATTATTTTAGAATAAAACCGGTTAACCTTTGTACGGAATGCAAACGATGATGAATGATTCCTTTGACTGACGGATTTAAATGGATTGAGAGTTTTAATGGTGTTTATAATTGTTTGATTAAATCAATATGGTAGGTTGTTTAGCCACACGTGTTAATTTCATGATCAATGTATCAAAAACTGTGTTTGGAGTCAAAAGAGGAGCATTGCTAAAGAGAATTGGTGGGAGGCACTCTCTTATTTTGAATTCAATAACTAACATCATTATGAAATGAAATTCACGATCAAGCACTCCATTGTTTTTTAAATTGAATGAATTCATGTAATAGATAGTCCATGGGAATTTTCTTCATAATGAGTATAGTCATTAAGGAAGAAGCAAAATGTAATTTGAAAGTTATTGCATGAAAAATAGTCTTGGTAAGAATAAGAGGAGCATAATTCACATGAGTTGATTAGAATGTCTTATTATTTTAGAATTAAACCAGTTAACATTTGTATGGAATGCAAACGATGATGAATGATTCCTTTGACTGACGGATTTAAATGGATCGAGAGTTTTAATGGTATTTATACTTGTTTGATTCAATCAATATGGTAGGTTGTTTAGTCACACGTGTTAATTTCATGATCACTGTGTCAAAAAGTGTGTTTCGAGTCAAAAGAGGAGCATTGCTAAAGAGAAATCGCGGGAGGTACTCTCTTATTTTGAATTCAACAATTAATATCATTAAGAAATGAAATTCAAGATCAAGCACTCCATTGTTTGTGAAATTGAATGAATTCATGTGATAGATAGTCCATGGGCATTTTCTTCATAATGAGTATAGTCATTAAGGAAGAAGCAAAATGTAATTTGAAAGTTATTGCATGAAAAATTGTCTTAGTAGCAATAAGAGGAGATTAATTCACTATAGGTGAATAGAATGTCTTATCATTTCAGAATTAAACCAGTTCATATTTGTACGGAATGCAAACCATGATGAATGACTCCTTCGATTGACGGATTTAAATGGATTTAGAGTTTTAATGGTGTTTATACTTGTTTGATTCAATCAATATGGTAGGTTGTTTAGCTACACGTGTTAATTTCATGATCAATGTATCAAAAAGTGTGTTTGGAGTCAAAAGAAGAGCATTGCTAAAGAGAAATGGTGGGAGGCACTCTCTTATTTTGAATTCAACAATTAATATCATTAAGAAATGAAATTCAAGATCAAGCACTCCATTTTTCATAATGAATATAGTCATTAAGGAAGAAGCAAAATGTAATTTGAAAGTTATTGCATGAAAAATAGTCGTGGTAACAAAAAGAGGAGCTTAATTCACAGGAGGTGAATAGAATGTCTTATTATTTCATAATTAAACCAGTTCACATTTGAACGGAATTCAAACCATGACGAATGATTCATTCGACTGACGGATTAAAATGGTTTGAGAGTTTTAATGGTGTTTATACTTGTTTCATTCAATCAATATGGTAGGTTGTTTAGCCACACGTGTTAATTTCATGATCAATGTATCAAAAAGTGTCTTTGGAGTCAAAAGAGGAGCATTGCTAATGAGAATCGGTGGGAGGCACTCTCTTATTTTGAATTCCACAATTAATATCAATAAGAAATAAAATTCAAGATAAAGCTATCCATTGTTTGTTAAATTGAATGAACTCATGTGATAGATGGTCCATGGGCATATTTTTCATAATGAATATAGTCATTAAGGAAGCAGCAAAATGTAATTTGAAAGTTATTCAATGAAAAATAGTCTTGGTAACAATAAGAGGAGCTTAATTCACAGGAGGTGAATAGAATGTCTTATTATTTCAGAATAAAACCAGTTCACATTTGTACGGAATTCAAAGCATGATGAATGATTCCTTCGACTGACGGATTTAAATGGATTGAGAGTTTTAATGGTGTTTATACTTGTTTCATTCAATCAATATGGTAGGTTGTTTAGCCACACGTGTTAATTTCATGATCAATGTATCAAAAAGTGTGTTTGGAGTCAAAAGAGGAGCATTGCTAATGAGAATCGGTGGGAGGCACTCTCTTATTTTGAATTCCACAATTAATATCAATAAGAAATAAATTTCAAGATAAAGCTATCCATTGTTTGTTAAATTGAATGAACTCATGTGATAGATGGTCCATGGGCATATTTTTCATAATGAATATAGTCATTAAGGAAGCAGCAAAATGTAATTTGAAAGTTATTCCATGAAAAATAGTCTTGGTAACAATAAGAGGAGCTTAATTCACAGGAAGTGAATAGAATGTCTTATTATTTCATAATTAAACCAGTTCACATTTGTACGGAATGCAAACCATGATGAACGACTCCTTTGACTGACGAATTTAAATGGATTTAGAGTTTTAACGGTGTTTATACTTGTTTGATTCAATCAATATGGTAGGATGTTTAGTCACACGTGTTAATTTCATGATCAATGTATCAAAAAGTGTGTTTGGAGTCAAAAGAGGAGCATTGCTAAAGAGAATTGGTGGGAGGCACTCACTTATTTTGAATTGCACAATTAATATCAATAAGAAATAAAATTCAGGATCAAGCTATCCATTGTTTGTTAAATTGAATGAACTCATGTGATAGATGGGCCATGGGCATATTTTTCATAATGAATATAGTCATTAAGGAAGAAGCAAAATGTAATTTGAAAGTTATTGCATGAAAAATAGTCTTGGTAACAATAAGAGGAGCTTAATTCACAGGAGGTGAATAGTATGTCTTATTATTTCATAATTAAACCAGTTCATATTTGTACGGAATGCAAACCATGAGGAATGACTCCTTTGACTGACGGATTTAAATGGATTTACAGTTTTAATGGTGTTTATGCTTGTTTGATTCAATCAATATGGTAGGTTGTTTAGCTACACGTGTTAATTTCATGATCAATGTATCAAAAAGTGTGTTTGGATTCAAAAGAGGAGCATTGCTAAAGAGAATTGGTGGGAGGCACTCTCTTATTTTGAATTCAACAATTAATATCAATAAGAAATGAAATTCAAGATCAAGCACTCCATTGTTTGTTAAATTGAATGAATTCATGCGATAGATGGTCCATGGGCATTTTTTTCATAATGAATATAGTCATTAAGGAAGAAGCAAAATGTAATTTGAAAGTTATTGCATGAAAAATTGTCTTGGTAACAATAAGAGGAGCTTAATTCACAAGAGGTGAATAGAATGTCTTATTATTTCAGAACTAAACCAGTTCACATTTGTATGGAATGCAAACCATGATGAATGACTCCTTTGACCGACGGATTTAAATGGATTTAGAGTTTTAATGGTGTTTATGCTTGTTTGATTGAATCAATATGGTAGGTTGTTTAGCTACACGTGTTAATTTCATGATCAATTTATCAAAAAGTGTGTTTGGAGTCAAAAGAGGAGCATTACTAATGAGAATTGGTGGGAGGCTCTCTCTTATTTTGAATTCCACAATTAATATCAATAAGAAATAAAATTCAAGATCAAGCTATCCATTGTTTGTTAAATTGAATGAACTCATGTGATAGATGGTCCATGGGCATATTTTTCATAATGAATATAGTCATTAAGGAAGAAGCAAAATGTAATTTGAAATATATTGCATGAAAAATAGTCTTGGTAACAATAAGAGGAGCTTAATTCACAGGAAGAGAATAGAATGTCTTATTATTTCAGAATTAAACCAGTTCACATTTGTACGGAATGCAAACCATGAGGAATGACTCCTTCGACTGACGGATTTAAATGTATTTACAGTTTTAATGGTGTTTACGCTTGTTTGATTCAATCAATATGTTAGTTTGTTTAGCTACACGTGTTAATTTCATGATCAATGTATCAAAAAGTGTGTTTGGAGTCAAAAGAGGAGCATTAGTAAATTGAATTGCTGGGAGGCACTCTCTTATTTTGAATTCAACAATTAATATCATGAAGAAATGAAATTCAAGATCAAGCACTAAATTGCTTGTTCAATTGAATGAATTCATGTGACAGATGGTCCATGGGCATTTTTTTCATAATGAATATAGTCATTAAGCAAGAAGCAAAATGTAATTTGAAAGTTATTGCATGAAAAATAGTCTTGGTAACAATAAGAGGAGCTTAATTCACAGGAGGTGAATAGAATGTCTTATTATTTCAGAATTAAACCAGTTCGCATTTCTACGGAATGCAAACCATGAGGAATGACTCCTTCGACTGACGGATTTAAATGGATTTACAGTTTTAATGGTGTTTACGCTTGTTTGATTCAATCAATATGGTAGGTTGTTTAGCTACACGTGTTAATTTCATGATCAATGTATCAAAAAGTGTGTTTGGAGTCAAAAGAGGAGCATTGCTAAATTGAATTGGTGGGAGGCACTCTCTTATTTTGAATTCAACAATTAATATCATGAAGAAATGAAATTCAAGATCAAGCACTAAATTGCTTGTTCAATTGAATGAATTCATGTGACAGATGGTCCATGGGCATTTTTTTCATAATGAATATAGTCATTAAGCAAGAAGCAAAATGTAATTTGAAAGTTATTGCATGAAAAATAGTCTTGGTAACAATAAGAGGAGCTTAATTCACAGGAGGTGAATAGAATGTCTTATTATTTCAGAATTAAACCAGTTCACATTTCTACGGAATGCAAACCATGAGGAATGACTCCTTCGACTGACGGATTTAAATGGATTTACAGTTTTAATGGTGTTTACGCTTCTTTGATTCAATCAATATGGTAGGTTGTTTAGCTACACGTGTTAATTTCATGATCAATGTATCAAAAAGTGTGTTTGGAGTCAAAAGAGGAGCATTGCTAAATTGAATTGGTGGGAGGCACTCTCTTATTTTGAATTCAACAATTAATATCATGAAGAAATGAAATTCAAGATCAAGCACTAAATTGCTTGTTCAATTGAATGAATTCATGTGACAGATGGTCCATGGGCATTTTTTTCATAATGAATATAGTCATTAAGCAAGAAGCAAAATGTAATTTGAAAGTTATTGCATGAAAAATAGTCTTGGTAACAATAAGAGGAGCTTAATTCACAGGAGGTGAATAGAATGTCTTATTATTTCAGAATTAAACCAGTTCACATTTCTACAGAATGCAAACCATGAGGAATGACTCCTTTGACTGACGGATTTAAATGGATTTACAGTTTTAATGGTGTTTACGCTTGTTTGATTCAATCAATGTGGTAGTTTGTTTAGCTACACGTGTTAATTTCATGATCAATGTATCAAAAAGTGTGTTTGGAGTCAAAAGAGGAGCATTGCTAAATTGAATTGGTGGGAGGCACTCTCTTATTTTGAATTCAACAATTAATATCATTAAGAAATGAAATTCAAGATCAAGCACTACATTGCTTGTTCAATTGAATGAATTCATGTGATAGATGGTCCATGGGCATTTTTTTCATAATGAATATAGTCATTAAGGAAGAAGCAAAATGTAATTTGAAAGTTATTGCATGAAAAATAGTCTTGGTAACAATAAGAGGAGCTTAATTCACAGGAGGTGAATAGAATGTCTTATTATTTCAGAATTAAACCTGTTTACATTTGTACGGAATGCAAACCATGATGAATGACTCCTTGGACTGACGGATTTAAATGGATTTAGAGTTTTAATGGTGTTTATGCTTGTTTGATTCAATCAATATAGTAGGTTTTTTAGCTACACATGTTAATTTCATTATGAATGTATCAAAAAGTGTGTTTGGATTCAAAAGAGGAGCATTGCTAAAGAGAATTGGTGGGAGGCACTCTCTTATTTTGAATTCAACAATTAATATCAATAAGAAATGAAATTCAAGATCAAGCACTACATTGCTTGTTCAATTGAATGAATTCATGTGATAGATGGTCCATGAGCATTTTTTTTCATAATGAATATAGTCATTAAGGAATAAGCAAAATGTAATTTGAAAGTTATTGCATGAAAAAATAGTCTTGGTAACAATAAGAGGAGCTTAATTCACAAAAGGTGAATAGAATGTCTTATTATTTCAGAATTAAACCAGTTTCACATTTGTACGGAATTCAAACCATGATGAATGACTCCTTTCGACTGACGGATTTAAATGGATTTAGAGTTTTTAATGGTGTTTATGCTTGTTTGATTCAATCAATATGGTAGGTTGTTTAGCTACACGTGTTAATTTCATGATCAATGTATCAAAAAGTGTGTTTGGAGTCAAAAGAGGAGCATTGCTAAAGAGAATTGGTGGGAGGCACTCTCTTATTTGGAATTCCACAATTAATATCAATAAGAAATGAAATTCAAGATCAAGCACTCCATTGTTTATTAAATTGAATGAATTCATGTGATAGATGGTCCATGAGCATTTTTTTCATAATGAATATAGTCATTAAGGAAGAAGCAAAATGTAATTTGAAAGTTATTGCATGAAAAATAGTCTTGGTAACAATAAGAGGAGCTTAATTCACAGGAGGTGAATAGAATGTCTTATTATTTCCGAATTAAACCAGTTCACATTTGTACGGAATTCAAACCATGATGAATGATTCCTTCGACTGAGGGATTTAAATGGATTGAGAGTTTTAATGGTGTTTTATACTTGTTTCATTCAATCAATATGGTAGGTTGTTTAGCCACACGTGTTAATTTCATGATCAATGTATCAAAAAGTGTGTTTGGAGTCAAAAGAGGAGCATTGCTAAAGAGAATTGGTGGGAGGCACTCTCTTATTTTGAATTCCACAATTAATATCAATAAGAAATAAAATTCAGGATCAAGCTATCCATTGTTTGTTAAATTGAATGAACTCATGTGATAGATGGTCCATGGGCATATTTTTCATAATGAATATAGTCATTAAGGAAGAAGCAAAATGTAATTTGAAAGTTATTGCATGAAAAAATAGTCTTGGTAACAATAAGAGGAGCTTAATTCACAGGAGGTGAATAGAATGTCTTATTATTTCATAATTAAACCAGTTCACATTTGTACGGAATTCAAACCATGATGAATGACTCCTTGGACTGACGGATTTAAATGGATTTAGAGTTTTAATTGTGTTTATGCTTGTTTGATTCAATCAATATAGTAGGTTTTTTAGCTACACATGTTAATTTCATTATGAATGTATCAAAAAGTGTGTTTGGATTCAAAAGAGGAGCATTGCTAAAGAGAATTGGTGGGAGGCACTCTCTTATTTTGAATTCAACAATTAATATCAATAAGAAATGAAATTCAAGATCAAGCACTACATTGCTTGTTCAATTGAATGAATTCATGTGATAGATGGTCCATGAGCATTTTTTTCATAATGAATATAGTCATTAAGGAATAAGCAAAATGTAATTTGAAAGTTCTTGCATGAAAAATAGTCTTGGTAACAATAAGAGGAGCTTAATTCACAAAAGGTGAATAGAATGTCTTATTATTTCAGAATTAAACCAGTTCACATTTGTACGGAATTCAAACCATGATGAATGACTCCTTCGACTGACGGATTTAAATGGATTTACAGTTTTAATGGTGTTTATGCTTGTTTGATTCAATCAATATGGTAGGTTTGTTTAGCTACACGTGTTAATTTCATGATCAATGTATCAAAAAGTGTGTTTTGGAGTCAAAAGAGGAGCATTGCTAAAGAGAATTGGTGGGAGGCACTCTCTTATTTGGAATTCCACAATTAATATCAATAAGAAATGAAATTCAAGATCAAGCACTCCATTGTTTATTAAATTGAATGAATTCATGTGATAGATGGTCCATGAGCATTTTTTTCATAATGAATATAGTCATTAAGGAAGAAGCAAAATGTAATTTGAAAGTTATTGCATGAAAAATAGTCTTGGTAACAATAAGAGGAGCTTAATTCACAGGAGGTGAATAGAATGTCTTATTATTTCCGAATTAAACCAGTTCACATTTGTACGGAATTCAAACCATGATGAATGATTCCTTCGACTGAGGGATTTAAATGGATTGAGAGTTTTAATGGTGTTTATACTTGTTTCATTCAATCAATATGGTAGGTTGTTTAGCCACACGTGTTAATTTCATGATCAATGTATCAAAAAGTGTGTTTGGAGTCAAAAGAGGAGCATTGCTAAAGAGAATTGGTGGGAGGCACTCTCTTATTTTGAATTCCACAATTAATATCAATAAGAAATAAAATTCAGGATCAAGCTATCCATTGTTTGTTAAATTGAATGAACTCATGTGATAGATGGTCCATGGGCATATTTTTCATAATGAATATAGTCATTAAGGAAGAAGCAAAATGTAATTTGAAAGTTATTGCATGAAAAATAGTCTTGGTAACAATAAGAGGAGCTTAATTCACAGGAGGTGAATAGAATGTCTTATTATTTCATAATTAAACCAGTTCACATTTGTACGGAATTCAAACCATGATGAATGACTCCTTGGACTGACGGATTTAAATGGATTTAGAGTTTTAATTGTGTTTATGCTTGTTTGATTCAATCAATATAGTAGGTTTTTTAGCTACACATGTTAATTTCATTATGAATGTATCAAAAAGTGTGTTTGGATTCAAAAGAGGAGCATTGCTAAAGAGAATTGGTGGGAGGCACTCTCTTATTTTGAATTCAACAATTAATATCAATAAGAAATGAAATTCAAGATCAAGCACTACATTGCTTGTTCAATTGAATGAATTCATGTGATAGATGGTCCATGAGCATTTTTTTCATAATGAATATAGTCATTAAGGAATAAGCAAAATGTAATTTGAAAGTTATTGCATGAAAAATAGTCTTGGTAACAATAAGAGGAGCTTAATTCACAAAAGGTGAATAGAATGTCTTATTATTTCAGAATTAAACCAGTTCACATTTGTACGGAATTCAAACCATGATGAATGACTCCTTCGACTGACGGATTTAAATGGATTTACAGTTTTAATGGTGTTTATGCTTGTTTGATTCAATCAATATGGTAGGTTGTTTAGCTACACGTGTTAATTTCATGATCAATGTATCAAAAAGTGTGTTTGGAGTCAAAAGAGGAGCATTGCTAAAGAGAATTGGTGGGAGGCACTCTCTCATTTGGAATTCCACAATTAATATCAATAAGAAATGAAATTCAAGATCAAGCACTCCATTGTTTATTAAATTGAATGAATTCATGTGATAGATGGTCCATGAGCATTTTTTTCATAATGAATATAGTCATTAAGGAAGAAGCAAAATGTAATTTGAAAGTTATTGCATGAAAAATAGTATTGGTAACAATAAGAGGAGCTTAATTCACAGGAGGTGAATAGAATGTCTTATTATTTCCGAATTAAACCAGTTCACATTTGTACGGAATTCAAACCATGATGAATGATTCCTTCGACTGAGGGATTTAAATGGATTGAGAGTTTTAATGGTATTTATACTTGTTTCATTCAATCAATATGGTAGGTTGTTTAGCCACACGTGTTAATTTCATGATCAATGTATCAAAAAGTGTGTTTGGAGTCAAAAGAGGAGCATTGCTAAAGAGAATTGGTGGGAGGCACTCTCTTATTTTGAATTCCACAATTAATATCAATAAGAAATAAAATTCAGGATCAAGCTATCCATTGTTTGTTAAATTGAATGAACTCATGTGATAGATGGTCCATGGGCATATTTTTCATAATGAATATAGTCATTAAGGAAGAAGCAAAATGTAATTTGAAAGTTATTGCATGAAAAATAGTCTTGGTAACAATAAGAGGAGCTTAATTCACAGGAGGTGAATAGAATGTCTTATTATTTCAGAATTAAACCAGTTCACATTTGTACGGAATTCAAACCATGACGAATGATTCCTTCGACTGACGGATTTAAATGCATTGATAGTTTTAATGGTGTTTATACTTGTTTTCATTCAATCAATATGGTAGGTTGTTTAGCTACACGTGTTAATTTCATGATGAATGTATCAAAAAGTGTGTTTGGATTCAAAAGAGGAGCATTGCTAAAGAGAATTGGTGGGAGGCACTCTCTTATTTTGAATTCAACAATTAATATCAATAAGAAATGAAATTCAAGATCAAGCACTCCATTGTTTATTAAATTGAATGAATTCATGTGATAGATGGTCCATGAGCATTTTTTTGATAATGAATATAGTCATTAAGGAAGAAGCAAAATGTAATTTGAATGTTATTGCATGAAAAATAGTCTTGGTAACAAAAAGAGGAGCTTAATTCACAGGAGGTGAATAGAATGTCTTATTATTTCAGAATTAAACCAGTTCACATTTGTACGGAATTCAAACCATGATGAACGATTCCTTCGACTGACGGATTTAAATGCATTGATAGTTTTAATGGTGTTTATACTTGTTTCATTCAATCAATATGGTAGGTTGTTTAGCCACACGTGTTAATTTCATGATCAATGTATCAAAAAGTGTGTTTGGAGTCAAAAGAGGAGCATTGCTAATGAGAATCGGAAAGAGGCACTCTCTTATTTTGAATTCCACAATTAATATCAATAAGAAATAAAATTCAAGATAAAGTTATCCATTGTTTGTTAAATTGAATGAACGCATGTGATAGATGGTCCATGGGCATATTTTTCATAATGAATATAGTCATTAAGGAAGAAGCAAAATGTAATTTGAACGTTATTGCATGAAAAATAGTCTTGGTAACAATAAGAGGAGCTTAATTCACTGGAGGTGAATAGAATGTCTTATTATTTAAGAATTAAATCAGTTCACATTTGTACGGAATGCAAACCATGATGAATGACTCCTTTGACTGACGAATTTAATTGGATTTAGAGTTTTAATGGTGTTTATGCTTGTTTGATTCAATCAATATGTTAGGTTGTTTAGCTACACGTGTTAATTTCATGATCAATGTATCAAAAAGTGTGTTTGGAGTCAAAAGAGGAGCATTGCTAAAGAGAATTGGTGGGAGGCACTCTCTTATTTTGAATTCAACAATTAAAATCAATAAGAAATGAAATTCAAGATCAAGCACTCCATTGTTTGTTAAATTGAATGAATTCATGTGATAGATGGTCCATGGGCATTTTTTTCATAATGAATATGGTCATTAAGGAAGAAGCAAAATGTAATTTGAAAGTTATTGCATGAAAAATTGTCTTGGTAACAATAAGAGGAGCTTAATTCATAGGAGGTGAATAGAATGTCTTATTATTTAAGAATTAAACCAGTTCACATTTGTATGGAATGCAAACCATGATGAATCACTCCTTTGACCGACGGATTTAAATGGATTTGGAGTTTTAATGGTGTTTATGCTTGTTTGATTCAATCAATATGGTAGGTTGTTTAGCTACACGTGTTAATTTCATGATCAATGTATCAAAAAGTGTGTTTGGAGTCAAAACAGGAGCATTACTAATGAGAATTGGTGGGAGTCACTCTCTTATTTTGAATTCGACAATTAATATCAATAAGAAATAAAATTCAAGATAAAGCTATCGATTGTTTGTTAAATTGAATGAACTCATGTGATAGATGGTCCATGGGCATATTTTTCATAACGAATATAGTCATTAAGGAAGAAGCAAAATGTAAATTGAAAGTTATTGCATGAAAAATAGTCTTGGTAACAATAAGAGGAGCTTAATTCACAGACGGTGAATAGAATGTCTTATTATTTCATAATTAAATCAGTTCACATTTGTACGGAATGCAAACTATGAGGAATGACTCCTTTGAGATTTAAATGGATTTACAGTTTTAATGGTGTTTATGCTTGTTTGATTCAATCAATATGGTAGGTTGTTTAGCTACACGTGTTAATTTCATGATCAATGTATCAAAAAGTGTGTTTGGAGTCAAAAGAGGAGCATTGCTAAAGAGAATTGGTGGGAGGCACTCTCTTATTTTGAATTCAACAATTAATATCAATAAGAAATGAAATTCAAGATCAAGCACTCCATTGTTTATTAAATTGAATGAATTCATGTGATAGATGGTCCATGAGCATTTTTTTCATAATGAATATAGTCATTAAGGAAGAAGCAAAATGTAATTTGAAAGTTATTGCATGAAAAATAGTCTTGGTAACAATAAGAGGAGCTTAATTCACAGGAGGTGAATAGAATGTCTTATTATTTTCGAATTAAACCAGTTCACATTTGTACGGAATTCAAACCATGATGAATGATTCCTTCGACTGAGGGATTTAAATGGATTGAGAGTTTTAATGGTGTTTATACTTGTTTCATTCAATCAATATGGTAGGTTGTTTAGCCACACGTGTTAATTTCATGATCAATGTATCAAAAAGTGTGTTTGGAGTCAAAAGAAAAGCATTGCTAAAGAGAATTGGTGGGAGGCACTCTCTTATTTTGAATTCCACAATTAATATCAATAAGAAATAAAATTCAGGATCAAGCTATCCATTGTTTGTTAAATTGAATGAACTCATGTGATAGATGGTCCATGGGCATATTTTTCATAATGAATATAGTCATTAAGGAAGAAGCAAAATGTAATTTGAAAGTTATTGCATGAAAAATAGTCTTGGTAACAATAAGAGGAGCTTAATTCACAGGAGGTGAATAGAATGTCTTATTATTTCATAATTAAACCAGTTCACATTTGTACGGAATTCAAACCATGATGAATGATTCCTTCGACTGACGGATTAAAATGCATTGATAGTTTTAATGGTGTTTATACTTGTTTCATTCAATCAATATGGTAGGTTGTTTAGCTACACGTGTTAATTTGATGATCAATGTATCAAAAAGTGTGTTTGGAGTCAAAAGAGGAGCATTGCTAAAGAGAATTGGTGGGAGGCACTCTCTTATTTTGAATTCAACAATTAATATCAATAAGAAATGAAATTCAAGATCAAGCACTCCATTGTTTATTAAATTGAATGAATTCATGTGATAGATGGTCCATGAGCATTTTTTTCATAATGAATATAGTCATTAAGGAAGAAGCAAAATGTAATTTGAAAGTTATTGCATGAAAAATAGTATTGGTAACAATAAGAGGAGCTTAATTCACAGGAGGTGAATAGAATGTCTTATTATTTCCGAATTAAACCAGTTCACATTTGTACGGAATTCAAACCATGATGAATGATTCCTTCGACTGAGGGATTTAAATGGATTGAGAGTTTTAATGGTATTTATACTTGTTTCATTCAATCAATATGGTAGGTTGTTTAGCCACACGTGTTAATTTCATGATCAATGTATCAAAAAGTGTGTTTGGAGTCAAAAGAGGAGCATTGCTAAAGAGAATTGGTGGGAGGCACTCTCTTATTTTGAATTCCACAATTAATATCAATAAGAAATAAAATTCAGGATCAAGCTATCCATTGTTTGTTAAATTGAATGAACTCATGTGATAGATGGTCCATGGGCATATTTTTCATAATGAATATAGTCATTAAGGAAGAAGCAAAATGTAATTTGAAAGTTATTGCATGAAAAATAGTCTTGGTAACAATAAGAGGAGCTTAATTCACAGGAGGTGAATAGAATGTCTTATTATTTCAGAATTAAACCAGTTCACATTTGTACGGAATTCAAACCATGACGAATGATTCCTTCGACTGACGGATTTAAATGCATTGATAGTTTTAATGGTGTTTATACTTGTTTCATTCAATCAATATGGTAGGTTGTTTAGCTACACGTGTTAATTTCATGATGAATGTATCAAAAAGTGTGTTTGGATTCAAAAGAGGAGCATTGCTAAAGAGAATTGGTGGGAGGCACTCTCTTATTTTGAATTCAACAATTAATATCAATAAGAAATGAAATTCAAGATCAAGCACTCCATTGTTTATTAAATTGAATGAATTCATGTGATAGATGGTCCATGAGCATTTTTTTGATAATGAATATAGTCATTAAGGAAGAAGCAAAATGTAATTTGAATGTTATTGCATGAAAAATAGTCTTGGTAACAAAAAGAGGAGCTTAATTCACAGGAGGTGAATAGAATGTCTTATTATTTCAGAATTAAACCAGTTCACATTTGTACGGAATTCAAACCATGATGAACGATTCCTTCGACTGACGGATTTAAATGCATTGATAGTTTTAATGGTGTTTATACTTGTTTCATTCAATCAATATGGTAGGTTGTTTAGCCACACGTGTTTAATTTCATGATCAATGTATCAAAAAGTGTGTTTGGAGTCAAAAGAGGAGCATTGCTAATGAGAATCGGAAAGAGGCACTCTCTTATTTTGAATTCCACAATTAATATCAATAAGAAATAAAATTCAAGATAAAGTTATCCATTGTTTGTTAAATTGAATGAACGCATGTGATAGATGGTCCATGGGCATATTTTTCATAATGAATATAGTCATTAAGAAGAAGAAGCAAAATGTAATTTGAACGTTATTGCATGA
>JBAPLH010000941.1:0-18569 GCA_037897445.1 Ceriops zippeliana | reverse complement strand
TAATTTCATAATCAATGTAATCAAAAAAGTGTGTTTTGGAGTCAAAAGAGGAGCATTGCTAAAGAGAATTGGTGGGAGGCACTCTCTTATTTTGAATTCAACAATTAATATCAATAAGAAATGAAATTCAAGATCAAGCACTGAAAGTTTATTGCATGAAAAAATAGTCTTGGATAACAATAAGAGGAGCTCTTAATTCACAGGAGGTGAATAGAGAATGTCTTATTATTTCAAATTCTAAACCATTTTCACATTTGTACGGAATGCAAACCCATGATGAATGACTCCTTTGACTGACGGATTTAAATGGATTTACAGTTTAAATGGTGTTTATGCTTGTTTGACATTCAATCAATATGGTAGGTTGTTTAGCTACACGGTGTTAATTTGTCATGATCAATGTATCAAAAAGTGTGTTTGGGAGTCAAAAAGAGGAGCATTGCTAAAGAGAATTGGTGGGAGGCACTCTCTTATTTTGAAATTCCACAATTAATATCAATAAGAAATGAAAATTCAAGATCAAGCACTCCATTGTTTGTTAAATTGAATGAATTCAATGTGATAGATGGTCCATGGGGCAATTTTTTTCATAATGAATATAGTCATTAAGGAAGAAGCAAAATGTAATTTGAAAGTTATTGCATGAAAAATAGTCTTGGTAACAATAAGAGGAGCTTAATTCACAGGAGGTGAATAGAAAATGTCTTATTATTTCAGGAATTAAACCAGTTCACATTTGTACGGAATGCAAACCATGATGAATGACTCCTTTGACTGACGGATTTAAATGGATTTAGAGTTTTAATGGTGTTTATGCTTGTTTGATTCAATCAATATGGTAGGTTGTTTAGCTACACGTGTTAATTTTCATGATCAATGTATCAAAAAGTGTGTTTGGAGTCAAAAGAGGAGCATTGCTAAATTGAATTGGTGGGAGGCACTCTCTTATTTTGAATTCAACAATTAATATCAATAAGAAATGAAATTCAAGATCAAGCACTACATTGTTTGTTCAATTGAAATGAATTCATGTGATAGATGGTCCATGGGCATTTTTTTCATAATGAATATAGTCATTAAGGAAGAAGCAAAATGTAATTTGAAAGTTGTTGCATGAAAAATAGTCTTGGTAACAATAAGAGGAGCTTAATTCACAGGAGGTGAATAGAATGTCTTATTATTTCAGAATTAAACCATGTTCACATTTGTACGGAATGCAAACCATGATGAATGACTCCTTTGACTGACGGATTTAAATGGATTTAGAGTTTTAATGGTGTTTATGCTTGTTTGATTCAATCAATATGGTAGGTTGTTTAGCTACACGTGTTAATTTCATGATCAATGTATCAAAAAGTGTGTTTTGGAGTCAAAAAGGGAGCATTGCTAAAGAGAATTGGTGGGAGGCACTCTCTTATTTTGAATTCAACAATTAATATCAATAAGAAATGAAATTCAAGATCAAGCACTCCATTGTTTTGTTAAATTGAATGAATTCATGTGATAGGATGGTCCATGGGGCATTTTTTCATAATGAATATATAGTCATTTAAGGAAGAAGCAAAAATGTAATTTGAAAGTTATTGCATGAAAAATAGTCTTGGTAACAATAAGAGGAGCTTAATTCACAGGAGGTGAATAGAATGTCTTATTATTTCAGAATTAAACCAGTTCACATTTGTACGGAATGCAAACCATGATGAATGACTCCTTTGACTGACGGATTTAAAATGGATTTACAGTTTTAATGGTGTTTATGCTTGTTTTTAGTTTGATTGATTCAATCAATATGGTAGGTTGTTTAGCTACACGTGTTAAATTTCATGATCAATGTATCAAAAAGTGTGTTTTGGAGTCAAAAGAGGAGCATTGCTAAAAGAGAAATTGGTGGGAGGCACTCTCTTATTTTGAATTCAACAATTAATATCAATAAGAAATGAAATTCAAGATCAAGCACTCCATTGTTTGTTAAATTGAATGAATTCTCATGTGATAGATGGTCCATGGGCATTTTTTTCATAATGAATATAGTCATTAAGGAAGAAGCAAAATGTAATTTGAAAGTTATTGCATGAAAAATAGTCTTGGTAACAATAAGAGGAGCTTAATTCACAGGAGGTGAATAGAATGTCTTATTATTTTTCAGAATTAAACCAGTTCACATTTGTACGGAATGCAAACCATGATGAATGACTCCTTTGACTGACGGATTTAAATGGATTTAGAGTTTTAATGGTGTTTTATGCTTGTTTTGATTCAATCAATATGGTAGGTTGTTTTTAGCTACACGTGTTAATTTCATGATCAATGTATCAAAAAAGTGTGTTTGGAGTCAAAAGAGGAGCATTGCTAAAGAGAATTGGTGGGAGGCACTCTCTTATTTTGAATTCAACAATTAATATCAATAAGAAATGAAATTCAAGATCAAGCACTCCATTGTTTGTTTAAATTGAATGAATTCATGTGATAGATGGTCCATGGGCATTTTTTTCATAATGAATATAGTCATTAAGGAAGAAGCAAAATGTAATTTGAAAGTTATTGCATGAATGAAAATAGTCTTGGTAACAATAAAGAGGAGCTTAATTCACAGGAGGTGAATAGAATGTCTTATTATTTCAGAATTAAACCAGTTCACATTTGTACGGAATGCAAACCATGATGAATGACTCCTTTGACTGACGGATTTAAATGGATTTAGAGTTTTAATGGTGTTTATCATACTTGTTTGATTCAATCAATATGGTAGGTTGTTTAGCTACACGTGTTAATTTTCATGATCAATGTATCAAAAAGTGTGTTTGGAGTCAAAAGAGGAGCATTGCTAAGAGAGAATTGGTGGGAGGCACTCTCTTATTTTGAATTCAACACAATTAATATCAATAAGAAATGAAATTCAAGATCAAGCACTCCATTGTTTGTTAAATTGAATGAATCTCATGTGATAGGTATTGGTCCATGGGCATATTTTTTCATAATGAATATAGTCATTAAGGAAGAAGCAAAATGTAATTTGAAAGTTTATTGCATGAAAAATAGTCTTGGGTAACAATAAGAGGAGCTTAATTCACAGGAGGTGAATAGAATGTGTCTTATTATTTCAGAATTAAACCAGTTCACATTTGTACGGAATGCAAACCATGATGAATGACTCCTTTGACTGACGGATTTAAATGGATTTAGAGTTTTAATGGTGTTTATGCTTGTTTGATTCAATCAATATATGGTAGGTTGTTTAGCTACACACGTGTTAATTTTCATGATCAATGTATCAAAAAGTGTGTTTGGAGTCAAAAAAGAGGAGCATTGCTAAAGAGAATTGGTGGGAGGCACTCTCTTATTTTGAATTCAACAATTAATATCAATAAGAAATAAAATTCAAGATCAAGCAATCCATTGTTTGTTAAATTGAATGAATTCATGTGATAGATGGTCCATGGGGCATTTTTTTCATAATGAATATAGTCATTAAGGAAGAAGCAAAAATGTAATTTGAAAGTTTATTGCATGAAAAATAGTCTTGGTAACAATAAGAGGAGCTTAATTCACAGGAGGTGAATAGAATGTCTTATTATTTCAGAATTAAACCAAGTTCACATTTGTACGGAATGCAAAAACCATGATGAATGACTCCTTTGACTGACGGATTTAAATGGATTTTACAGTTTTAATGGTTGTTTATGCTTGTTTGATTCAATCAATATGGTAGGTTGTTTAGCTACACGTGTTAATTTCATGATCAATGTATCAAAAAGAGTGTGTTTGGAGTCAAAAGAGGAGCATTGCTAAAGAGAATTGGTGGGAGGCACTCTCTTATTTTGAATTCAACAATTAATATCAATAAGAAATGAAATTCAAGATCAAGCACTACCATTGTGTTGTTTGTTAAATTGAATGAATTTCATGTGATAGATGGTCCATGGGCATTTTTTTTCATAATGAATATAGTCATCATTAAGGAAGAAGCAAAATGTAATTTGAAAGTTGTTGCATGAAAAATAGTCTTGGTAACAATAAGAGGAGCTTAATTCACAGGAGGTGAATAGAATGTCTTATTATTTCAGAATTAAACCCAGTTCACATTTGTACGGAATGCAAACCATGATGATGAATGACTCCTTTGACTGACGGATTTAAATGGATTTACAGTTTTAATGGTGTTTTATGCTTGTTTGATTCAATCAATATGGTAGGTTTGTTTAGCTACACGTGTTAAATTTCATGATCAATTGTATCAAAAAAAGTGTGTTTGGAGTCAAAAGAGGAGCATTTGCTAAAGAGAATTGGTGGGGGAGGCACTCTCTTATTTTGAATTCAACAATTAATATCAATAAGAAAATGAAATTCAAGATCAAGCAACTCCATTGTTTGTTAAAATTGAATGAATTCATGTGATAGATGGTCCATGGGCATTTTTTTTTCATAATGAATATAGTCATTAAGGAAGAAGCAAAATGTAATTTGAAAGTTATTGCATGAAAAATAGTCTTGGTAACAATAAGAGGAGCTTAATTTCACAGGAGGTGAATAGAATGTCTTTTATTATTTCAGAATTAAACCAGTTCACATTTGTACGGAATGCAAACCATGATGAATGACTCCTTTGACTGACGGATTTAAAATGGATTTACAGTTTTAATGGTGTTTATGCTTGTTTGATTCAATCAATATGGTAGGTTGTTTAGCTACACGTGTTAATTTCATGATCAATGTATCAAAAAGTGTGTTTGGAGTCAAAAGAGGAGCATTGCTAAAGAGATTGAATTGGTGGGAGGCACTCTCTTATTTTGAATTCAACAATTAAATATCAATAAGAAATGAAATTCAAGATCAAGCACTCCATTGTTTGTTCAAATTGAATGATGAATTCATGTGATAGATGGTCCCATGGGGGCATTTTTTTTCATAATGAATATAGTCATTAAGGGAAAGAAGCAAAATGTAATTTGAAAGTTATTGCATGAAAAACAGTCTTGGTAACAACAAGAGGAGCTTAATTCACAGGAGGTGAATAGAATTTCTTATTATTTCAGAATTAAACCAGTTCACATTTGTACGGAATGCAAACCATGATGAATGACTCCTTTGACTGACGGATTTAAATGGATTTACAGTTTTAATGGTGTTTATGCTTGTTTGATTCAATCAATATGGTAGGTTGTTTTAGCTACACGTGTTAATTTCATGATCAATGTATCAAAAAGTGTGTTTGGAGTCAAAAGAGGAGCATTGCTAAAGAGAATTGGTGGGAGGCACTCTCTTATTTTGAATTCCACAATTAATATCAATAAGAAATGAAATTCAAGATCAAGCACTCCATTGTTTGTTAAATTGAATAAATTCATGTGATAGATGGTCCATGGGCATTTTTTTCAATAATGAATATAGTCATTAAGGAAGAAGCAAAAATGTAATTTGAAAGTTGTTGCATGAAAAATAGTCTTGGTAACAATAAGAGGAGCTTAATTCACAGGAGGTGAATAGAATGTCTTATTATTTCAGAATTAAACCAGTTCACATTTGTACGGAATGCAAACCATGATGAATGACTCCTTTGACTGACGGATTTAAATGGATTTAGAGTTTTAATGGTGTTTATGCTTGTTTGATTCAATCAATATGGTAGGTTGTTTAGCTACACGTGTTAATTTCATGATCAATGTATCAAAAAGTGTGTTTGGAGTCAAAAAGAGGAGCATTGCTAAAGAGAATTGGTGGGAGGCACTCTCTTATTTTGAATTCAACAATTAATATCAATAAGAAATGAAATTCAAGATCAAGCACTACATTGTTTGTTCAAATTGAATGAATTCATGTGATAGATGGTCCATGGGCATTTTTTTTTCATAATGAATATAGTCATTAAGGAAGAAGCAAAAATGTAATTTGAAAGTTGTTGCATGAAAAATAAGTCTTGGTAACAATAAGAGGAGCTTAATTCACAGGAGGTGAATAGAATGTCTTATTATTTCAGAAATTAAAACCAGTTCACATTTGTACGGAATGCAAACCATGATGAATGACTCCTTTGACTGACGGATTTAAATGGATTTACAGTTTTTAATGGTGTTTATGCTTGTTTGATTCAATCAATATGGTAGGTTGTTTAGCTACACGTGTTAATTTCATGATCAATGTATCAAAAAGTGTGTTTGGAGTCAAAAAAGAGGAGCATTTGCTAAAGAGAATTGGTGGGAGGCACTCTCTTATTTTGAAATTCAACAATTAATATCAATAAGAAATGAAATTCAAGATCAAGCACTCCATTGTTTGTTAAATTGAATGAACTCATGTGATAGATGGTCCATGGGCATATTTTTTTCATAATGAAATATAGTCATTAAGGAAGAAGCAAAATGTAATTTGAAAGTTATTGCATGAAAAATAGTCTTGGTAACAATAAGAGGAGCTTAATTCACAGGAGGTGAATAGAATGTCTTATTATTTCAGAATTTAAACCAGTTCACATTTGTACGGAATGCAAACCATGATGAATGACTCCTTTGACTGACGGATTTAAATGGATTTACAGTTTTTAATGGTGTTTTATGCTTGTTTGATTCAATCAATATGGTAGGTTGTTTAGCTACACACGTGTTAATTTCATGATCAATGTATCAAAAAGTGTGTTTGGAGTCAAAAGAGGAGGAGCATTGCTAAAGAGAATTGGTGGGAGGCACTCTCTTATTTTTGAATTCAACACAATTAATATCAATAAGAAATGAAAATTCAAGATCAAGCACTACATTGTTTGTTCAATTGAATGAATTCATGTGATAGATGGTCCATGGGCATTTTTTTCATAATGAATATAGTCATTAAGGAAGAAGCAAAATGTAATTTGAAAGTTGTTGCATGAAAAATAGTCTTGGTAACAATAAGAGGAGCTTAATTTCACAGGAGGTGAATAGAATGTCTTATTATTTCAGAATTAAACCAGTTCACATTTGTACGGAATGCAAACCATGATGAATGACTCCTTTGACTGACGGATTTAAATGGATTTACAGTTTTAATGGTGTTTATGCTTGTTTGATTCAATCAATATGGTAGGTTGTTTAGCTACACGTGTTAATTTTCATGATCAATGTATCAAAAAGTGTGTTTGGAGTCAAAAGAGGAGCATTGCTAAAGAGAATTGGTGGGAGGCACTCTCTTATTTTTGAATTCCACAATTAATATCAATAAGAAATGAAATTCAAGATCAAGCACTACATTGTTTGTTCAATTGAATGAATTCATGTGATAGATGGTCCATGGGCATTTTTTTTCATAATGAATATAGTCATTAAGGAAGAAGCAAAATGTAATTTGAAAGTTGTTGCATGAAAAAATAGTCTTGGTAACAATAAGAGGAGCTTAATTCACAGGAGGAGGTGAATAGAATGTCTTATTATTTCAGAATTAAACCAGTTCACATTTGTACGGAATGCAAACCATGATGAATGACTCCTTTGACTGACGGATTTAAATGGATTTACAGTTTTAATGGTGTTTATGCTTGTTTGATTTCAATCAATATGGTAGGTTGTTTAGCTACACGTGTTAATTTCATGATCAATGTATCAAAAAGTGTGTTTTGGAGTCAAAAGAGGAGCATTGCTAAAAGAAAATTGGTGGGAGGCACTCTCTTATTTTGAATTCCACAATTTAATATCAATAAGAAATGAAATTCAAGATCAAGCACTCCATTGTTTGTTTAAATTGAATGAACTCATGTGATAGATGGTCCATGGGCATTTTTTTCATAATGAATATAGTCATTAAGGAAGAAGCAAAATGTAATTTGAAAGTTGTTGCATGAAAAATAGTCTTGGTAACAATAAGAGGAGCTTAATTCACAGGAGGTGAATAGAATGTCTTATTATTTCAGAATTAAACCAGTTCACATTTGTACGGAATGCAAACCATGATGAATGACTCCTTTGACTGACGGATTTTAAATGGATTTACAGTTTTAATGGTGTTTATGCTTGTTTTGATTCAATCAATATGGTAGGTTGTTTAGCTACACGTGTTAATTTCATGATCAATGTATCAAAAAGTGTGTTTGGAGTCAAAAGAGGAGCATTGCTAAAGAGAATTGGTGGGAGGCACTCTCTTATTTTGAATTCCACAATTAATATCAATAAGAAATAAAATTCAAGATCAAGCAATCCATTGTTTTGTTAAATTGAATGAAATTTCATGTGATAGATGGTCCATGGGGATTTTTTTTTCATAATGAATATAGTCATTAAGGAAGAAAGCAAAATGTAATTTGAAAGTTGTTGCATGAAAAATAGTCTTGGTAACAATAAGAGGAGCTTAATTCACAGGAGGTGAATAGAATGTCTTATTATTTCAGAATTAAAACCAGTTCACATTTGTACGGAATGCAAACCATGATGAATGACTCCTTTGACTGACGGATTTAAATGGATTTTACAGTTTTAATGGTGTTTATGCTTGTTTGATTCAATCAATATGGTAGGTTGTTTAGCTACACGTGTTAATTTCATGATCAATGTATCAAAAAGTGTGTTTGGAGTCAAAAAAGGAGCATTGCTAAAGAGAATTGGTGGGAGGCACTCTCTTATTTTGAATTCCACAATTAAATATCAATAAGAAATGAAATTCAAGATCAAGCACTCATTGTTTGTTCAATTGAATGAACTCATGTGATAGATGGTCCATGGGCATTTTTTTCATAATGAATATAGTCATTAAGGAAGAAGGCAAAATGTAATTTGAAAGTTGTTGCATGAAAAAATAGTCTTGGTAACAATAAGAGGAGCTTAATTCACAGGAGGTGAATAGAATGTCTTATTATTTCAGAATTAAACGAGTTCACATTTGTACGGAATGCAAACCATGATGAATGACTCCTTTGACTGACGGATTTAAATGGATTTTACAGTTTTTATAATGGTGTTTTATGCTTGTTTGATTCAATCAATATGGTAGGTTGTTTAGCTACACGTGTTTAATTTCATGATCAATGTATCAAAAAGTGTGTTTGGAGTCAAAAAAGGAGCATTGCTAAAGAGAATTGGTGGGAGGCACTCTCTTATTTTGAATTCCACAATTAATATCAATAAGAAATAAAATTCAAGATCAAGCAATACATTGTTTGTTCAATTGAATGAATTCATGTGATAGATGGTCCATGGGCATTTTTTTTCATAATGAATATAGTCATTAAGGAAGAAGCAAAATGTAATTTGAAAGTTGTTGCATGAAAAATAGTCTTGGTAACAATAAGAGGAGCTTAATTCACAGGAGGTGAATAGAATGTCTTATTATTTCAGAATTAAACCAGTTCACATTTGTACGGAATGCAAAACCATGATGAATGACTCCTTTGACTGACGGATTTAAATGGATTTACAGTTTTAATGGTGTTTATGCTTGTTTGATTCAATCAATATGGTAGGTTGTTTAGCTACACGTGTTAATTTCATGATCAATGTATCAAAAAGTGTGTTTGGAGTCAAAAGAGGAGCATTGCTAAAGAGAATTGGTGGGAGGCACTCTCTTATTTTGAATTCCACAATTAATATCAATAAGAAATGAAATTCAAGATCAAGCACTACATTGTTTGTTCAATTGAATGAATTCATGTGATAGATGGTCCATGGGCATTTTTTTCATAATGAATATAGTCATTAAGGAAGAAGCAAAATGTAATTTGAAAGTTGTTGCATGAAAAAATAGTCTTGGTAACAATAAGAGGAGCTTAATTCACAGGAGGTGAATAGAATGTCTTATTATTTCAGAATTAAACCAGTTCACATTTGTACGGAATGCAAACCATGATGAATGACTCCTTTGACTGACGGATTTAAATGGATTTACAGTTTTAATGGTGTTTATGCTTGTTTGATTCAATCAATATGGTAGGTTGTTTAGCTACACGTGTTAATTTCATGATCAATGTATCAAAAAGTGTGTTTGGAGTCAAAAGAGGAGCATTGCTAAAGAGAATTGGTGGGAGGCACTCTCTTATTTTGAATTCAACAATTAATATCAATAAGAAATGAAATTCAACATCAAGCACTACATTGTTTGTTCAATTGAATGAATTCATGTGATAGATGGTCCATGGGCATTTTTTTTCATAATGAATATAGTCATTAAAGGAAGAAGCAAAATGTAATTTGAAAGTTGTTGCATGAAAAATAGTCTTGGTAACAATAAGAGGAGCTTAATTCACAGGAGGTGAATAGAATGTCTTATTATTTCAGAATTAAACGAGTTTCACATTTGTACGGAATGCAAACCATGATGAATGACTCCTTTGACTGACGGATTTAAATGGATTTACAGTTTTAATGGTGTTTTATGCTTGTTTGATTCAATCAATATGGTAGGTTGTTTAGCTACACGTGTTAATTTCATGATCAATGTATCAAAAAAGTGTGTTTGGAGTCAAAAGAGGAGCATTGCTAAAGAGAATTGGTGGGAGGCACTCTCTTATTTTGAATTCCAACAATTAATATCAATAAGAAATGAAATTCAAGATCAAGCACTACATTGTTTGTTCAATTGAATGAATTCATGTGATAGATGGTCCATGTGCATTTTTTTCATAATGAATATAGTCATTAAGGAAGAAGCAAAATGTAATTTGAAAGTTGTTGCATGAAAAATAGTCTTGGTAACAATAAGAGGAGCTTAATTCACAGGAGGGTGAATAGAATGTCTTATTATTTCAGAATTAAACCAGTTCACATTTGTACGGAATGCAAACCATGATGAATGACTCCTTTGACTGACGGATTTAAAATGGATTTACAGTTTTAATGGTGTTTATGCTTGTTTGATTCAATCAATATGGTAGGTTGTTTAGCTACACGTGTTAATTTCATGATCAATGTATCAAAAAGTGTGTTTGGAGTCAAAAAAGGAGCATTGCTAAAGAGAATTGGTGGGAGGCACTCTCTTATTTTGAATTCCACAAATTAATATCAATAAGAAATAAAATTCAAGATCAAGCAATCCATTGTTTGTTAAATTGAATGAACTCATGTGATAGATGGTCCATGGGCATATTTTTCATAATGAATATAGTCATTAAGGAAGAAGCAAAATGTAATTTGAAAGTTGTTGCATGAAAAATAGTCTTGGTAACAATAAGAGGAGCTTAATTCACAGGGAGGTGAATAGAATGTCTTATTATTTCAGAATTAAACCCAGTTCACATTTGTACGGAATGCAAACCATGATGAATGACTCCTTTGACTGACGGATTTAAATGGATTTACAGTTTTAATGGTGTTTATGCTTGTTTGATTCAATCAATATGGTAGGTTGTTTAGCTACACGTGTTAATTTCATGATCAATGTATCAAAAAGTGTGTTTGGAGTCAAAAGAGGAGCATTGCTAAATTGAATTGGTGGGAGGCACTCTCTTATTTTGAATTCAACAATTAATATCAATAAGAAATGAAATTCAAGATCAAGCACTACATTGTTTGTTCAATTGAATGAATTCATGTGATAGATGGTCCATGGGCATTTTTTTCATAATGAATATAGTCATTAAGGAAGAAGCAAAATGTAATTTGAAAGTTGTTGCATGAAAAATAGTCTTGGTAACAATAAGAGGAGCTTAATTCACAGGAGGTGAATAGAATGTCTTATTATTTCAGAATTAAACGAGTTCACATTTGTACGGAATGCAAACCATGATGAATGACTCCTTTGACTGACGGATTTAAATGGATTTACAGTTTAATGGTGTTTATGCTTGTTTGATTCAATCAATATGGTAGGTTGTTTAGCTACACGTGTTAATTTCATGATCAATGTATCAAAAAAGTGTGTTTGGAGTCAAAAAAGGAGCATTGCTAAAGAGAATTGGTGGGAGGCACTCTCTTATTTTGAATTCCACAATTAATATCAATAAGAAATAAAATTCAAGATCAAGCAATCCATTGTTTGTTAAATTGAATGAATTCATGTGATAGATGGTCCATGGGCATTTTTTTCATAATGAATATAGTCATTAAGGAAGAAGCAAAATGTAATTTGAAAGTTGTTGCATGAAAAATAGTCTTGGTAACAATAAGAGGAGCTTAATTCACAGGAGGTGAATAGAATGTCTTATTATTTCAGAATTAAACCAGTTCACATTTGTACGGAATGCAAAAACCATGATGAATGACTCCTTTGACTGACGGATTTAAATGGATTTACAGTTTAATGGTGTTTATGCTTGTTTGATTCAATCAATATGGTAGGTTGTTTAGCTACACGTGTTAATTTTTCATGATCAATGTATCAAAAAGTGTGTTTGGAGTCAAAAGAGGAGCATTGCTAAATTGAATTGGTGGGAGGCACTCTCTTATTTTGAATTCAACAATTAATATCAATAAGAAATGAAATTCAAGATCAAGCACTACATTGTTTGTTCAATTGAATGAATTCATGTGATAGATGGTCCATGGGCATTTTTTTTCATAATGAATATAGTCATTAAGGAAGAAGCAAAATGTAATTTGAAAGTTGTTGCATGAAAAATAGTCTTGGTAACAATAAGAGGAGCTTAATTCACAGGAGGTGAATAGAATGTCTTATTATTTCAGAATTAAACGAGTTCACATTTGTACGGAATGCAAACCATGATGAATGACTCCTTTGACTGACGGATTTAAATGGATTTACAGTTTAATGGTGTTTTATGCTTGTTTGATTCAATCAATATATGGTAGGTTGTTTAGCTACACGTGTTAATTTCATGATCAATGTATCAAAAAGTGTGTTTGGAGTCAAAAAAGGAGCATTGCTAAAGAGAATTGGTGGGAGGCACTCTCTTATTTTGAATTCCACAATTAATATCAATAAGAAATGAAATTCAAGATCAAGCACTACATTGTTTTTTAAAATGAATGAATTCATGTGATAGATGGTCCATGGGCATTTTTTTCATAATGAATATAGTCATTAAGGAAGAAGCAAAATGTAATTTGAAAGTTGTTGCATGAAAAATAGTCTTGGTAACAATAAGAGGAGCTTAATTCACAGGAGGTGAATAGAATGTCTTATTATTTCAGAATTAAACGAGTTCACATTTGTACGGAATGCAAACCATGATGAATGACTCCTTTGACTGACGGATTTAAATGGATTTACAGTTTTAATGGTGTTTATGCTTGTTTGATTCAATCAATATGGTAGGTTGTTTAGCTACACGTGTTAATTTCATGATCAATGTATCAAAAAGTGTGTTTGGAGTCAAAAGAGGAGCATTGCTAAAGAGAATTGGTGGGAGGCACTCTCTTATTTTGAATTCCACAATTAATATCAATAAGAAATAAAATTCAAGATCAAGCACTCCATTGTTTGTTCAATTGAATGAATTCATGTGATAGATGGTCCATGGGCATTTTTTTTCATAATGAATATAGTCATTAAGGAAGAAGCAAAATGTAATTTGAAAGTTGTTGCATGAAAAATAGTCTTGGTAACAATAAGAGGAGCTTAATTCACAGGAGGTGAATAGAATGTCTTATTATTTCAGAATTAAACGAGTTCACATTTGTACGGAATGCAAACCATGATGAATGACTCCTTTGACTGACGGATTTAAATGGATTTACAGTTTTAATGGTGTTTATGCTTGTTTGATTCAATCAATATGGTAGGTTGTTTAGCTACACGTGTTAATTTCATGATCAATGTATCAAAAAGTGTGTTTGGAGTCAAAAGAGGAGCATTGCTAAAGAGAATTGGTGGGAGGCACTCTCTTATTTTGAATTCAACAATTAATATCAATAAGAAATGAAATTCAAGATCAAGCACTACATTGTTTGTTCAATTGAATGAATTCATGTGATAGATGGTCCATGGGCATTTTTTTTCATAATGAATATAGTCATTAAGGAAGAAGCAAAATGTAATTTGAAAGTTGTTGCATGAAAAATAGTCTTGGTAACAATAAGAGGAGCTTAATTCACAGGAGGTGAATAGAATGTCTTATTATTTCAGAATTAAACGAGTTCACATTTGTACGGAATGCAAACCATGATGAATGACTCCTTTGACTGACGGATTTAAATGGATTTACAGTTTTAATGGTGTTTATGCTTGTTTGATTCAATCAATATGGTAGGTTGTTTAGCTACACGTGTTAATTTCATGATCAATGTATCAAAAAGTGTGTTTTGGAGTCAAAAAAGGAGCATTGCTAAAGAGAATTGGTGGGAGGCACTCTCTTATTTTGAATTCCACAATTAATATCAATAAGAAATAAAATTCAAGATCAAGCAATCCATTGTTTGTTAAATTGAATGAACTCATGTGATAGATGGTCCATGGGCATATTTTTCATAATGAATATAGTCATTAAGGAAGAAGCAAAATGTAATTTGAAAGTTGTTGCATGAAAAAATAGTCTTGGTAACAATAAGAGGAGCTTAATTCACAGGAGGTGAATAGAATGTCTTATTATTTCAGAATTAAACCAGTTCACATTTGTACGGAATGCAAACCATGATGAATGACTCCTTTGACTGACGGATTTAAATGGATTTACAGTTTTTAATGGTGTTTATGCTTGTTTGATTCAATCAATATGGTAGGTTGTTTAGCTACACGTGTTAATTTCATGATCAATGTATCAAAAAGTGTGTTTGGAGTCAAAAGAGGAGCATTGCTAAATTGAATTGGTGGGAGGCACTCTCTTATTTTGAATTCAACAATTAATATCAATAAGAAATGAAATTCAACATCAAGCACTACATTGTTTGTTCAATTGAATGAATTCATGTGATAGATGGTCCATGGGCATTTTTTTCATAATGAATATAGTCATTAAGGAAGAAGCAAAATGTAATTTGAAAGTTGTTGCATGAAAAATAGTCTTGGTAACAATAAGAGGAGCTTAATTCACAGGAGGTGAATAGAATGTCTTATTATTTCAGAATTAAACGAGTTCACATTTGTACGGAATGCAAACCATGATGAATGACTCCTTTGACTGACGGATTTAAATGGATTTACAGTTTTAATGGGTGTTTATGCTTGTTTGATTCAATCAATATGGTAGGTTGTTTAGCTACACGTGTTAATTTCATGATCAATGTATCAAAAAGTGTGTGTTTGGAGTCAAAAAAGGAGCATTGCTAAAGAGAATTGGTGGGGAGGCACTCTCTTATTTTGAATTCCACAATTAATATCAATAAGAAATGAAATTCAAGATCAAGCACTCCATTGTTTGTTAAATTGAATGAATTCATGTGATAGATGGTCCATGGGCATTTTTTTCATAATGAATATAGTCATTAAGGAAGAAGCAAAATGTAATTTGAAAGTTGTTGCATGAAAAAATAGTCTTGGTAACAATAAGAGGAGCTTAATTCACAGGAGGTGAATAGAATGTCTTATTATTTCAGAATTAAACCAGTTCACATTTGTACGGAATGCAAACCATGATGAATGACTCCTTTGACTGACGGATTTAAATGGATTTAGAGTTTTAATGGTGTTTATGCTTGTTTGATTCAATCAATATGGTAGGTTGTTTAGCTACACGTGTTAATTTCATGATCAATGTATCAAAAAGTGTGTTTGGAGTCAAAAAAGGAGCATTGCTAAAGAGAATTGGTGGGAGGCACTCTCTTATTTTGAATTCCACAATTAATATCAATAAGAAATAAAATTCAAGATCAAGCAATCCATTGTTTGTTAAATTGAATGAACTCATGTGATAGATGGTCCATGGGCATATTTTTTTCATAATGAATATAGTCATTAAGGAAGAAGCAAAATGTAATTTGAAAGTTGTTGCATGAAAAATAGTCTTGGTAACAATAAGAGGAGCTTAATTCACAGGAGGTGAATAGAATGTCTTATTATTTCAGAATTAAACCAGTTCACATTTGTACGGAATGCAAACCATGATGAATGACTCCTTTGACTGACGGATTTAAATGGATTTACAGTTTTAATGGTGTTTATGCTTGTTTGATTCAATCAATATGGTAGGTTGTTTAGCTACACGTGTTAATTTCATGATCAATGTATCAAAAAGTGTGTTTGGAGTCAAAAGAGGAGCATTGCTAAATTGAATTGGTGGGAGGCACTCTCTTATTATTTGAATTCAACAATTAATATCAATAAGAAATGAAATTCAAGATCAAGCACTACATTGTTTGTTCAATTGAATGAATTCATGTGATAGATGGTCCATGGGCATTTTTTTTTCATAATGAATATAGTCATTAAGGAAGAAGCAAAATGTAATTTGAAAGTTGTTGCATGAAAAATAGTCTTGGGTAACAATAAGAGGAGCTTAATTCACAGGGAGGTGAATAGAATGTCTTATTATTTCAGAATTAAACGAGTTCACATTTGTACGGAATGCAAACGATGATGAATGACTCCTTTGACTGACGGATTTAAATGGATTTACAGTTTTAATGGTGTTTATGCTTGTTTGATTCAATCAATATGGTAGGTTGTTTAGCTACACGTGTTAATTTCATGATCAATGTATCAAAAAGTGTGTTTGGAGTCAAAAGAGGAGCATTGCTAAAGAGAATTGGTGGGAGGGCACTCTCTTATTTTGAATTCCACAATTAATATCAATAAGAAATGAAATTCAAGATCAAGCACTACATTGTTTTTTAAAATGAATGAATTCATGTGATAGATGGTCCATGGGCATTTTTTTCATAATGAATATAGTCATTAAGGAAGAAGCAAAATGTAATTTGAAAGTTGTTGCATGAAAAATAGTCTTGGTAACAATAAGAGGAGCTTAATTCACAGGAGGTGAATAGAATGTCTTATTATTTCAGAATTAAACCAGTTCACATTTGTACGGAATGCAAACCATGATGAATGACTCCTTTGACTGACGGATTTAAATGGATTTACAGTTTTTAATGGTGTTTATGCTTGTTTGATTCAATCAATATGGTAGGTTGTTTAGCTACACGTGTTAATTTCATGATCAATGTATCAAAAAGTGTGTTTGGAGTCAAAAAAGGAGCATTGCTAAAGAGAATTGGTGGGAGGCACTCTCTTATTTTGAATTCCACAATTAATATCAATAAGAAATAAAATTCAAGATCAAGCACTCCATTGTTTGTTAAAATTGAATGAATTCATGTGATAGATGGTCCATGGGCATATTTTTTTCATAATGAATATAGTCATTAAGGAAGAAGCAAAATGTAATTTGAAAGTTGTTGCATGAAAAATAGTCTTGGTAACAATAAGAGGAGCTTAATTCACAGGAGGTGAATAGAATGTCTTATTATTTCAGAATTAAACCAGTTCACATTTGTACGGAATGCAAACCATGATGAATGACTCCTTTGACTGACGGATTTAAATGGATTTACAGTTTTAATGGTGTTTATGCTTGTTTGATTCAATCAATATGGTAGGTTGTTTAGCTACACGTGTTAATTTTCATGATCAATGTATCAAAAAGTGTGTTTGGAGTCAAAAGAGGAGCATTGCTAAATTGAATTGGTGGGAGGCACTCTCTTATTTTGAATTCAACAATTAATATCAATAAGAAATGAAATTCAACATCAAGCACTACATTGTTTGTTCAATTGAATGAATTCATGTGATAGATGGTCCATGGGCATTTTTTTCATAATGAATATAGTCATTAAGGAAGAAGCAAAATGTAATTTGAAAGTTGTTGCATGAAAAATAGTCTTGGTAACAATAAGAGGAGCTTAATTCACAGGAGGTGAATAGATTGTCTTATTATTTCAGAATTAAAACGAGTTCACATTTGTACGGAATGCAAACCATGATGAATGACTCCTTTGACTGACGGATTTAAATGGATTTTTTACAGTTTTAATGGTGTTTATGCTTGTTTGATTCAAATCAATATGGTAGGTTGTTTTAGCTACACGTGTTAATTTCATGATCAATGTATCAAAAAGTGTGTTTGGAGTCAAAAAAGGAGCATTGCTAAAGAGAATTGGTGGGAGGCACTCTCTTATTTTGAATTCCACAATTAAATATCAATAAGAAATGAAATTCAAGATCAAGCACTACATTGTTTTGTTAAATTGAATGAATTCATGTGATAGATGGTCCATGGGCATTTTTTTTCATAATGAATATAGTCATTAAGGAAGAAGCAAAATGTAATTTGAAAGTTGTTGCATGAAAAATAGTCTTGGTAACAATAAGAGGAGCTTATTCACAGGAGGTGAATAGAATGTCTTATTATTTCAGAATTAAACCAGTTTCACATTTGTACGGAATGCAAACCATGATGAATGACTCCTTTGACTAGACGGATTTAAATGGATTTACAGTTTTAATGGTGTTTATGGCTTGTTTGATTCAATCAATATGGTAGGTTGTTTAGCTACACGTGTTAATTTTCATGATCAATGTATCAAAAAGTGTGTTTGGAGTCAAAAGAGGAGCATTGCTAAATTGAATTGGTGGGAGGCACTCCCTTATTTTTGAAATTCAACAATTAATAATCAATAAGAAATGAAAAATTCAAGATCAAGCACTATCCATTGTTTGTTTAAATTGAATGAATTCCATGTGATTAAGATGGTCCCATGGCATTTTTTTTTCATAAATGAATATAGTCA
>JBAPLH010000940.1:0-22979 GCA_037897445.1 Ceriops zippeliana | reverse complement strand
CCTTTTGTTGTTACAAGCACTATTTTCATGCAATAACTCATGATCTTCATTATGTTTCTATTGATGTTAATTGATTGAATTTCCAAAAATAAACAATATCAACAAACGCATAAAACAGAATACATTCTCTTGGTTTGGAACCAAAAACAATACCATGGTCTTAATCGACCCTTTTTTTATGGACCCAAACACGCACTTTGTATGCAATAACTAGCAAGACAGGACGACAGACTTATTTGAATAGTGGACACAATGATCTATAGAATAACAATAGAAAGGACTCAATTATTACCATAGTATAATTAAAATAAAAACTACAAATCGAACTCCGGAATTCACGTAAATAATAACGACCAAAAAAAGATTTTGAACAACGACCTCAATTCATGCAATACAATCAAACAATAGGGTTCATGATCTTCATTAGGGTTTCCTATTGATGTTAATTGATTGAATTCAAAAATAAACAATCCAACAGAACATTTCTGGTTTGGAACACACTTGTCTTTTTGGACCCAAACACACTTTTTGACACAATGATCATTAGATTAACATTTGTAAGTAAATTACATAGTATATTAATTAAAACAAACATTTCGACGCACTATCGAAATTTTAAATGTGTTTAGTTTCATCACCCAAAGGACTCATTCATCTTAGTTTGCTTTTCGTACTAATGTGAATTGGTTTATTTCCTAAATAATGAGTCCTTCTATTCATTTTATGCTAAAGAAGATCCTTTTGTTGTTACAAGCACTATTTTTCATGCAATAAACCATGAAATTATCTTTTGTCTCCTTATTAACAACTCTATTTATCAAGAAGAAAATGTCCATATCTATACAATTCATGCAATACAATCAAACAATAGGGTTCATGATCTTCATTAGGGTTTCCTATTGATGTTAATTGATTGAATTCCAAAATAAACAATCCAACAGAACATTTCTGGTTTGGAACACTTGTCTTTTGGACCCAAACACACTTTTTGACACAATGATCATTAGATTAACATTTGTAAGTAAATTACATAGTATATTAATTAAAACAAACATTTCGACGCACTATTGAAAATTTTAAATGTGTTTAGTTTCATCACCCAAAGGACTCATTCATCTTAGTTTGCTTTTCGTACTAATGTGAATTGGTTTATTTCCTAAATAATGAGTCCTTCTATTCATTTTATGCTAAACAAGATCCTTTTGTTGTTACAAGCACTATTTTTTTCATGCAATAACCATGAAATTATCTTTTGTCTCCTTATTAACAACTCTATTTATCAAGAAGAAAATGTCCATATCTATACAATTCATGCAATACAATCAAACAATAGGGTTCATGATCTTCATTAGGGTTTCCTATTGATGTTAATTGATTGAATTCCAAAATAAACAATCCAACAGAACATTTCTGGTTTGGAACACTTGTCTTTTGGACCCAAACACACACTTTTTGACACAATGATCATTAGATTAACATTTGTAACTAAATTACATAGTATATTAATTAAAACAAACATGTCGACGCACTATTGAAAATTTAAATGTGTTTAGTTTCATCACCCAAAGAACTCATTCATCTTAGGTTGCTTTTCGTACTAATGTAAATTGGTTTATTTCCTAAATAATGAGTCCTTCTATTCATTTTATGCTAAACAAGATCCTTTTGTTGTTACAAGCACTATTTTTCTTGCAATAACCATGAAATTATCTTTTGTCTCCTTATTAACAACTCTATTTATCAAGAAGAAAATGTCCATATCTATACAATTCATGCAATACAATCAAACAATAGGGTTCATGATCTTCATTAGGGTTTCCTATTGATGTTAATTGATTGAATTCCAAAATAAACAATCCAACAGAACATTTCTGGTTTGGAACACATGTCTTTTGGACCCAAACACACTTTTTGACACAATGATCTTTAGATTAACATTTGTAAGTAAATTACATAGTATATTAATTAAAACAAACATTTCGACGCACTATTGAAAATTTAAATGTGTTTAGTTTCATCACCCAAAGGACTCATTCATCTTAGTTTGCTTTTCGTACTAATGTGAATTGGTTTATTTCCTAAATAATGAGTCCTTCTATTCATTTTATGCTAAAGAAGATCCTTTTGTTGTTACAAGCACTATTTTTCATGCAATAAACATGAAATTATCTTTTGTCTCCTTATTAACAACTCTATTTATCAAGAAGAAAATGTCCATATCTATACAATTCATGCAATACAATCAAACAATAGGGTTCATGATCTTCATTAGGGTTTCCTATTGATGTTAATTGATTGAATTCAAAAATAAACAATCCAACAGAACATTTCTGGTTTGGAACACTTGTCTTTTGGACCCAAACACACTTTTTGACACAATGATCATTAGATTAACATTTGTAAGTAAATTACATAGTATATTAATTAAAAACAAACATTTCGACGCACTATTGAAATTTTAAATGTGTTTAGTTTCATCACCCAAAGGACTCATTCATCTTAGTTTGCTTTTCGTACTAATGTGAATTGGTTTATTTCCTAAATAATGAGTCCTTCTATTCATTTTATGCTAAAGCAAGATCCTTTTGTTGTTACAAGCACTATTTTTCATGCAATAACCATGAAATTATCTTTTGTCTCCTTATTAACAACTCTATTTATCAAGAAGAAAATGTCCATATCTATACAATTCATGCAATACAATCAAACAATAGGGTTTCATGATCTTCATTAGGGTTTCCTATTGATGTTAATTGATTGAATTCCAAAAATAAACAATCCAACAGAACATTTCTGGTTTGGAACACTTGTCTTTTGGACCCAAACACACTTTTTGACACAATGATCATTAGATTAACATTTGTAACTAAATTACATAGTATATTAATTAAAACAAACATGTCGACGCACTATTGAAAATTTAAATGTGTTTAGTTTCATCACCCAAAGAACTCATTCATCTTAGTTTGCTTTTCGTACTAATGTAAATTGGTTTATTTCCTAAATAATGAGTCCTTCTATTCATTTTATGCTAAACAAGATCCTTTTGTTGTTACAAGCACTATTTTTCATGCAATAACCATGAAATTATCTTTTGTCTCCTTATTAACAACTCTATTTATCAAGAAGAAAATGTCCATATCTATACAATTCATGCAATACAATCAAACAATAGGGTTCATGATCTTCATTAGGGTTTCCTATTGATGTTAATTGATTGAATTCCAAAATAAACAATCCAACAGAACATTTCTGGTTTGGAACACTTGTCTTTTGGACCCAAACACACTTTTTGACACAATGATCATTAGATTAACATTTGTAAGTAAATTACATAGTATATTAATTAAAACAAACATTTCGACGCACTATTGAAAATTTAAATGTGTTTAGTTTCATCACCCAAAGGACTCATTCATCTTAGTTTGCTTTTCGTACTAATGTGAATTGGTTTATTTCCTAAATAATGAGTCCTTCTATTCATTTTATGCTAAAGAAGATCCTTTTGTTGTTACAAGCACTATTTTTCATGCAATAAACCATGAAATTATCTTTTGTCTCCTTATTAACAACTCTATTTATCAAGAAGAAAATGTCCATATCTATACAATTCATGCAATACAATCAAACAATAGGGTTCATGATCTTCATTAGGGTTTCCTATTGATGTTAATTGATTGAATTCCAAAATAAACAATCCAACAGAACATTTCTGGTTTGGAACACTTGTCTTTTGGACCCAAACACACTTTTTGACACAATGATCATTAGATTAACATTTGTAACTAAATTACATAGTATATTAATTAAAACAAACATTTCGACGCACTATTGAAAATTTAAATGTGTTTTTTAGTTTCATCACCCAAAGGACTCATTCATCTTAGTTTGCTTTTCGTACTAATGTGAATTGGTTTATTTCCTAAATAATGAGTCCTTCTATTCATTTTATGCTAAACAAGATCCTTTTGTTGTTACAAGCACTATTTTTCATGCAATAACCATGAAATTATCTTTTGTCTCCTTATTAACAACTCTATTTATCAAGAAGAAAATGTCCATATCTATACAATTCATTCAATACAATCAAACAATAGGGTTCATGATCTTCATTAGGGTTTCCTATTGATGTTAATTGATTGAATTCCAAAATAAACAATCCAACAGAACATTTCTGGTTTGGAACACTTGTCTTTTGGACCCAAACACACTTTTTGGCACAATGATCATTAGATTAACATTTGTAACTAAATTACATAGTATATTAATTAAAACAAACATGTCGACGCACTATTGAAAATTTAAATGTGTTTAGTTTCATCACCCAAAGAACTCATTCATCTTAGGTTGCTTTTCGTACTAATGTAAATTGGTTTATTTCCTAAATAATGAGTCCTTCTATTCATTTTATGCTAAACAAGATCCTTTTGTTGTTACAAGCACTATTTTTCTTGCAATAACCATGAAATATCTTTTGTCTCCTTATTAACAACTCTATTTATCAAGAAGAAAATGTCCATATCTATACAATTCATGCAATACAATCAAACAATAGGGTTCATGATCTTCATTAGGGTTTCCTATTGATGTTAATTGATTGAATTCAAAAATAAACAATCCAACAGAACATTTCTGGTTTGGAACACTTGTCTTTTGGACCCAAACACACTTTTTGACACAATGATCATTAGATTAACATTTGTAAGTAAATTACATAGTATATTAATTAAAACAAACATTTCGACGCACTATCGAAATTTTAAATGTGTTTAGTTTCATCACCCAAAGGACTCATTCATCTTAGTTTGCTTTTCGTACTAATGTGAATTGGTTTATTTCCTAAATAATGAGTCCTTCTATTCATTTTATGCTAAAGAAGATCCTTTTGTTGTTACAAGCACTATTTTTCATGCAATAACCATGAAATTATCTTTTGTCTCCTTATTAACAACTCTATTTATCAAGAAGAAAATGTCCATATCTATACAATTCATGCAATACAATCAAACAATAGGGTTCATGATCTTCATTAGGGTTTCCTATTGATGTTAATTGATTGAATTCCAAAATAATCAATCCAACAGAACATTTCTGGTTTTGGAACACTTGTCTTTTGGACCCAAACACACTTTTTGACACAATGATCATTAGATTAACATTTGTAACTAAATTACATAGTATATTAATTAAAACAAACATGTCGACGCACTATTGAAAATTTTAAATGTGTTTAGTTTCATCACCCAAAGAACTCATTCATCTTAGTTTGCTTTTCGTACTAATGTGAAATTGGTTTATTTCCTAAATAATGAGTCCTTCTATTCATTTTATGCTAAACAAGATCCTTTTGTTGTTACAAGCACTATTTTTCATGCAATAACCATGAAATTATCTTTTGTCTCCTTATTAACAACTCTATTTATCAAGAAGAAAATGTCCATATCTATACAATTCATGCAATACAATCAAACAAATAGGGTTCATGATCTTCATTAGGGTTTCCTATTGATGTTAATTGATTGAATTCCAAAATAAACAATCCAACAGAACATTTCTGGTTTGGAACACTTGTCTTTTGGACCCAAACACACTTTTTGACACAATGATCATTAGATTAACATTTGTAACTAAATTACATAGTATATTAATTAAAACAAACATGTCGACGCACTATTGAAAATTTAAATGTGTTTAGTTTCATCACCCAAAGGAACTCATTCATCTTAGTTTGCTTTTCGTACTAATGTGAATTGGTTTATTTCCTAAAATAATGAGTCCTTCTATTCATTTTATGCTAAACAAGATCCTTTTGTTGTTACAAGCACTATTTTTCATGCAATAACCATGAAATTATCTTTTGTCTCCTTATTAACAACTCTATTTATCAAGAAGAAAATGTCCATATCTATACAATTCATTCAATACAATCAAACAATGGGGTTCATGATCTTCATTAGGGTTTCCTATTGATGTTAATTGATTGAATTCCAAAAATAAACAATCCAACAGAACATTTCTGGTTTGGAACACTTGTCTTTTGGACCCAAACACACTTTTTGACACAATGATCATTAGATTAACATTTGTAACTAAAATTACATAGTATATTAATTAAAACAAACATTTCGACGCACTATTGAAAATTTAAATGTGTTTAGTTTCATCACCCAAAGAACTCATTCATCTTAGTTTGCTTTTCGTACTAATGTAAATTGGTTTATTTCCTAAATAATGAGTCCTTCTATTCATTTTATGCTAAACAAGATCCTTTTGTTGTTACAAGCACTATTTTTCATGCAATAACCATGAAATTATCTTTTGTCTCCTTATTAACAACTCTATTTATCAAGAAGAAAATGTCCATATCTATACAATTCATGCAATACAATCAAACAATAGGGTTCATGATCTTCATTAGGGTTTCCTATTGATGTTAATTGATTGAATTCCAAAATAAACAATCCAACAGAACATTTCTGGTTTGGAACACTTGTCTTTTGGACCCAAACACACTTTTTGACACAATGATCATTAGATTAACATTTGTAAGTAAATTACATAGTATATTAATTAAAACAAACATTTCGACGCACTATTGAAAATTTTAAATGTGTTTAGTTTCATCACCCAAAGGACTCATTCATCTTAGTTTGCTTTTCGTACTAATGTGAATTGGTTTATTTCCTAAATAATGAGTCCTTCTATTCATTTTATGCTAAAGAAGATCCTTTTGTTGTTACAAGCACTATTTTTCATGCAATAACCATGAAATTATCTTTTGTCTCCTTATTAACAACTCTATTTATCAAGAAGAAAATGTCCATATCTATACAATTCATGCAATACAATCAAACAATAGGGTTCATGATCTTCATTAGGGTTTCCTATTGATGTTAATTGATTGAATTCAAAAATAAACAATCCAACAGAACATTTCTGGTTTGGAACACTTGTCTTTTGGACCCAAACACACACTTTTTGACACAATGATCATTAGATTAACATTTGTAAGTAAATTACATAGTATATTAATTAAAAAAAAAACATTTCGACGCACTATTGAAAATTTTAAATGTGTTTAGTTTCATCACCCAAAGGACTCATTCATCTTAGTTTGCTTTTCGTACTAATGTGAATTGGTTTATTTCCTAAATAATGAGTCCTTCTATTCATTTTATGCTAAAGAAGATCCTTTTGTTGTTACAAGCACTATTTTTTCATGCAATAACCATGAAATTATCTTTTGTCTCCTTATTAACAACTCTATTTATCAAGAAGAAAATGTCCATATCTATACAATTCATGCAATACAATCAAACAATAGGGTTCATGATCTTCATTAGGGTTTCCTATTGATGTTAATTGATTGAATTCCAAAAATAAACAATCCAACAGAACATTTCTGGTTTGGAACACTTGTCTTTTGGACCCAAACACACTTTTTGACACAATGATCATTAGATTAACATTTGTAACTAAATTACATAGTATATTAATTAAAAACAAACATGTCGACGCACTATTGAAAATTTTAAATGTGTTTAGTTTCATCACCCAAAGGAACTCATTCATCTTAGTTTGCTTTTCGTACTAATGTAAATTGGTTTATTTCCTAAATAATGAGTCCTTCTATTCATTTTATGCTAAACAAGATCCTTTTGTTGTTACAAGCACTATTTTTCATGCAATAACCATGAAATTATCTTTTGTCTCCTTATTAACAACTCTATTTATCAAGAAGAAAATGTCCATATCTATACAATTCATGCAATACAATCAAACAATAGGGTTCATGATCTTCATTAGGGTTTCCTATTGATGTTAATTGATTGAATTCCAAAAATAAACAATCCAACAGAACATTTCTGGTTTGGAACACTTGTCTTTTGGACCCAAACACACTTTTTGACACAATGATCATTAGATTAACATTTGTAAGTAAATTACATAGTATATTAATTAAAACAAACATTTCGACGCACTATTGAAAATTTAAAATGTGTTTAGTTTCATCACCCAAAGGACTCATTCATCTTAGTTTGCTTTTCGTACTAATGTGAATTGGTTTATTTCCTAAATAATGAGTCCTTCTATTCATTTTATGCTAAACAAGATCCTTTTGTTGTTACAAGCACTATTTTTCATGCAATAACCATGAAATTATCTTTTGTCTCCTTATTAACAACTCTATTTATCAAGAAGAAAATGTCCATATCTATACAATTCATGCAATACAATCAAACAATAGGGTTCATGATCTTCATTAGGGTTTCCTATTGATGTTAATTGATTGAATTCCAAAATAAACAATCCAACAGAACATTTCTGGTTTGGAACACTTGTCTTTTGGACCCAAACACACTTTTTGACACAATGATCATTAGATTAACATTTGTAACTAAATTACATAGTATATTAATTAAAACAAACATGTCGACGCACTATTGAAAATTTAAATGTGTTTAGTTTCATCACCCAAAGGACTCATTCATCTTAGTTTGCTTTTCGTACTAATGTAAATTGGTTTATTTCCTAAATAATGAGTCCTTCTATTCATTTTATGCTAAACAAGATCCTTTTGTTGTTACAAGCACTATTTTTCATGCAATAACCATGAAATTATCTTTTGTCTCCTTATTAACAACTCTATTTATCAAGAAGAAAATGTCCATATCTATACAATTCATGCAATACAATCAAACAATAGGGTTTCATGATCTTCATTAGGGTTTCCTATTGATGTTAATTGATTGAATTCAAAAATAAACAATCCAACAGAACATTTCTGGTTTGGAACACTTGTCTTTTGGACCCAAACACACTTTTTGACACAATGATCATTAGATTAACATTTGTAAGTAAATTACATAGTATATTAATTAAAACAAAACATTTCGACGCACTATTGAAAATTTTAAATGTGTTTAGTTTCATCACCCAAAGGACTCATTCATCTTAGTTTGCTTTTCGTACTAATGTGAATTGGTTTATTTCCTAAATAATGAGTCCTTCTATTCATTTTATGCTAAACAAGATCCTTTTGTTGTTACAAGCACTATTTTTTTCATGCAATAACCATGAAATTATCTTTTGTCTCCTTATTAACAACTCTATTTATCAAGAAGAAAAATGTCCATATCTATACAATTCATGCAATACAATCAAACAATAGGGTTCATGATCTTCATTAGGGTTTCCTATTGATGTTAATTGATTGAATTCAAAAATAAACAATCCAACAGAACATTTCTGGTTTGGAACACTTGTCTTTTGGACCCAAACACACTTTTTGACACAATGATCATTAGATTAACATTTGTAAGTAAATTACATAGTATATTAATTAAAACAAACATTTCGACGCACTATTGAAAATTTAAAATGTGTTTAGTTTCATCACCCAAAGGACTCATTCATCTTAGTTTGCTTTTCGTACTAATGTGAATTGGTTTATTTCCTAAATAATGAGTCCTTCTATTCATTTTATGCTAAAGAAGATCCTTTTGTTGTTACAAGCACTATTTTTCATGCAATAACCATGAAATTATCTTTTGTCTCCTTATTAACAACTCTATTTATCAAGAAGAAAATGTCCATATCTATACAATTCATGCAATACAATCAAACAATAGGGTTCATGATCTTCATTAGGGTTTCCTATTGATGTTAATTGATTGAATTCAAAAATAAACAATCCAACAGAACATTTCTGGTTTGGAACACTTGTCTTTTGGACCCAAACACACTTTTTGACACAATGATCATTAGATTAACATTTGTAAGTAAATTACATAGTATATTAATTAAAACAAACATTTCGACGCACTATTGAAATTTTAAATGTGTTTAGTTTCATCACCCAAAGGACTCATTCATCTTAGTTTGCTTTTCGTACTAATGTGAATTGGTTTATTTCCTAAATAATGAGTCCTTCTATTCATTTTATGCTAAACAAGATCCTTTTGTTGTTACAAGCACTATTTTTCATGCAATAACCATGAAATTATCTTTTGTCTCCTTATTAACAACTCTATTTATCAAGAAGAAAAATGTCCATATCTATACAATTCATGCAATACAATCAAACAATAGGGTTCATGATCTTCATTAGGGTTTCCTATTGATGTTAATTGATTGAATTCCAAAATAAACAATCCAACAGAACATTTCTGGTTTGGAACACTTGTCTTTTGGACCCAAACACACTTTTTGACACAATGATCATTAGATTAACATTTGTAACTAAATTACATAGTATATTAATTAAAAACAAACATGTCGACGCACTATTGAAAATTTAAATGTGTTTTAGTTTCATCACCCAAAGGAACTCATTCATCTTAGTTTGCTTTTCGTACTAATGTGAATTGGTTTATTTCCTAAATAATGAGTCCTTCTATTCATTTTATGCTAAACAAGATCCTTTTGTTGTTACAAGCACTATTTTTCATGCAATAACCATGAAATTATCTTTTGTCTCCTTATTAACAACTCTATTTATCAAGAAGAAAATGTCCATATCTATACAATTCATGCAATACAATCAAACAATAGGGTTCATGATCTTCATTAGGGTTTCCTATTGATGTTAATTGATTGAATTCCAAAATAAACAATCCAACAGAACATTTTCTGGTTTGGAACACTTGTCTTTTGGACCCAAACACACTTTTTGACACAATGATCATTAGATTAACATTTGTAACTAAATTACATAGTATATTAATTAAAAACAAAAACATTTCGACGCACTATTGAAAATTTAAATGTGTTTAGTTTCATCACCCAAAGGACTCATTCATCTTAGTTTGCTTTTCGTACTAATGTGAAATTGGTTTATTTCCTAAATAATGAGTCCTTCTATTCATTTTATGCTAAACAAGATCCTTTTGTTGTTACAAGCACTATTTTTCATGCAATAACCATGAAATTATCTTTTGTCTCCTTATTAACAACTCTATTTATCAAGAAGAAAATGTCCATATCTATACAATTCATGCAATACAATCAAACAATAGGGTTCATGATCTTCATTAGGGTTTCCTATTGATGTTAATTGATTGAATTCAAAAATAAACAATCCAACAGAACATTTCTGGTTTGGAACACTTGTCTTTTGGACCCAAACACACACTTTTTGACACAATGATCATTAGATTAACATTTGTAAGTAAATTACATAGTATATTAATTAAAACAAACATTTCGACGCACTATTGAAAATTTAAATGTGTTTAGTTTCATCACCCAAAGGACTCATTCATCTTAGTTTGCTTTTCGTACTAATGTGAATTGGTTTATTTCCTAAATAATGAGTCCTTCTATTCATTTTATGCTAAACAAGATCCTTTTGTTGTTACAAGCACTATTTTTCATGCAATAACCATGAAATTATCTTTTGTCTCCTTATTAACAACTCTATTTATCAAGAAGAAAATGTCCATATCTATACAATTCATGCAATACAATCAAACAATAGGGTTCATGATCTTCATTAGGGTTTCCTATTGATGTTAATTGATTGAATTCCAAAATAAACAATCCAACAGAACATTTCTGGTTTGGAACACTTGTCTTTTGGACCCAAACACACTTTTTGACACAATGATCATTAGATTAACATTTGTAAGTAAATTACATAGTATATTAATTAAAAACAAACATTTCGACGCACTATTGAAAATTTAAATGTGTTTAGTTTCATCACCCAAAGGACTCATTCATCTTAGTTTGCTTTTCGTACTAATGTGAATTGGTTTATTTCCTAAATAATGAGTCCTTCTATTCATTTTATGCTAAACAAGATCCTTTTGTTGTTACAAGCACTATTTTTCATGCAATAACCATGAAATTATCTTTTGTCTCCTTATTAACAACTCTATTTATCAAGAAGAAAATGTCCATATCTATACAATTCATGCAATACAATCAAACAATAGGGTTCATGATCTTCATTAGGGTTTCCTATTGATGTTAATTGATTGAATTCAAAAATAAACAATCCAACAGAACATTTCTGGTTTGGAACACTTGTCTTTTGGACCCAAACACACTTTTTGACACAATGATCATTAGATTAACATTTGTAAGTAAATTACATAGTATATTAATTAAAACAAACATTTCGACGCACTATTGAAAATTTTAAATGTGTTTAGTTTCATCACCCAAAGGACTCATTCATCTTAGTTTGCTTTTCGTACTAATGTGAATTGGTTTATTTCCTAAATAATGAGTCCTTCTATTCATTTTATGCTAAACAAGATCCTTTTGTTGTTACAAGCACTATTTTTCATGCAATAACCATGAAATTATCTTTTGTCTCCTTATTAACAACTCTATTTATCAAGAAGAAAATGTCCATATCTATACAATTCATGCAATACAATCAAACAATAGGGTTCATGATCTTCATTAGGGTTTCCTATTGATGTTAATTGATTGAATTCCAAAATAAACAATCCAACAGAACATTTCTGGTTTGGAACACTTGTCTTTTGGACCCAAACACACTTTTTGACACAATGATCATTAGATTAACATTTGTAACTAAATTACATAGTATATTAATTTAAAACAAACATGTCGACGCACTATTGAAAATTTAAATGTGTTTAGTTTCATCACCCAAAGGACTCATTCATCTTAGGTTTGCTTTTCGTACTAATGTAAATTGGTTTATTTCCTAAATAATGAGTCCTTCTATTCATTTTATGCTAAACAAGATCCTTTTGTTGTTACAAGCACTATTTTTCATGCAATAACCATGAAATTATCTTTTGTCTCCTTATTAACAACTCTATTTATCAAGAAGAAAATGTCCATATCTATACAATTCATGCAATACAATCAAACAATAGGGTTCATGATCTTCATTAGGGTTTCCTATTGATGTTAATTGATTGAATTCAAAAAATAAACAATCCAACAGAACATTTCTGGTTTGGAACACTTGTCTTTTGGACCCAAACACACTTTTTGACACAATGATCATTAGATTAACATTTGTAAGTAAATTACATAGTATATTAATTAAAAACAAACATTTCGACGCACTATTGAAAATTTAAATGTGTTTAGTTTCATCACCCAAAGGACTCATTCATCTTAGTTTGCTTTTCGTACTAATGTGAATTGGTTTATTTCCTAAATAATGAGTCCTTCTATTCATTTTATGCTAAAGAAGATCCTTTTGTTGTTACAAGCACTATTTTTCATGCAATAACCATGAAATTATCTTTTGTCTCCTTATTAACAACTCTATTTATCAAGAAGAAAATGTCCATATCTATACAATTCATGCAATACAATCAAACAATAGGGTTCATGATCTTCATTAGGGTTTCCTATTGATGTTAATTGATTGAATTCCAAAAAATAAACAATCCAACAGAACATTTCTGGTTTGGAACACTTGTCTTTTGGACCCAAACACACTTTTTGACACAATGATCATTAGATTAACATTTGTAAGTAAATTACATAGTATATTAATTAAAACAAACATTTCGACGCACTATTGAAAATTTAAATGTGTTTAGTTTCATCACCCAAAGGAACTCATTCATCTTAGTTTGCTTTTCGTACTAATGTGAATTGGTTTATTTCCTAAATAATGAGTCCTTCTATTCATTTTATGCTAAACAAGATCCTTTTGTTGTTACAAGCACTATTTTTCATGCAATAACCATGAAATTATCTTTTGTCTCCTTATTAACAACTCTATTTATCAAGAAGAAAATGTCCATATCTATACAATTCATGCAATACAATCAAACAATAGGGTTCATGATCTTCATTAGGGTTTCCTATTGATGTTAATTGATTGAATTCCAAAATAAACAATCCAACAGAACATTTCTGGTTTGGAACACTTGTCTTTTGGACCCAAACACACTTTTTGACACAATGATCATTAGATTAACATTTGTAACTAAATTACATAGTATATTAATTAAAACAAACATGTCGACGCACTATTGAAAATTTAAATGTGTTTAGTTTCATCACCCAAAGGACTCATTCATCTTAGTTTGCTTTTCGTACTAATGTAAATTGGTTTATTTCCTAAATAATGAGTCCTTCTATTCATTTTATGCTAAACAAGATCCTTTTGTTGTTACAAGCACTATTTTTCATGCAATAACCATGAAATTATCTTTTGTCTCCTTATTAACAACTCTATTTATCAAGAAGAAAATGTCCATATCTATACAATTCATGCAATACAATCAAACAATAGGGTTCATGATCTTCATTAGGGTTTCCTATTGATGTTAATTGATTGAATTCCAAAATAAACAATCCAACAGAACATTTCTGGTTTGGAACACTTGTCTTTTGGACCCAAACACACTTTTTGACACAATGATCATTAGATTAACATTTGTAAGTAAATTACATAGTATATTAATTAAAACAAACATTTCGACGCACTATTGAAAATTTTAAATGTGTTTAGTTTCATCACCCAAAGGGACTCATTCATCTTAGTTTGCTTTTCGTACTAATGTGAATTGGTTTATTTCCTAAATAATGAGTCCTTCTATTCATTTTATGCTAAACAAGATCCTTTTGTTGTTACAAGCACTATTTTTCATGCAATAACCATGAAATTATCTTTTGTCTCCTTATTAACAACTCTATTTATCAAGAAGAAAATGTCCATATCTATACAATTCATGCAATACAATCAAACAATAGGGTTTCATGATCTTCATTAGGGTTTCCTATTGATGTTAATTGATTGAATTCCAAAATAAACAATCCAACAGAACATTTCTGGTTTGGAAACACTTGTCTTTTGGACCCAAACACACTTTTTGACACAATGATCATTAGATTAACATTTGTAACTAAATTACATAGTATATTAATTAAAAAAAAAACATGTCGACGCACTATTGAAAATTTTAAATGTGTTTAGTTTCATCACCCAAAGGACTCATTCATCTTAGGTTGCTTTTCGTACTAATGTAAATTGGTTTATTTCCTAAATAATGAGTCCTTCTATTCATTTTATGCTAAACAAGATCCTTTTGTTGTTACAAGCACTATTTTTCATGCAATAACCATGAAATTATCTTTTGTCTCCTTATTAACAACTCTATTTATCAAGAAGAAAATGTCCATATCTATACAATTCATGCAATACAATCAAACAATAGGGTTCATGATCTTCATTAGGGTTTCCTATTGATGTTAATTGATTGAATTCCAAAATAAAACAATCCAACAGAACATTTCTGGTTTGGAACACTTGTCTTTTGGACCCAAACACACTTTTTGACACAATGATCATTAGATTAACATTTGTAAGTAAATTACATAGTATATTAATTAAAACAAACATTTCGACGCACTATTGAAAATTTTAAATGTGTTTAGTTTCATCACCCAAAGGACTCATTCATCTTAGTTTGCTTTTCGTACTAATGTGAATTGGTTTATTTCCTAAATAATGAGTCCTTCTATTCATTTTATGCTAAACAAGATCCTTTTGTTGTTACAAGCACTATTTTTCATGCAATAACCATGAAATTATCTTTTGTCTCCTTATTAACAACTCTATTTATCAAGAAGAAAATGTCCATATCTATACAATTCATGCAATACAATCAAACAATAGGGTTCATGATCTTCATTAGGGTTTCCTATTGATGTTAATTGATTGAATTCCAAAATAAACAATCCAACAGAACATTTCTGGTTTGGAACACTTGTCTTTTGGACCCAAACACACTTTTTGACACAATGATCATTAGATTAACATTTGTAACTAAATTACATAGTATATTAATTAAAAAACAAACATGTCGACGCACTATTGAAAATTTAAATGTGTTTAGTTTCATCACCCAAAGGAACTCATTCATCTTAGTTTGCTTTTCGTACTAATGTAAATTGGTTTATTTCCTAAATAATGAGTCCTTCTATTCATTTTATGCTAAACAAGATCCTTTTGTTGTTACAAGCACTATTTTTCATGCAATAACCATGAAATTATCTTTTGTCTCCTTATTAACAACTCTATTTATCAAGAAGAAAATGTCCATATCTATACAATTCATGCAATACAATCAAACAATAGGGTTCATGATCTTCATTAGGGTTTCCTATTGATGTTAATTGATTGAATTCAAAAATAAACAATCCAACAGAACATTTCTGGTTTGGAACACTTGTCTTTTGGACCCAAACACACTTTTTGACACAATGATCATTAGATTAACATTTGTAAGTAAATTACATAGTATATTAATTAAAAACAAACATTTCGACGCACTATTGAAAAATTTTTAAATGTGTTTAGTTTCATCACCCAAAGGACTCATTCATCTTAGTTTGCTTTTCGTACTAATGTGAATTGGTTTATTTCCTAAATAATGAGTCCTTCTATTCATTTTATGCTAAACAAGATCCTTTTGTTGTTACAAGCACTATTTTTCATGCAATAACCATGAAATTATCTTTTGTCTCCTTATTAACAACTCTATTTATCAAGAAGAAAATGTCCATATCTATACAATTCATGCAATACAATCAAACAATAGGGTTCATGATCTTCATTAGGGTTTCCTATTGATGTTAATTGATTGAATTCCAAAATAAACAATCCAACAGAACATTTCTGGTTTGGAACACTTGTCTTTTGGACCCAAACACACTTTTTTTTGACACAATGATCATTAGATTAACATTTGTAAGTAAATTACATAGTATATTAATTAAAAACAAACATTTCGACGCACTATTGAAAATTTAAATGTGTTTAGTTTTTCATCACCCAAAGGACTCATTCATCTTAGTTTGCTTTTCGTACTAATGTGAATTGGTTTATTTCCTAAATAATGAGTCCTTCTATTCATTTTATGCTAAAGAAGATCCTTTTGTTGTTACAAGCACTATTTTTCATGCAATAACCATGAAATTATCTTTTGTCTCCTTATTAACAACTCTATTTATCAAGAAGAAAATGTCCATATCTATACAATTCATGCAATACAATCAAACAATAGGGTTCATGATCTTCATTAGGGTTTCCTATTGATGTTAATTGATTGAATTCAAAAATAAACAATCCAACAGAACATTTCTGGTTTGGAACACTTGTCTTTTGGACCCAAACACACTTTTTGACACAATGATCATTAGATTAACATTTGTAAGTAAATTACATAGTATATTAATTAAAACAAACATTTCGACGCACTATTGAAAATTTAAATGTGTTTAGTTTCATCACCCAAAGGACTCATTCATCTTAGTTTGCTTTTCGTACTAATGTGAATTGGTTTATTTTTCCTAAATAATGAGTCCTTCTATTCATTTTATGCTAAAACAAGATCCTTTTGTTGTTACAAGCACTATTTTTCATGCAATAACCATGAAATTATCTTTTGTCTCCTTATTAACAACTCTATTTATCAAGAAGAAAATGTCCATATCTATACAATTCATGCAATACAATCAAACAATGGGGTTCATGATCTTCATTAGGGTTTTTCCTATTGATGTTAATTGATTGAATTCCAAAATAAACAATCCAACAGAACATTTCTGGTTTGGAACACTTGTCTTTTGGACCCAAACACACTTTTTTGACACAATGATCATTAGATTAACATTTGTAACTAAATTACATAGTATATATTAATTAAAACAAACATGTCGACGCACTATTGAAAATTTTAAATGTGTTTAGTTTCATCACCCAAAGAACTCATTCATCTTAGTTTGCTTTTTTTCGTACTAATGTAAATTGGTTTATTTCCTAAATAATGAGTCCTTCTATTCATTTTATGCTAAACAAGATCCTTTTGTTGTTACAAGCACTATTTTTCATGCAATAACCATGAAATTATCTTTTGTCTCCTTATTAACAACTCTATTTATCAAGAAGAAAATGTCCATATCTATACAATTCATGCAATACAATCAAACAATAGGGTTCATGATCTTCATTAGGGTTTCCTATTGATGTTAATTGATTGAATTCAAAAATAAACAATCCAACAGAACATTTCTGGTTTGGAACACTTGTCTTTTTGGACCCAAACACACTTTTTTTGACACAATGATCATTAGATTAACATTTGTAAGTAAATTACATAGTATATTAATTAAAACAAACATTTCGACGCACTATCGAAATTTTAAATGTGTTTAGTTTCATCACCCAAAGGACTCATTCATCTTAGTTTGCTTTTCGTACTAATGTGAATTGGTTTATTTCCTAAATAATGAGTCCTTCTATTCATTTTATGCTAAACAAGATCCTTTTGTTGTTACAAGCACTATTTTTCATGCAATAACCATGAAATTATCTTTTGTCTCCTTATTAACAACTCTATTTATCAAGAAGAAAATGTCCATATCTATACAATTCATTCAATACAATCAAACAATGGGGTTCATGATCTTCATTAGGGTTTCCTATTGATGTTAATTGATTGAATTCCAAAATAAACAATCCAACAGAACATTTCTGGTTTGGAACACTTGTCTTTTGGACCCAAACACACTTTTTGACACAATGATCATTAGATTAACATTTGTAACTAAATTACATAGTATATTAATTAAAACAAACATGTCGACGCACTATTGAAAATTTAAATGTGTTTAGTTTCATCACCCAAAGAACTCATTCATCTTAGTTTGCTTTTCGTACTAATGTAAATTGGTTTATTTCCTAAATAATGAGTCCTTCTATTCATTTTATGCTAAACAAGATCCTTTTGTTGTTACAAGCACTATTTTTCATGCAATAACCATGAAATTATCTTTTGTCTCCTTATTAACAACTCTATTTATCAAGAAGAAAATGTCCATATCTATACAATTCATGCAATACAATCAAACAATAGGGTTCATGATCTTCATTAGGGTTTCCTATTGATGTTAATTGATTGAATTCAAAAATAAACAATCCAACAGAACATTTCTGGTTTGGAACACTTGTCTTTTGGACCCAAACACACTTTTTGACACAATGATCATTAGATTAACATTTGTAAGTAAATTACATAGTATATTAATTAAACAAACATTTCGACGCACTATCGAAATTTTAAATGTGTTTAGTTTCATCACCCAAAGGACTCATTCATCTTAGTTTGCTTTTCGTACTAATGTGAATTGGTTTATTTCCTAAATAATGAGTCCTTCTATTCATTTTATGCTAAAGAAGATCCTTTTGTTGTTACAAGCACTATTTTTCATGCAATAACCATGAAATTATCTTTTGTCTCCTTATTAACAACTCTATTTATCAAGAAGAAAATGTCCATATCTATACAATTCATGCAATACAATCAAACAATAGGGTTCATGATCTTCATTAGGGTTTCCTATTGATGTTAATTGATTGAATTCCAAAATAAACAATCCAACAGAACATTTCTGGTTTGGAACACTTGTCTTTTGGACCCAAACACACTTTTTGACACAATGATCATTAGATTAACATTTGTAACTAAATTACATAGTATATTAATTAAAACAAACATTTCGACGCACTATTGAAAATTTAAATGTGTTTAGTTTCATCACCCAAAGGACTCATTCATCTTAGTTTGCTTTTCGTACTAATGTGAATTGGTTTATTTCCTAAATAATGAGTCCTTCTATTCATTTTATGCCTAAACAAGATCCTTTTGTTGTTACAAGCACTATTTTTCATGCAATAACCATGAAATTATCTTTTGTCTCCTTATTAACAACTCTATTTATCAAGAAGAAAATGTCCATATCTATACAATTCATGCAATACAATCAAACAATAGGGTTCATGATCTTCATTAGGGTTTCCTATTGATGTTAATTGATTGAATTCCAAAATAAACAATCCAACAGAACATTTCTGGTTTGGAACACTTGTCTTTTGGACCCAAACACACTTTTTGACACAATGATCATTAGATTAACATTTGTAACTAAATTACATAGTATATTAATTAAAACAAACATGTCGACGCACTATTGAAAATTTAAATGTGTTTTAGTTTCATCACCCAAAGAACTCATTCATCTTAGTTTGCTTTTCGTACTAATGTAAATTGGTTTATTTCCTAAATAATGAGTCCTTCTATTCATTTTATGCTAAACAAGATCCTTTTGTTGTTACAAGCACTATTTTTCATGCAATAACCATGAAATTATCTTTTGTCTCCTTATTAACAACTCTATTTATCAAGAAGAAAAATGTCCATATCTATACAATTCATGCAATACAATCAAACAATAGGGTTCATGATCTTCATTAGGGTTTCCTATTGATGTTAATTGATTGAATTCCAAAATAAACAATCCAACAGAACATTTCTGGTTTGGAACACTTGTCTTTTGGACCCAAACACACTTTTTGACACAATGATCATTAGATTAACATTTGTAAGTAAATTACATAGTATATTAATTAAAACAAACATTTCGACGCACTATTGAAAATTTTAAATGTGTTTAGTTTCATCACCCAAAGGACTCATTCATCTTAGTTTGCTTTTCGTACTAATGTGAATTGGTTTATTTCCTAAATAATGAGTCCTTCTATTCATTTTATGCTAAAGAAGATCCTTTTGTTGTTACAAGCACTATTTTTCATGCAATAACCATGAAATTATCTTTTGTCTCCTTATTAACAACTCTATTTATCAAGAAGAAAATGTCCATATCTATACAATTCATGCAATACAATCAAACAATAGGGTTCATGATCTTCATTAGGGTTTCCTATTGATGTTAATTGATTGAATTCCAAAATAAACAATCCAACAGAACATTTCTGGTTTGGAACACTTGTCTTTTGGACCCAAACACACACTTTTTGACACAATGATCATTAGATTAACATTTGTAAGTAAATTACATAGTATATTAATTAAAACAAACATTTCGACGCACTATTGAAAATTTAAATGTGTTTAGTTTCATCACCCAAAGGACTCATTCATCTTAGTTTGCTTTTCGTACTAATGTGAATTGGTTTATTTCCTAAATAATGAGTCCTTCTATTCATTTTATGCTAAAGAAGATCCTTTTGTTGTTACAAGCACTATTTTTCATGCAATAACCATGAAATTATCTTTTGTCTCCTTATTAACAACTCTATTTATCAAGAAGAAAATGTCCATATCTATACAATTCATGCAATACAATCAAACAATAGGGTTCATGATCTTCATTAGGGTTTCCTATTGATGTTAATTGATTGAATTCCAAAATAAACAATCCAACAGAACATTTCTGGTTTGGAACACTTGTCTTTTGGACCCAAACACACTTTTTGACACAATGATCATTAGATTAACATTTGTAACTAAATTACATAGTATATTAATTAAAACAAAACATTTCGACGCACTATTGAAAATTTAAATGTGTTTAGTTTCATCACCCAAAGAACTCATTCATCTTAGGTTGCTTTTCGTACTAATGTAAATTGGTTTATTTCCTAAATAATGAGTCCTTCTATTCATTTTATGCTAAACAAGATCCTTTTGTTGTTACAAGCACTATTTTTCATGCAATAACCATGAAATTATCTTTTGTCTCCTTATTAACAACTCTATTTATCAAGAAGAAAATGTCCATATCTATACAATTCATGCAATACAATCAAACAATAGGGTTCATGATCTTCATTAGGGTTTCCTATTGATGTTAATTGATTGAATTCAAAAATAAACAATCCAACAGAACATTTCTGGTTTGGAACACTTGTCTTTTGGACCCAAACACACTTTTTGACACAATGATCATTAGATTAACATTTGTAAGTAAATTACATAGTATATTAATTAAAACAAACATTTCGACGCACTATTGAAATTTTAAATGTGTTTAGTTTCATCACCCAAAGGACTCATTCATCTTAGTTTGCTTTTCGTACTAATGTGAATTGGTTTATTTCCTAAATAATGAGTCCTTCTATTCATTTTATGCTAAAGAAGATCCTTTTGTTGTTACAAGCACTATTTTTCATGCAATAACCATGAAATTATCTTTTGTCTCCTTATTAACAACTCTATTTATCAAGAAGAAAATGTCCATATCTATACAATTCATGCAATACAATCAAACAATAGGGTTCATGATCTTCATTAGGGTTTCCTATTGATGTTAATTGATTGAATTCCAAAATAAACAATCCAACAGAACATTTCTGGTTTGGAACACTTGTCTTTTGGACCCAAACACACTTTTTGACACAATGATCATTAGATTAACATTTGTAAGTAAATTACATAGTATATTAATTAAAACAAACATGTCGACGCACTATTGAAAATTTAAATGTGTTTAGTTTCATCACCCAAAGACTCATTCATCTTAGTTTGCTTTTCGTACTAATGTGAATTGGTTTATTTCCTAAATAATGAGTCCTTCTATTCATTTTTATGCTAAAGAAGATCCTTTTGTTGTTACAAGCACTATTTTTCATGCAATAACCATGAAATTATTCTTTTGTCTCCTTATTAACAACTCTATTTATCAAGAAGAAAATGTCCATATCTATACAATTCATGCAATACAATCAAACAATAGGGTTCATGATCTTCATTAGGGTTTCCTATTGATGTTAATTGATTGAATTCCAAAATAAACAATCCAACAGAACATTTCTGGTTTGGAACACTTGTCTTTTGGACCCAAACACACTTTTTGACACAATGATCATTAGATTAACATTTGTAACTAAATTACATAGTATATTAATTAAAACAAACATGTTCGACGCACTATTGAAAATTTAAATGTGTTTAGTTTCATCACCCAAAGGAACTCATTCATCTTAGGTTGCTTTTCGTACTAATGTAAATTGGTTTATTTCCTAAATAATGAGTCCTTCTATTCATTTTATGCTAAACAAGATCCTTTTGTTGTTACAAGCACTATTTTTCATGCAATAACCATGAAATTTATCTTTTCTCCTCCTTATTAACAACTCTATTTATCAAGAAGAAAAATGTCCATAT
>JBAPLH010000939.1:0-31411 GCA_037897445.1 Ceriops zippeliana | reverse complement strand
TTGACTCCAAACACTCTTTTTGACATATTGATCATAAAATTAACTATTAATTCTTGAATTCAAAATTAGAGACTGCCTCCCATCATTTTTCATTAGCAATGCTGCTCTTTTGGCTCCAAACACACTTTTTGACACATTGATCATGAAATTAACACATGTGGCTAAACAACCTAGTATATTGTTTGAATCAAACAAGTATAAAGACCATTAAAAATCTAAATTTATTTCAATCCGTCAATCAAAGGAGTCATTCATCATTGTTTGCATTCTGTACAAATGTCAACTGGTTTAATTGTTAAATCACGAGACATTCTAATCACCTCATATGAATTAGGCTCCTCTTATTGTTACCAGGACTATTTTTCATGCAATAACCTTCAAATTAAAATTTGCTTCATCCTTAATGACTATATTGATTATGGAAAAAATGCCCATGGACCATCTATAACATGAATTCATTCAATTTAACAAACATTGGGGTCCTAGATCTTGAATTTTATTTCTTATTGATATTAATTGTTGAATTCAAAATTAGAGATAGCCTCCCATCATTTCTCATTAGCAATACTCCACTTTTGACTCCAAATACACATTTTTCCACATTGATCATGAAATTAACACATGTCGCTAAAGAACCTAGTATATTCATTGAATCAAACAAGTGCAAAGACCATTAAAACTCTAAATCTATTTAAGTTCGTCAATCAAAGGAGTCATTCATCATGGTTCGCATTTCGTACAAATGTGAACAGGTTTAATTCTTAAATCATGAGACATTATAATGACCTCATGCAAATTAGGCCCCTCTTATTGTTACCAGGTCTATTTTTCATGCAATAACCTTGAAATTAACTTTTGCTTCATCCTTAATGACTATATTCGTTATGAAAAAAATGCCCATGGACCATCTATAACATGAATTCTTTCAATTTAACAAATAATGGAGTCCTGGATCTTGAATTTCATTTCTTTTTGATATTAGTTGTTGAATTCAAAATCAGAGACAACCTCCCATCATTTCTCACTAGCAATGGTCCTCTTTTGACTCCAAACACTCTTTTTGACACATTGATCATGAAATTAACACATATGGCTAAACACCCTAGTATATTGATTGAATCAAATAAGTACAAAGACCATTAAAACACTCAATCTATTTAAGTCTGTCAATCAAAGGTGTCTTTCATCGTGATTTGCATTCCGTACAAATATGAATAGGTTTAATTCTTAAATCACGAGACATTCTAATCACCTCATCTAAATTAGGCTCCTCTTATTGTCACCAGGACTATTTTTCATGCAATAACCTTGAAATTAAATTTTGCTTCATCCCTAATGACTATATTCATTGGAAAAAAATGCCCATGGACCATCTATAACATGAATTCATTCAATTTAACAAACAATGGAGTCCTGGATCTTGAATTTCATTTCTTATTGATATTAATTGTTGAATTCAAAATTAGAGAGAGCCTTCCATCATTTCTCATTAGCAATGCTCCGTTCTAACTCCAAACACACTTTTTGACACATTGATCATGAAATTAACACATGTGGCTAAATAACATAGAACATTGATTGAATCAAACAAGTATAAAGACCATTAAAACTCTAAATCTATTTAAGTCCGTCAATCAAAGGAGTCATTCATCATGGTTTGCATTCCGTACAAATGTGAACAGGTTTAATTCTCAAATCACGAGACATTCTAATCATCTCATGTAAATTACTCTCCTCTTATTGTTACCAAGACTATTTTTCATGCCATAACCTTCAAATTAACTTTTGCTTTATGATTAATGACTATATTTGTTATGAAAAAATGCCCATGTACCATCTATAACATGAATTTAATCAATTTAACAAACAATAGAGTCCTGGATCTTGAATTTCATTTCTTATTGATATTAGTTGTTGAATTCAAAATCAGAGACAGCCTCCTCATCATTTCTCATTAGCAATGCTCCGCTTTGGACTCCAAACACAATTTTTGACACATTGAGCACGAAATTAACACATGTGGCTAAACAACCTAGTATATTGATTAAATAAAACAAGTATAAAGACCATTAAAACTCTATATCTATTCAAATCCGTCAATCAAAGGAGTCATTCATCATGGTTTGCATTCCGTACGAATGTGAACAGGTTTAATTCTTAAATCAGGAGACATTCTAACCACCTCATATGAATTAGGCACCTCTTATTGTTACCAGGACTATTTTTTATGAAATAACCTTGAAATTAAGTTTTGCTTCATTTTTAATGACTATATTTGTTATGAAAGAAATGCCCATGGACCATCTATAACATGACTTCATTCTAATTTAACAAACAATGGAGTCCTTGATCTTCAATTTCATTCCTTATCGATATTAATTCTTCAATTCAAAATTAGAGAATGCCTCCCATCATTTCTCATTAGCAATGCTCCTCTTTTGGCTCAAAACACACTTTTTGACACATTGATCATGAAATTAACACATGTGGCTAAACAACCTAGTATATTGTTTGAATCAAACAAGTATAAAGAACATTAAAAATCTTAATTTATTTCAATCCCTCAATCAAAGGAGTCATTCATCATTGTTTGCATGTCGTACAAATGTCAACTGGTTTAATTCTTAAATCACGAGACATTCTAATCACCTCATATGAATTAGGCTCCTCTTATTGTTACCAGGACTATTTTTCATGCAATAACCTTGAAATTAAAATTTGCTTCATCCTTAATGACTATATTGATTATGGAAAAAATGCCCATGGACCATCTATAACATGAATTCATTCAATTTAACAAACAATGGAGTCCTGGATCTTGAATTTCATTTCCTATTGATATTAATTGTTGAATTCAAAATTAGAGATAGCCTCCCATCATTTCTCATTAGCAATACTCCACTTTTGACTCTAAACACACAGTTTGCCACATTGATCATGAAATTAACAAATGTCGCTAAAGAACCTAGTATGTTCATTGAATCAAACAAGTATAAAGACCATTTCAACTCTAAATCTATTTAAGTTCGTCAATCAAAGGAGTCATTCATCATTGGTTGCATTCCGTAGAAATGTGAACAGGTGTAATTCTTTAATCACGAGACATTCTAATGACCTCATGTATATTAGGCTCCTCTTATTGTTACCAGGTCTATTTTTCATGCAATAATCTTGAAAATAACTTTTGCTTCATCCTTAATGACTATATTCATTATGAAAAAAATGCCCATGGACCATCTATAACATGAATTCAATCAATTTAGCAAACAATGGAATCCTGGATCTTGAATTTCATTTCTTATTGATATTAGTTGTTGAATTCAAAATCAGAGACAACCTCCCATCATTTATCACTAGCAATGGTCCTCTTTTGACTCCAAACACACTTTTTGACACATTGATCATGAAATTAACACATGTGGCTAAACACCCTAGTATATTGATTGAATCAAACAAGTAGAAAGACCATTAAAACTCTAAATCTATTTAAGTTCATCAATCAAAGGAGTCATTCATCATGGTTTGCATTCCGTACAAATGTGAACAGGTTTAATTCTTAAATCACGAGACATTCTAATGACCTCATGCAAATTAGGCCCCTCTTATTGTTACCAGGTCTATTTTTCATGCAATAACCTTGAAATTAACTTTTGCTTCATCCTTAATGACTATATTCGTTATGAAAAAAATGCCCATGGACCATCTATAACATGAATTCTTTCAATTTAACAAACAATGGAGTCCTGGATCTTGAATTTCATTTCTTATTGATATTAGTTGTTGAATTCAAAATCAGAGACAGCCTCCCATCATTTCTCACTAGCAATGGTCCTCTTTTGACTCCAAACACTCTTTTTGACACATTGATCATGAAATTAACACATGTGGCTAAACACCCTAGTATATTGATTGAATCAAACAAGTAGAAAGACCATTAAAACTCTAAATCTATTTAAGTTCATCAATCAAAGGAGTCATTCATCATGGTTTGCATTCCGTACAAATGTGAACAGGTTTAATTCTTAAATCACGAGACATTCTAATGACCTCATGCAAATTAGGCCCCTCTTATTGTTACCAGGTCTATTTTTCATGCAATAACCTTGAAATTAACTTTTGCTTCATCCTTAATGACTATATTCGTTATGAAAAAAATGCCCATGGACCATCTATAACATGAATTCTTTCAATTTAACAAACAATGGAGTCCTGGATCTTGAATTTCATTTCTTATTGATATTAGTTGTTGAATTCAAAATCAGAGATAGCCTCCCATCATTTCTCATTAGCAATACTCCACTTTTGACTCTAAACACACAGTTTGCCACATTGATCATGAAATTAACAAATGTCGCTAAAGAACCTAGTATGTTCATTGAATCAAACAAGTATAAAGACCATTTCAACTCTAAATCTATTTAAGTTCGTCAATCAAAGGAGTCATTCATCATTGGTTGCATTCCGTAGAAATGTGAACAGGTGTAATTCTTTAATCACGAGACATTCTAATGACCTCATGTAAATTAGGCTCCTCTTATTGTTACCAGGTCTATTTTTCATGCAATAACCTTGAAAATAACTTTTGCTTCATCCTTAATGACTATATTCGTTATGAAAAAAATGCCCATGGACCATCTATAACATGAATTCAATCAATTTAACAAACCATGGAATCCTGGATCTTGAATTTCATTTCTTATTGATATTAGTTGTTGAATTCAAAATCAGAGACAACCTCCCATCATTTATCACTAGCAATGGTCCTCTTTTGACACGAAACACACTTTTTGACACATTGATCATGAAATTAACAGATGTGGCTAAACACCCTAGTATATTGATTGAATCAAACAAGTAGAAAGACCATTAAAACTCTAAATCTATTTAAGTTCGTCAATCAAAGGAGTCATTCATCATGGGTTGCATTCCGTACAAATGTGAACAGGTTTAATTCTTAAATCACGAGACATTCTAATGACCTCATGCAAATTAGGCCCCTCTTATTGTTACCAGGTCTATTTTTCATGCAATAACCTTGAAATTAACTTTTGCTTCATCCTTAATGACTATATTCGTTATGAAAAAAATGCCCATGGACCATCTATAACATGAATTCATTCAATGTAGCAAAAAATGGAGTCCTGGATCTTGAATTTCATTTCTTATTGATATTAATTGTTGAATTCAAAATTAGAGACAGCCTCCCATCATTTCTCATTAGCAATGCTCCTCTTTTGACTCCAAACACACTTTTTGATACATTGATCATGAAATTAACACACGTGGCAAAACAACCTAGTATATTGAATGAATAAAACAAGTATAAAGACCATTAAGACTCTAAATCAATTTAAATCCATCAATCAAAGGAGTCATTCATCATGATTTGCATTCTGTACAAATGTGAACTGGTTTAATTCTTAAATCACGGGACATTCTAATCACCTCATATGAATTAGGCTCCTCTTATTTTACCAAGACTATTTTTTTTGTAATAACCGTGAAATTAACTTTTTCCTCATCATTAACGACTATATTTGTTATGAAAAAAATGCCCATTAACCCTCTATAATATGAATTCATTGAATTTAACAAACAATTCATGAATTTCATTTCTTATCGATATTAATTGTTGAATTCAAAATTAGAGACTGCCTCCCATCATTTCTCATTAACAATGCTCCTCTTTTGACTCCAAACACACTTTTGGACACAGTGATCATGAAATTAACACATGTGGCTAAACAACCTAGTATATTGATTAAATCAAACAAGTATAAAGACCATTAAAACTCTAAATCTATTTAAATCCGTCAATCAAAGGAGTCATTCATCATGGTTTGCATTCCGTACAAATGTGAACAGGTTTAATTCTTAAATCAGGAGACATTCTAACCACCTCATGTGAATTAGGCGCCTCTTATTGTTACCAGGACTATTTTTTATAAGAAATAACCTTGAAATTAAGTTTTGCTTCATTTTTAATGACTATATTTGTTATGAAAGAAATGCCCATGGACCATCTACAACATGACTTCATTCAATTGAACAAACAATGGAGTCCTTGATGTTGAATTTCATTCCTCATCAAAATTAATTCTTTAATTCAAAATTGGAGACTGCATCGCATCATTTTTCATTAGCAATGCTCCTCTTTTGGCTCCAAACACACTTTTTGACACATTGATCATGAAATTAACACATGTGGCTAAACAACCTAGTATATTGTTTGAATCAAACACGTATAAAGACCATTAAAACTCTAAATTTATTTCAATCCGTCAATCAAAGGAGTCATTCATCATTGTTTGCATTCTGTACAAATGTCAACTGATTTAATTGTTAAATCACGAGACAGTCTAATCACCTCATGTGAATTAGTCTCCTCTTATTGTTACCAGGACTATTTTTCATGCAATAACCTTGAAAGTAAAATTTGCTTCATCCTTAATGACTATATTGATTATGGAAAAAATGCCCATGGACCATCTATAACATGAATTCATTCAATTTAACAAACAATGGAGTCCTCAATCTTGAAGTTCATTTCTTATTGATATTAATTGTTGAATTCAAAATTAGAGACAACCTCCTATCATTTCTCATTAGCAATGCTCCTCTTTTGACTCCAATCACACTTGTTGACACATTGATCATGAAATTAACACATGTGGCTAAACAACCTAGTATATTGATTGAATAAAACAAGTATAAAGACCATTAAAACTCTAAATCTATTTAAATCCGTCAATCAAAGGAGTCATTCATCATGGTTTGCATTCTATACGAAATGGTTTAATTCCTAAATCACGAGACATTCTTATCACCTCATGTGAATTAGGCTCCTCTTATTTTTACAAGCACTATTTTTTTGCAATAACCTGGAAATTAACTTTTGCATCATCATTAACGACTATATTTGTTATGAAAAAAATGCCCATGGGACCCTCTATAACATGAATTCATTCAATTTAACAGACAATGGAGTCCTTCATCTTGAATTTCATTTCTTATCAATATTAATTGTTGAATTCAAAATTAGAGACTGCCTCCCATCATTTCTCATTAGCAATGCTCCTCTTTTGACTCCAAACACACTTTTTGACACAGTGATCATGAAATTAACACATGTGGCTAAACAACCTAGTATATTCATTGTATCAAACAAGTATAAAGACCGTTAAAATTCTAAATCTATTTAAGTCTGTCAATCAAAAGAGTCATTCTTCATGGTTTGCATTCTGTTCAAATGTGAACAGGTATAACTCTTAAATCACGAGACATTCTAATCACCTCATGTTAATTAGGCTCCTTTTATTATTACCAGGACTATTTTTCATGTAATAACCTTGAAAAAAAATTTTGCTTCATCCTTAATGACTATATTTGTTATGATAAAAATGCCCACGGACCATCTATAACATGAATTCATTCAATGTTGGAAACAATAGAGTCCTGGATCTTGAATTTCATTTCTTATTGATATTAATTGTTGAATTCAAAATTAGAGATAGCCTCCCATCATTTCTCATAAGCAATGCTCCTCTTTTGACTCCAAACACACTTTTTGACACATTGATCACGAAATTAACAGATGTGGCTAAACAACCTAGTATATTATTTGAATAAAACAAGTATAAAGACCATTAAAACTCTAAATTTATTTCAATCCGTCAATCAAAGGAGTCATTCATCATTGTTTGCATTCCGTACAAATGTCAACTGGTTTAATTGTTAAATCACAAGACATTCTAATCACCTCATATGAATTAGGCTCCTCTTATTGTTACCAGGACTATTTTTCATTCAATAACCTTGAAATTAAAATTTCCTTCATCCTTAATGACTATATTCATTATGGAAAAAATGCCCATAGACCATCTATAACATGAATTCATTCAATTTAACAAACAATGGAATCCTGGATCTTGAATTTCATTTCTTATTGATATTAATTGTTGAATTCAAAATTAGAGATAGCCTCCCATCATTTCTCATTAGCAATACTACACTTTTGTCTCCAAACACACATTTTGCCACATTGATCATGAAATTAAGACATGTAGCTAAAGAACCTAGTATATTCATTGAATCAAACAAGTATAAAGACCATTAAAACTCTAAATCTATTTAAGTTCGTCAATCAAAGGAGTCATTCATCATGGGTTGCATTCCATACAAATGTGAACAGGTTTAATCATTAAATCAGGAGACATTCTAATGACCTCATGTAAATTAGGCTCCTCTTATTGTTTCCATGTCTATTTTTCATGCAATAACCTTGAAAATAACTTTTGCTTCATCCTTAATGACTATAATCGTTATGAAAAAAATGCCCATGGACCATCTATAACTTGAATTCATTCAATTTAACAAACAATGGAGTCCTGGATCTTGAATTTCATTTCTTATTGATATTAATTGTTGAATTCAAAATTAGAGATAGCCTCCCATCATTTCTCATTAGCAATACCCCACTTTTGACTCCAAACACACATTTTGCCAAATTGATCATGAAATTAACACATGTGGCTAACGAACCTAGTATATTCATTGAATCAAACAAGTATAAAGACCATTAAAACTCTAAATCTATTTAAGTCCGTCAATCAAAGCAGTCATTCATCATGGTTTGCATTCCGTACAAATGTCAACTGGTTTAATTCTTAAATCACGAGACATTCTAATGACCTGATGTAAATTAGGCTCCTGTTATTATTACCAGGTCTATTTTTCATGCAATAACCCTCAAATTAACTTTTGCTTCATCCTTAATGACTATATTCATTATGAAAAAAAATGCCCATGGACCATCTATAACATGAATTCATTCAATTTAACAAACAATGGAGTCCTCGATCTTGAATTTCATTTCTTATTGATATTAGTTGTTGAATTCAAAATCAGAGACAGCTTCCCACCATTTATCACTAGCAATGGTTCTCTTTTGACTCCAAACACACTTTTTGACACATTGCTCATGAAATTAACACATGTGGCTAAACACCCTAGTATATTGATTGAATCAAACAAGTATAAAGACCATTAAAACTCTAAATCTATTTAAGTTCGTCAATCAAAGGAGTCATTCATCATCGTTTGCATTCCGTACAAATGTGAACATGTTTAATTCTTAAATCACGAGACATTCTAATGACCTCATGTAAATTAGGCTCCTCTTAATGTTACCAGGTCTATTTTTCTTGCAATAACCTTGAAAATAACTTTTGCTTCATCCTTAATGACTATATTCGTTATGAAAAAAATGCCCGTGGACCCTTTATAACTTGAATTCATTCAATTTAACAAACAAAGGAGTCTTGGATCTTGAATTTCATTTCTTATTGATATTAATTGTTGAATTCAAAATTAGAGATAGCCTCCTATCATTTCTCATTACCAATACTCCACTTTTGACTCCAAACACACATTTTGCCATATTGATCATTAAATTAACACATGTGGCTAACGAACCTAGTATATTCATTGAATCAAACAAGTATAAAGACCATTAAAACTCTAAATCTATTTAACTCCGTCAATCAAAGGAGTCATTCACCATGGTTTGCATTCCGTACAAATGTGAACAACTTTAATTCTTAAATCACGAGACATTCTAATGACCTCATGCAAATTAGGCTCCTCTTATTGTTACCAGGTCTATTTTTCATGCAATAACCTTGAAAATAACTTTTGCTTCATCCTTAATGACTATATTCATTATGAAAAAAATGCCCATGGACCATCTAGAACATGAATTCATTCAATTTAACAAACAATAGAGTCCTCGATCTTGAATTTCATTTCTTATTTATATTAGTTGTTGAATTCAAAATCAGAGACAGCCTCCCATCATTTATCACTAGCAACGGTCCTCTTTTGACTCCAAACACACTTTTTGACACATTGCTCATGAAATTAACACATGTGGCTAAACAACCTAGTATATTGATTGAATAAAACAAGTATAAAGAACATTAAAACTCTAAATCTATTTAAATCTGACAATCAAAGGAGTCATTCATCATGGTTTGCATTCCATACAAATGTCAACATGTTTAATTCTTAAATCATGAGACATTCTAACCACCTCATGTGAATTAGGTGCCTCTTATTGCTACCAGGACTATTTTTTATGAAAGAAATGCCCATGCACCATGTATAACATGACTTCATTCAATTTAACAAACAATGGAGTCCTTGCTCGTGAATTTCATTCCTTATCGATATTAATTCTTGAATTCAAAATTAGAGACCGCCTCCCATTATTTCTCATTAGCAATGCTCCTCTTTTGGCTCCAAACACACTTTTTGACACATTGATCATGAAATTAACACATGTGGCTAAACACCCTAGTATATTGATTGAATCAAACAAGTATAAAGACCATTAAAACTCTAAATCTATTTAAGTCCGTCAATCAAAGGAGTCATTCATCCTGGTTTGCATTCTGTACAAATGTGAACAGGTTTAATTCTTAAATCACGAGACATTCTAATCACCTCATCTAAATTAAGCTCCTCTTATTGCTACCAGGACTATTTTTCATGCACTAACCTTGAAATTAAATTTTGCTTCATCCTTAATGACTATATTCATTATGGAAAAAATGCCCATGGACCATCTATAACTTGAATTCATTCAATTTAACAAACAATGGGTCCTGGATCTTGAATTTCATTTCTTATTGATATTAATTGTTGAATTCAAAATTAGAGATAGCCTCCCATCATTTCTCATTAGCAATACTCCACTTTTGACTTCAAACACACGTTGTACCACATTGATCATGAAATTAACACATGTCGCTAAAGAACCTAGTATATTCATTGAATCAAACAAGTATAAAGACCATTAAAACTCTAAATCTATTTAAGTTCTTCAATCAAAGGAGCTATTCATCATGGTTTGCATTCCGTACAAATGTGAATAGGTTTAATTCTTAAGTCACGAGACATTGTAATCACCTCATGCAAATTAGGCTCCTCTTATTGTTACCAGGACTATTTTTCATGCAATAACCTTGAAAATAACTTTTGCTTCATCCTTAATGACTATATTCGTTATGAAAAAAATGCCCATGGACCATCTATAACATGAATTCAATCAATTTAACAAACCATGGAATCCTGGATCTTGAATTTCATTTCTTATTGATATTAGTTGTTGAATTCAAAATCAGAGACAACCTCCCATCATTTATCACTAGCAATGATCCTCTTTTGACACGAAACACACTTTTTGACACATTGATCATGAAATTAACACATGTGGCTAAACACCCTAGTATATTGATTGAATCAAACAAGTAGAAAGACCATTAAAACTTTAAATCTATTTAAGTTCGTCAATCAAAGGAGTCATTCATCATGGGTTGCATTCCGTACAAATGTGAACAGGTTTAATTCTTAAATCACGAGACATTCTAATGACCTCATGCAAATTAGGCCCCTCTTATTGTTACCAGGTCTATTTTTCATGCAATAACCTTGAAATTAACTTTTGCTTCATCCTTAATGACTATATTCGTTATGAAAAAAATGCCCATGGACCATCTATAACATGAATTCATTCAATGTAGCAAACAATGGAGTCCTGGATCTTGCAATTCATTTCTTATTGATATTAATTGTTGAATTCAAAATTAGAGACAGCCTCCCATCATTTCTCATTAGCAATGCTCCTCTTTTGACTCCAAACACACTTTTTGATACATTGATCATGAAATTAACACACGTGGCAAAACAACCTAGTATATTGAATGTATAAAACAAGTATAAAGACCATTAAGACTCTAAATCAATTTAAATCCATCAATCAAAGGAGTCATTCATCATGATTTGCATTCTGTACAAATTTGAACTGGTTTAATTCTTAAATCACGGGACATTCTAATCACCTCATGTGAATTAGGCTCCTTTTATTTTTACCAGGACTTTTTTTTTTTTTTGCAATAACCTTGAAATTAACTTTTGCATCATCATTAACAAATATATTTGTTATGAAAAAAATGCCCATGGACCCTCTATAAGATGAATTCATTCAATTTAACAAACAATGGAGTCCTTGATCTTGAATTTCATTTCTTATCGATATTAATTGTTGAATTCAAAATTAGAGACTGCCTCCCATCATTTCTCATTAGCAATGCTCCTCTTTTGACTCCAAACACACTTTTTGACACATTGATCACGAAATTAACACATGTGGCTGAACAACCTAGTATGTTGATTAAGTCAAACAAGTATAAAGACCATTAAAACTCTAAATCTATTTAAATCCATCAATCAAAGGAGTCATTCATCATGGTTTGCATTCTGTATAAATGTCAACAGGTTTAATTTTTAAATCATGAGACATTCTAACCACCTCATGTGAATTAGGTGCCTCTTATTGCTACCAGGACTATTTTTTATGAAATAACCTTGAAATTATGTTTTGCTTCATTTTTAATGACTATATTTGTTATGAAAGAAATGCCCATGCACCATCTATAACATTACTTCATTCAATTTAACAAACAATGGAGTCCTTGATGTTCAATTTCATTCCTTATCGATATTAATTGTTGAATTCAAAATTAGAGGCTGCCTCCCATCATTTCTCATTAGCAATGCTCCTCTTTTGGCTCCAAACACACTTTTTGACACATTGATCATGAAATTAACACATGTGGCTAAACAACATAGTATATTGATTGAATAAAACAAGTATAAAGACCATTAAAACTCTAAATCTATTTAAATCCGTCAATCAAAGGAGTCATTCATCATGATCTGCATTCTGTACAAATGTGAACTAGTTTAATTCTTAAATCACGAGACATTCTAATCACCTCATGTGAATTAGGCTCCTCTTATTTTTACCAGGACTATTTTTTTTGCAATAACCTTGAAATTAACTTTTGCATCATCATTAACGACTATATTTGTTATGAAAAAAATGCCCATGGACCCTCTATAATATGAATTGATTCAATTTTACAAACAATGGAGTCCTTGATCTTGAATTTTATTTCTTATCGATATTAATTATTGAATTCAAAATTAGAGACTGCCTCTCATCATTTCTCATTAGCAATGCTCCTCTTTTGACTCCAAACCCACTTTTTGACACATTGATCATGAAATTAACACACGTGGCTAAACAACCTAGTATGTTGATTGAATCAAACAAGTATAAAGACCATTAAATCTCTCCATCTATTTAAGTCCGTCAATCAAAGGAGTCATTCATCATGGTTTGCATTCCGTACAAATGTGAACAGGTTTAATTCTTAAATCACGAGACATTATAATCACCTCATCTAAATTAGGCTCCTTTTATTGTTACCAGGACTGTTTTTCATGCAATAAACTTGAAATTAAAATTTGCTTCATCTTTAATGACTATATTCATTATGGAAAAAATGCCCATGGACCATCTATAATATGAATTCATTCAATTTAACAAACAATTGAGTCCTGGATCTTGAATTTCATTTCTTATTGATATTAATTGTTGAATTCAAAAATAGACAAAGCCTCTAATCATTTATCATTAGCAATGCTCCTCTTTTGACTCCAAACACACTTTTTGACACATTGATCATGAAATTAACACATGTGGCTAAATAACCCAGTATATTGATTGAATCAAACCAATATAAATACCACTAAAACTCAAAATCCATTTAAATCCGTCGATCAAAGTAATCGTTCATCATGGTTTGCATTCCGTACAAATGTGAACAGGTTTAATTCTTAAGACATGAGACATTCTAACCACCTTTTGTGAATTAGGCTCCTCTTATTACTACCAGGACTATTTTTCATGCAATAACCTTGAAATTAAAATTTGCTTCATCCTTAATGACTATATTCATTATGGAAAAAAGGCCCATGGACGATCTATAATATGAATTCATTCAATTGAACAAACAATGGAGTCCTGGATCTGGAATTTGTTTTCTTATTGATATTAATTGTTGAATTCAAAATTAGAGACAGCCTCCCATCATTTCTCATTAGCAGTACTCCACTTTTGACTCCAAACACACATTTTGCCATATTGATCATGAAATTAACACATATGGCAGAAGAACCTAGTATATTCATTGAATCAAACAAGTATAAAGACCATTAAAACTCTAAATCTATATCAATCCTTCAATGGAAGGAGTCATTCATCATGGTTTGCATTCCGTACAAATGTGAACAGGTTTAATTATTAAATCACGAGACATTCTAATCACCTCACGTAAATTAGGCTCCTCTTATTGTTACCAGGACTATTTTTCATGCAATAACCTTGAAATTAAATTTGGCTTCATCCTTAATGACTATATTCATTATGGAAAAAATGCCCATGGACCATCTATAACATGAATGCATTCAATTTAACAAACAATGGAGTCTTGGTTCTTGAATTTCATTTCTTATTGATATTAATTGTTGAATTCAAAATTAGAGATAGCCTCGCATCATTTCCCATTAGCAATGCTCCACTTTTGACTCCAAACACAATTTTTGACACATTGATCATGAAATTAACACATGTGGCTAAACAACCTAGTATATTGATTGAATGAAACAAGTATAAAGACTATTAAAACTCTAAATCTATTACAATCTGTCAATCAAAGGAGTCATTCATCATTGTTTGCATTCTGTACAAATGTGAACAGGTTTAATTCTTAAATCACGAGACATTCTAATCACCTCATGTAAATTAGGCTCCTCTTATTGTTACTAGTACTATTTTTCATGCAATAACTTTGAAATTAACTTTTGCTTCATCCTTAATGACTATATTCATTATGAAAAAAAAGCCCCTGGACCATCTATAGCATGAATTCATTCAATTTAACAAACAATGGAGTCTTGGATCTTGAATTTCATTTCTTATTGATAATAGTTGTTGAATTCAAAATCAGAGACAGCCTCCTATCATTTCTCAATATACATGCTCCTCTTTTGACTCCAAACACACTTTTTCACACACTGATCATGAAATTAACACATGTGGCTAAACAACCTAGTATATTGATTGAATCAAACAAGTATAAAGACTATTAAAACTCTACATCTATTACAATCTGTCAATCAAAGGAGTCATTGATCATTGTTTGCATTCTGTACAAATGTGAACCGGTTTAATTCTTAAATCACGAGACATTCTAATCACCTCAGGTAAATTAGGCTCCTCTTATTGTTACCAGTACTATTTTTTATGCAATAACCTTGAAATTAATTTTTGCTTCATCCTTAATGACTATATTCATTATGAAAAAAATGCCCATGGACCATCTATAGCATGAATTCATTCAATTTAACAAACAATGGAGTCTTGGATCTTGAATTTCATTTCTTATTGATATTAGTTGTCTAATTCTAAATTAGAGACAGCCTCCTATCATTTATCAATATACATGCTCCTCTTTTGACTCCAAACACACTTTTTGACACATTGATCATGAAATTAACACATGTGGCTAAACAACCTAGTATATTGATTGAATCAAACAACTATAAAGACCATTAAAACTCTAAATCTATTTCAATCCGTCAGTCAAAGGATTCATTAATCATTGTTTGCATTCCCTACAAATGTGAACAGGTTTAATTCTTAAATGACAAGACATTCTAATCACCTCATGTGAATTAGACTCCTCTTATTGTTACCAGGGCTATTTTTCATGCAATAACCTTGAAATTAACTTTTGCTTCATCCTTAGTGACTATATTTGTTATGAAAAAAAATGCCCATAGACCATTTATAACGTGAATTCATTCAATTTAACAAACAATCGATTCCTTGATCTTAAATTTCATTTCTTGTTGATATTAATTTTTGAATTCAAAATTAGAAAATGTCTGCCATCATTTCTCATTAGCAATGCTCCTCTTCTGACTTCAAACACACTTTTTGACACATTGATCATGAAAGTAACACATGTGGCTAAACAATCTAGTATATTGATTGCCTCAAACAAGTATAAAGACCATTAAAACTATAAATCTATTTAAAAACGTCAATCAAAGGAGTAATTCATCATGGTTTGCACTCTGTACAAACGTGAACTGGTTTAATTCTTAAATCACGAGTCATTCTAATCACCTCATGTCAATTAGGCTCCTCTTATCGTTACCAGGACTATTTTTCGTGCAATAACCTTGAAATTAAGTTTTCCTTCATCCTTAATGACTATATTCATTATGGAAAAAATGCCCATGGACCAACTATATAACTTGAATTCATTCAATTTAACAAACAATGGAGTCCTGGATCTTGAATTTCATTTCTTATTGATATTAATTGTTGAATTAAAAATTAGAGGTAGCCTCCCATCATTTCTCATTAGCAATGCTCCTCTTTTGACTCCAAACACACTTTTTGAGACATTGATCATGAAATTACTACATGTGGCTAAACAACCTAGTATATTGATTGAATTAAACAAGTATAAAGATCATTAAAACTATAAATCTATTTAAATCCGTCAATCAAAGGAGTCATTCATCATGGTTTGCATTCCGTACAAATGTGAACCAGTTTAATTCTTAAATCACGAGGCATTCTAATCACGTCATGTAAATTAGGCTCCTCTTATTATTACCAGGACTATTTTTCATGCAATTACCTTGAAATTAAGTTTTGCTTGATCGTTAATGACTATATATGTTAAGAAAGAAATGCGCATGGACCATCTATAACATGACTTCATTCAATTTAAAAAACAATAGAGTCCTGAGTCTTGAATTTCATTTCTTATTTATATTAATTGTTGAATTCAAAATTAGAGACAGCCTCCTATCATTTCTCAATAGCAATGCTCGTCTTTTGACCCCAAACACACTTTTTGACACATTGATCATGAAATTAACACATGTGGCTAAACAACCTAGTATATTGATTGAATTAAACAACTATAAAGACCATTAAAACTCTAAATCTATTTAAATCCATCGATCAAAGGAGTCATTCATCACTGTTTGCATTCCGTACAACTGTGAACAGGTTTAATTCATAAATCATAAGACACTCTAATCACCTCATGTGAATTACGCTCCTCTTATTGTTACCAGGACTATTTTTCATGCAATCACATTGAAATAAATTTTGCTTCATCCTTAGTGACTATATTTGTTATGAAAAAAAATGCCCATAGACCATCTATAACGTGAATTCATTCAATTTAACAAACAATCGATTCCTTGATCTTAAATTTCATTTTTTGTTGATATTAATTTTTGAATTCAAAATTAGAAAATGCCTGCCATCATTTCTCGTTAGCAAAGCTCCTCTTTTGACTGCAAACACACTTTTTGACACATTGATCATGAAAGTAACACATGTGGCTAAACAATCTAGTATATTGATTGCATCAAACAATTATAAAGACCATTAAAACTATAAATCTATTTAAAAACGTCAATCAAAGGACTAATTCATCATGGTTTGTACTCTGTACAAACGTGAACTGGTTTAATTCTTAAATCACGAGACATTCTAATCACCTCATAAAAATTAGGCTCCTCTTATTGTTACCAGGACTATTTTTCATGCAATAACCTTGAAATTAAGTTTTCCTTCATCCTCAATGACTATATTCATTATGGAAAAAATGCCCATGGACGATTTATAACATGAATTCATTCATATTAACAAACAATGGAGTCCTGGATCTTGAATTTCATTTCTTATTGATATTAATTGTTGAATTCAAAATTAGAGGTAGCCTCCCATCATTTCTCATTAGCAATGCTCGTCTTTTGACTCCAAACACACTTTTTGAGACATTGATTATGAAATTAATACATGTGGCTAAACAACCTATTATATTGATTGAATCAAACAACTATAAAGACCATTAAAACTATAAATCTATTTAAAAACGTCAATTGAAGGAGTAATTCATCATGGTTTGCACTCTGTACAAACGTGAACTGGTTTAATTCTTAAATCATGAGACATTCTAATCAACTCATGTAAATTAGGCTCCTCTTATTATTACCAGGACTATTTTTCATGCAATAACCATGAAATTAAGTTTTGCTTCATCCTTAATGACTATATTCATTATGGAAAAAATGCCCGTGGACCATCTATAACATGAATTCATTCAATTTAACAAACAATGGAGTCCTGGAACTTGTATTTCATTTCTTATTGATATTAATTGTTGAATTCAAAATTAGAGACAGCCTCCCATCATTTCTCGTTAGCAATGCTCCTCTTTTGACTCCAAACACACTTTTTGAGACATTGATAATGAAATTAACACATGTGGCAAAACAACCTAGTATATTGATTGAATCAAACAAGTATAAAGACCATTAAAACTATAAATCCATTTAAATTCGTCAATCAAGGGAGTCATTCATCATGGCTTGCACTCTGTACAAATATGAACGGGTTTAATTCTTACTAGGACAATTTTTCATCCAATAATCCTGAAATTAAGTTTTGCTTCATCCTTAATGACTATATTCATTATAGAAAAAATGCCCATGGACCATCTATAACATGAATTCATTCAATTTAACAAACAATGGAGTCCTAGATCTTGAATTTCATTTCTTATTTATATTAATTGTTGAATTCAAAATTAGAGGCAGCCTCCCATCATTTCTCACTAGCAATGCTCCTCTTTTGACTCCAAACACATTTTTGAGACATTGATCATGAAATTAATACATGTGGCTAAACAACCTAGTATATTGATTGAATCAAACAACTATAAAGACCATTAAAACTCTAAAACTATTTAAATTCGTCAATCAAAGGAATCATTCATCAAGCTTTGCATTTCGTACAAATGTGAACAGGTTTAATTCTTAAAACACGAGACATTCTAATCACCTAATGTAAATTAGGCTTCTCTTATTATTACCAGGACTATTTTTCATCCCATCACCTTGAAATTAACTTCTGCTTTATCATTAATGACTATATTTGTTATGAAAAAATGCCCATGTACCATCTATAACATGAATTCATTCAATTTAACAAACAATGGAGTCCTTGTTCTTGAATTTCATTACTTATTGATATTAATTGTTGAATTCAAAATTAGAGACAACCTCCCATCATTTCTCATTAGCAATGCTCCTCTTTTGACTCCAAACACACTTTTTGAGACATTAATCATGAAATTAATACATGTGGCTAAACAACCTAGTATATTGATTGAATCAAACAAGTATAAAGACCTTTGAAACTATAAATCTATTTAAAAACGTCAATCGAAGGAGTAATTCATCATGGTTTGCACTCTGTACAAACGTGAACTGGTTTAATTCTTAAATCACGAGACATTCTAATCACCTCATGTAAATTAGGCTCCTCTTATTATTACTAGGACTATTTTTCATGCAATAACCATGAAATTAAGTTTTGCTTCATCCTTAATGACTATATTCATTATGGAAAAAATGCCCATGGACCATCTATAACATGAATTCATTCAATTTAACAAACAATGGAGTCCTGGATCTTCTATTTCTTTTCTTATTGATATTAATTGTTGAATTCAAAATTAGAGACATCCTCCTATCATTTCTCAATAGCAATGCTCCTCTTTTGACTCTAAACACACTTTTTGACACATTGAACATGAAATTAACACATGTGGCTAAACAACCTAGTATATTGATTGAATTAAACAACTATAAAGACCATTAAAACTCTTAATCTATTTAAATCCGTCAATCAAAGGAGTCATTCATCATTGTTTGCATTCCGTACAACTGTGAAGAGGTTTAATTCATAAATCATAAGACACTCTAATTACCTCATGTGAATTATGCTCCTCTTATTGTTACCAGGACTATTTTTCATGCAATCACATTAAAATAAATTTTGCTTCATCCTTAGTGACTATATTTGTTATGAAAAAAAATGCCAATAGACCATCTATATCGTGAATTCATTCAATTTAACAAACAATGGATTCCTTGATCTTAAATTTCATTTCTTGTAGATATTAATTTTTGAATTCAAAATTAGAAAATGCCTGCCATCATTTCTCATTAGCAAAGCTCCTCTTTTGACTCCAAACAATGGAGTCCTGGATCTTGAATTTCATTTCATATTGATATTAATTGCTGAATTCAAAATTAGAGGTAGCCTCCCATCATTTCTCATTAGCAATGCTCCTCTTTTGACTCCAAACACACTTTTTGAGACATTGATCATCAAATTAATACATGTGGCTAAACAACCTAGTATATTGATTGAATCAAACAAGTATAAAGACCATTAAAACTATAAATCTATTTAAATCCGTCAATCAAAGGAGTCATTCATCATGGTTTGCATTCCGTACAAATGTGAACAGGTTTAATTCTTAAATCACGAGACATTCTAATCACGTCATGTAAATTAGGCTCCTCTTATTATCACCAGGAATATTTTTCATGCAATTACCTTGAAATGATGTTTTCCTTCATCGTTAATGACTATATATGTTAAGAAGGAAATGCCCATGGACCATCTATAACATGACTTCATTTAATTTAAAAAACAATGGAGTCCTGGGTCTTGAATTTCATTTCTTATTGATATTAATTATTGAATTCAAAATTAGAGACAACCTCCTATCATTTCTCAATAGCAATGCTCCTCTTTTGACTCCAAACACACTTTTTGAGACATTGATCATGAAATTAATACATGTGGCTAAACAACCTAGTATATTGATTGAATCAAACAACTATAAAGACCATTAAAACTCTAAATCTATTTCAATCCGTCAATCAAAGGAGTCATTCATCATTGTTTGCTTTCTGTACAAATGTGAATTGGTTTAATTGTTAAATCACGAGACATTCTAATCACCTCATGTAAATTAGGCTCCTCTTATTGTTACCAGGACAATTTTTCATGCAATAACCTTGAAATTAAATTTTGCTTCATCCTTAATGACTATATTCATTATGGAAAAAATGCCCATGGACCATCTATAACATGAATGCATTCAATTTAACAAACAATGGAGTCTTGGTTCTTGAATTTCATTTCTTATTGATATTAATTGTTGAATTCAAAATTAGAGATAGTCTCGCATCATTTCCCATTAGCAATGCTCCACTTTTGACTCCAAACACAATTTTTGACACATTGATCATGAAATTAACACATGTGGCTAAACAACCTAGTATATTGATTGAATCAAACAAGTGTAAAGACTATTAAAACTCTAAATCTATTACAATCTGTCAATAAAAGGAGTCATTCATCATTGTTTGCATTCTGTACAAATGTGAACAGGTTTAATTCTTAAATCACGAGACATTCTAATCACCTCATGTAAATTAGGCTCCTCTTATTGTTACCAGTACTATTTTTCATGCAATAATCTTGAAATTAACTTTTGCTTCATCCTTAATGACTATATTCATTATGAAAAAAATGCCCATGGACCATCTATAGCATGAATTCATTCAATTTAACAAACAATGGATTCTTGGATCTTGAATTTCATTTCTTATTGATTTTAGTTGTTGAATTCAAAATCAGAGACAGCCTCCTATCATTTCTCAATATACATGCTCATCTTTTGACTCCAAACACACTTTTTGACACATTGATCATGAAATTAACACATGTGGCTAAACAACCTAGTATATTGATTGAATCAAACAACTATAAAGACCATTAAAACTCTAAATCTATTTCAATCCGTCAATCAAAGGAGTCATTCATCATTGTTTGCATTTTGTACAAATGTGAACTGGTTTAATTGTTAAATCACGAGACATTCCAATCACCTCATGTGAATTAGACTCCTCTTATTGTTACCAGGGCTATTTTTCATGCAATAACCTTGAAATTAACTTTTGCTTCATCCTTAGTGACTATATTTGTTATGAAAAAAAATGCCCATAGACCATCTATAATGTGAATTCATTCAATTTAACAAACAATGGATTCCTTGATCTTAAATTTCATTTCTTGTTCATATTAATTTTTGAATTCAAAATTGGAAAATGCCTGCCATCATTTCTCATTAGCAATGCTCCTCTTTTGACTCCAAACACACTTTTTGACACATTGATCATGAAAGTAACACATGTGGCTAAACAACCTAGTATATTGATTGAATCAAACAAGTATAAAGACGATTAAAACTATAAATGTATTTAAAAACGTGAATCAAAGGAGTAATTCATCATGGTTTTCAGTCTGTACAAACATGAACTGGTTTAATTCTTAAATCACGAGACATTCTAATCGCCTCATGTCAATTAGGCTCCTCTTATTATTACCAGGACTATTTTTCATGCAATAACCTAGAAATTAAGTTTTGCTTCATCCTTAATGACTATATTAATTATGGAAAAAATGCCAATGGACCATCTATAACATGAATTCATTCAATTTAACAAACAATGGAGTCCTGGATCTTGTATTTCATTTCTTATTGATATTAATTGTTGAATTCAAAATTAGAGACAACCTCCTATCATTTCTCATTAGCAATGCTCCTCTTTTGACTCCAAACACACTTTTTGACACATTGATCATGAAATTAACACATGTGGCAAAACAACCTAGTATATTGATTGAATCAAACAAGTATAAAGTCCATTAAAACTATAAATCCATTTAAATCCCTCAATCAAGGGAGTCATTCATCATGGTTTGCACTTTGTACAAATGTGAACGGGTTTAATTCTTAAATCACGAGACATTTTAATCACCTCATGTAAATTAGGCTCCTCTTACTAGGACAATTTTTCATGCAATAATCTTGAAATTAAGTATTGCTTCATCCTTAATGACTATATTCATTATAGAAAAAATGCCCATGGACGATCTATAACGTGAATTCATTCAATTTAACAAACAATGGAGTCCTGGATCTTGAATTTCATTTCTTATTGGTATTAATTGTTGAATTCAAAATTAGAGGCAGCCTCCCATCATTTCTCATTAGCAATGCTCCTCTTTTGACTCCAAACACACTTTTTGAGACATTGATCATGAAATTAATACTTGTGGCTAAACAACCTAGTATATTGATTGAATCAAACAAGTATAAGGACCATTAAAACTATAAATCTATTTAAATACGTCAATCAAATGAGTAATTCATCATGGTTTGCACTCTGTACAAACGTGAACTGGTTTCATTCTTAAATCACGAGACATTCTAATCACCTCATGTAAATTAGGCACCTCTTATTATTACCAGGACTATTTTTCATGCAATAACCATGAAATTAAGTTTTGCTTCATCCTTAATGACTATATTCATTATGGAAAAAATGCCAATGGACCATCTATAACATGAATTCATTCAATTTAACAAACAATGGAGTCCTGGATCTGGTATTTCATTTCTTATTGATATTAATTGTTGAATTCAAAATTAGAGACAGCCTCCCATCATTTCTCATTAGCAATGCTCCTCTTTTGACTCCAAACACATTTTTTGAGACATTGATCATGAAATTAACACATGTACAACCTAGTATATTGATTGAATCAAATAAGTATAAAGACCATTAAAACTATAAATCCATTTAAATCCGTCAATCAAGGGAGTCATTCATCATGGTTTGCACTCTGTACAAATGTGAACGGGTTTAATTCTTAAATCACGAGACATTCTAATCACCTCATGTAAATTAGGCTCCTTTTACTAGGACAATTTTTCATGCAATAATCATGAAATTAAGTTTTGCTTCATCCTTAATGACTATATTCATTATAGAGAAAATGCCCATGGATCATCTATAACATGAATTCATTCAATTTAACAAACAATGGAGTCCTGGATCTTGAATTTCATTTCTTATTTATATTAATTGTTGAATTCAAAATTAGAGGCAGCCTCCCATCATTTCTCATTAGCAATGCTCCTCTTTTGACTCCAAACACACTTTTTGAGACATTGATCATGAAATTAATACATGTGGCTAAACAACCTAGTATATTGATTGAATCAAACAAGTATAAAGACCATTAAAACTATAAATCTATTTAAATCCGTCAATCAAAGGAGTCAATCATCATGGTTTGCATTCCGTACAAATGTGAACAGGTTTAATTATTAAATCACGAGGCATTATAATCACGTCATGTAAATTAGGCTCCTCTTATTATTACCAGGACTATTTTTCATGGAATTACCTTGAAATTATGTTTTGCTTCATCGTTAATAACTATATATGTTAAGAAAGAAATGCCCACGGACCATCTATAACATGACTTCATTTAATTTAAAAAACAATGGAGTCTTGGGTCTTGAATTTCATTTCTTATTGATATTAATTATTGAATTCAAAATTAGAGACAACCTCCTATCATTTCTCAATAGCAATGCTCCTCTTTTGACTCCAAACACACTTTTTGAGACATTGATCAAGAAATTAGAACATGTGGCTAAACAATCTAGTATATTGATTGAATGAAACAACTATAAAGACCATTCAAACTCTAAAACTATTTAAAAACGTCAATCAAAGGAGTAATTCATCATGGTTTGCACTCTGTACAAACGTGAACTGGTTTAATTCTTAAATCACGTGACATTCTAATCACCTCATGTAAATTAGGCACCTCTTATTGTTACCAGGACTATTTTTCATGCAATAACATTGAAATAAAATTTTGCTTCATCCTTAGTGACTATATTTGTTATGAAAAAAATGCCCATAGACCATCAATAACGTGAATTCATTCAATTTAACAAACAATGGAGCCCTGGATCTTGAATTTCATTTCTTATTGATATTAATTGTTGAATTCAAAATTAGAGACAGTCTCCCATCATTTCTCATTAGCATTGCTCCTCTTTTGACTCCAAACACACTTTTTGACACATTGATCATGAAATTAACCCATATGCCTAAACAACCTAGTATATTGATTGAATCAAACAAGTATAAAGACCATTAAAACTCTAAATCTATTGCAATCCGTCGATCAAAGGAGTCATTCATCATTTTTTGCATTCTGTACAAATGTGAACAGGTTTAAATGTTAAATCACGGGACATTCTAATCACCTCATGTCAATTAGGCTCCTCTGATTATTACCAGGACTATTTTTCATGCAATAACCTTGAAATAAAATTTTGCTTCATCCTTAGTGACTATATTTGTTATGAACAAAATGCCCATAGACCATCAATAACGTGAATTCATTCAATTTAACAAACAATGGAGTCCTGGATCTTGAATTTCATTTTTTATTGATATTAGTTGTGGAATTCAAAATCAGAGAAAGCCTCCCATCATTTCTCATTAGCAATGCTCCTCTTTTGACTTCAAACACACTTTTTGACACATTGATCATGAAATTAATAAATGTGGCTAAACAACCTGGTATATTGATTGAATCAAACATGTATAAAGACCATTAAAACTCTAAATCTATTTAAGTCCGTTAATCAAAGGAGTCATTCATCATGGATTGCATTCCGTACAAATGTGAACAGGTTTAATTCTTAAAACACGAGACATTCTAATCACCTCATGTAAATTAGGCTTCTCTTATTGTTACGAGGACTATTTTTCATCCCATCACCTTGAAATTAACTTCTGCTTTACCATTAATGACTGTATTTGTTTTGAAAAAATGCCCATTTACCATCTATAACATGAATTCATTCAATTTAACAAACAATGGAGTCCTTGTTCTTGAATTTCATTACTTATTGATATTAATTGTTGAATTCAAAAGTAGAGACAACCTCCCATCATTTCTCATTAGCAATGCTCTTCTTTTGACTCCAAACACACTTTTTGACACATTGATCATGAAATTAATACATGTGGCTTAACAACCTAGTATATTCATTGAATCAAACATGTATAAAGACCATTAAAACTCTAAATCTATTGCAATCCATCAATCAAAGGAGTCATTCATCATTGTTTGCATTCTGTACAAATGTGAACTGGTTTAATTGTTAAAAATCACAAGACATTCTAATCTCCCTCATGTCAATTAGGCTCCTCTTATTGTTACCAGGACTATTTTTTCATGCAATAACATTGAAATTAAGTTTTCCTTCATCCTTAATGACTATATTCATTATGGAAAAAATGCCCAAGGACCATCTATATAACATGAATTCATTCAATTTAACGAACAATGGCGTCCTGGATTTTGAATTTAATTTCTTATTGATATTAATTGTTGAATTCAAAATTAGAGACAGTCTCCCATCATTTCTCATTAGCATTGCTCCTCTTTTGACTCCAAACACACTTTTTGACACATTGATCATGAAATTAACCCATATGCCTAAACAACCTAGTATATTGATTGAATCAAACAAGTATAAAGACCATTAAAACTCTAAATCTATTGCAATCCGTCGATCAAAGGAGTCATTCATCATTGTTTGCATTCTGTACAAATGTGAACAGGTTTAAATGTTAAATCACGGGACATTCTAATCACCTCATGTCAATTAGGCTCCTCTGATTGTTATCAGGACTATTTTTTCATGCAATAACCTTGAAATAAAAATTTTGCTTCATCCTTAGTGACTATATTTGTTATGAACAAAATGCCCATAGACCATCAATAACGTGAATTCATTCAATTTAACAAACAATGGAGTCCTGGATCTTGAATTTCATTTTTTATTGATATTAGTTGTTGAATTCAAAATTAGAGAAAGCCTCCCATCATTTCTCTCATTAGCAATGCTCCTCTTTTGACTTCAAACACACTTTTTGACACATTTGATCATGAAATTAACACATGTGGCTAAACAACCTGGTATATTGATTGAATCAAATATGTATAAAGACCATTAAAACTCTAAATCTATTTAAGTCCGTTAATCAAAGGAGTCATACATCATGGATTGCATTCCCTACAAATGTGAACAGGGTTTAATTCTTAAAACACGAGACATTCTAATCACCTCATGTAAATTAGGCTTCTCTTATTGTTACGAGGACTATTTTTCATCCCATCACCTTTGAAATTAACTTCTGCTTTACCATTAATGACTGTATTTGTTTTTGAAAAAATGTCCATTTACCATCTATAACATGAATTCATTCAATTTAACAAACAATGGAGTCCTTGTTCTTGAATTTCATTACTTATTGATATTAATTGTTGAATTCAAAAGTAGAGACAACCTCCCATCATTTCTCATTAGCAATGCTCCTCTTTTGACTCCAAACACACTTTTTTGAGACATTGATCATGAAATTAATACATGTGGCTAAACAACCTAGTATATTCATTGAATCAAACAAGTATAAAGACCATTAAAACTCTAAATCTATTGTAATCCATAAATCAAAGGAGTCATTCATCATTGTTTGCATTCTGTACAAATGTGAACTGGTTTTCATTGTTAAATCACGAGACATTCTAATCACCTCATGTATATTAGGCTGCTTTTATTGTTACGAATAATAATTTTTTCTTGCAATAACCTTGAAATTAACTTATGCTTCATCCTTAATGACTATATTCATTATGGAAAAAATGCCCATGGACCATCTATAACATGAATTCATTCAATTTAACAAACAATGGAGTCCTGGATCTTGAATTTAATTTCTTATTGATATTAATTGTTGAATTCAAAATTAGAGACAGTCTCCCATCATTTCTCATTAGCAATGCTGCTCTTTTGACTCCAAACACACTTTTTGACACATTGATCATGAAATTAACCCATATGCCTAAACAACCTAGTATATTGATTGAATCAAACAAGTATAAAGACCATTAAAACTCTAAATCTATTGCAATCCGTCGATCAAAGGAGTCATTCATCATTGTTTGCATTCTGTACAAATGTGAACAGGTTTAAATGTTAAATCACGGGACATTCTAATCACCTCATGTCAATTAGGCTCCTCTGATTGTTATCAGGACTATTTTTCATGCAATAACCTTGAAATAAAATTTTGCTTCATCCTTAGTGACTATATTTGTTATGAACAAAATGCCCATAGACCATCAATAACGTGAATTCATTCAATTTAACAAACAATGGAGTCCTGGATCTTGAATTTCATTTTTTATTGATATTAGTTGTTGAATTCAAAATTAGAGAAAGCCTCCCATCATTTCTCTCATTAGCAATGCTCCTCTTTTGACTTCAAACACACTTTTTGACACATTGATCATGAAATTAACACATGTGGCTAAACAACCTGGTATATTGATTGAATCAAATATGTATAAAGACCATTAAAACTCTAAATCTATTTAAGTCCGTTAATCAAAGGAGTCATACATCATGGATTGCATTCCCTACAAATGTGAACAGGTTTAATTCTTAAAACACGAGACATTCTAATCACCTCATGTAAATTAGGCTTCTCTTATTGTTACGAGGACTATTTTTCATCCCATCACCTTGAAATTAACTTCTGCTTTACCATTAATGACTGTATTTGTTTTGAAAAAATGTCCATTTACCATCTATAACATGAATTCATTCAATTTAACAAACAATGGAGTCCTTGTTCTTGAATTTCATTACTTATTGATATTAATTGTTGAATTCAAAAGTAGAGACAACCTCCCATCATTTCTCATTAGCAATGCTCCTCTTTTGACTCCAAACACACTTTTTGAGACATTGATCATGAAATTAATACATGTGGCTAAACAACCTAGTATATTCATTGAATCAAACAAGTATAAAGACCATTAAAACTCTAAATCTATTGTAATCCATAAATCAAAGGAGTCATTCATCATTGTTTGCATTCTGTACAAATGTGAACTGGTTTCATTGTTAAATCACGAGACATTCTAATCACCTCATGTATATTAGGCTGCTTTTATTGTTACGAATAATATTTTTCTTGCAATAACCTTGAAATTAACTTATGCTTCATCCTTAATGACTATATATTCATTATGGAAAAAAATGCCCATGGACCATCTATAACATGAATTCATTCAATTTAACAAACAATGGAGTCCTGGATCTTGAATTTAATTTCTTATTGATATTAATTGTTGAATTCAAAATTAGAGACAGTCTCCCATCATTTCTCATTAGCAATGCTGCTCTTTTGACTCCAAACACACTTTTTGACACATTGATCATGAAATTAAACCCATATGCCTAAACAACCTAGTATATTGATTGAATCAAACAAGTATAAAGACCATTAAAACTCTAAATCTATTTGTAATCCGTCAATCAAAGCAGTCATTCATCATTGTTTGCATTCTGTACAAATGTTGTGAACATGTTTAATTGTTAAATCACGAGACATTCTAATCACCTCATGTCAATTTAGGCTCCTCTTAATGTTACCAGGACTATTTTTCATGCAATAACCTTAAAATTAAGTTTTGCTTCATCCTTAATGACTATATTCATTATGGAAAAAATGCCCATGGACCATCTATATAACATGAATTCATTCAATTTAACAAACAATGGAGTCCTGGATCTTGAATTTCATTTCTTATTGATATTAATTGTTTGAATACAAAATTAGAGACAGTCTCCCATCATTTCTCATTAGCAATGCTCCTCTTTTGACTCCAAACACACTTTTTGACACATTGATCATGAAATTAACCCATATGCCTAAACAACCTAGTATATTGATTGAATCAAACAAGTATAAAGACCATTAAAAACTCTAAATCTATTGCAATCCGTCGATCAAAGGAGTCATTCATCTTTGTTTGCATTCTGCCCAAATGTGAACAGGTTTAAATTGTTAAATCACGAGACATTCTAATCACCTCATGTCAATTAGGCTCCTCTTATTATTACCAGGACTATTTTTCATGCAATAAACCTTGAAATAAAATTTTGCTTCATCCTTAGTGACTATATTCATTATGGAAAAAATGCCCATGGACCATCTATATAACATGAATTCATTCAATTTAACAAACAATGGAGAGTCCTGGATCTTGAATTTCATTTCTTATTGATATTAATTGTTGAATTCAAAATTAGAGACAGTCTCCTTCCCATCATTTCTCATTAGCAATGCTCCTCTTTTGACTCCAAACACAACTTTTTGACACATTGATCATGAAATTAACCCATATGCCTAAACAAGACTAGTATATTGATTGAATCAAACAAGTATAAAGACCATTAAAACTCTAAATCTATTGCAATCCGTCGTTCGAAGGAGTCATTCCTCATTGTTTGCATTCTGTACAAATGTGAAGAGGTTTTAATTGTTAAATCACGAGACATTCTAATCACCCTCATGTGAAATTAGGCTCCTTTTATCGTTACCAGGACTATTTTTCATGCAATAACCTTGAAATTAAAGTTTTGCTTCATCCTTAATGACTATATTCATTTATGGAAAAAATTGCCCATGGACCATCTATATAAACTTGAATTCATTCAATTTAACAAACAATTGGAGTCCTGGATCTTGAAATTTCATTTCTTATTGATATTAATTGTTGAAATTCAAAAATTAGAGACAGTCTCCCATCATTCTCATTAGCAATGCTCCCTCTTTTGACTCCAAACACACTTTTCACACATTGATCATGAAATTAACCCATATGCCTAAACAACCTAGTATATTGAATTGAATCAAACAAGTATAAAGACCATTAAAACTTCTAAAATCTATTGCTATCCGTCGATCAAAGGAGTCATTCATCATTGTTTGCATTCTGTACAAATGTGAACAGGTTTAATTGTTAAATCACGGAGACATTTCTAATCACCTCATGTCAATTAGGCTCCTCTTTATTGTTACCACTAGGACTATTTTTCATACAATAACCTTGAAATAAAATTTGCTTCATCCTTAATGTGACTATATTTGTTATGAAAAAAAATGCCCATAACCCATCAATAACGATGAATTCATTCAATTTAACAAACAATGGAGTCCTGAATCTTGAATTTCATTTCTTATTGTATTAGTTGTTGAATTCAAAATTAGAGAAAGCCTCCCATCATTTCTCATTAGCAATGCTCCTCTTTTGACTTCAAACACACACTTTTTTGACACATTCATCATGAAATTGACACATGTGGCTAAACAACCTGGTATATTGATTGAATCAAACATGTATAAAGACCATTAAAACTCTAAATCTATTTAAAGTCTTCGTTAATCAAAAGGAGTCATTCATCATGGATTGCATTCTCCGCACAAATTGAAACAGGTTTAATTCTTAAAACACACGAGACATTCTAATGACCTCATGTAAATTAGGCCTTCTTTTATGGTTACCAGGACTATTTTTTCATCCCATTCACCTTAAGAGCTTAACTTTTCTGCTTTACCTTCTAATGACTGTATTTGTTATGAAAAAATGCCCATTTTTACCATCAATAACATGAATTCATTCAATTTAACAAAACAATGGAGTCCTTGTTCTTGAATTTCATTACTTATTGATATTAATTGTTGAATTCAAAATTAGAGACAACACCTCCCATCATTTCCTCATTAGCAATGCTCCTCTTTTGACTCGAAA
>JBAPLH010000938.1:0-124080 GCA_037897445.1 Ceriops zippeliana | reverse complement strand
GTGTCACTCCCATCCCTTCTAGTTGACAAAGCTCCTCTTTTTGTTCCAACATTATTTTGGTGTGCAGACAATAATAAAATTATAACATCACTGGACATATAAATAACAAGTATATTATTTACAACAAACAAGTCTACGCACCTTTAAAACTCTAAATGTGTTTACTTCTAACAACCAGAAACAGTCATTTCACCTTGTTAGTGTATTTCCGTACTAATGTGAAGTGGTTTACTTTTCTAAATAATGAGAAAATTGAATTCACCCTTAGCTAATTAGGCTTCCTCTTTTTGTTCCAAAGAATATTTTTAATGCAATGATCATGAAATTGTCTTTTTGTGTCATTATTAACAACTATATTTCATTGTGAAAACAATGTCCATGAACCCATTTATACCATGAATTCATCCAATTCCAACAAAACAATGGTGTCCTTAAACTTGATTAACATTTCTTCTTGATATTAATTGGAGCTGAATTCCAAAACAAAGAGTCCACCGCATCATTTTTGGTTAGCAAGGCTTCTTCTTTTGTTTCCAAAACACATGCTTTGGATACAGAGTAGGTCTATAAAATTAACATTTGTTGCTAAACTGCACAGTATGTTAATAAAAAAAAAAACCAAGTCTACACACGCCATTTCAACTAAAAATGTGGATTACTTCCGTCAACCATATGTGTCATTCCCTCTTTGTTTGCATTTCAAACTAATGTTCACACTGGTTTAATTTCCTTAACAATGAGACTTTCTAATCATGTGATGCTAATCGGGGCTCCTTTTTTTAGTTACAAGGACTATTGTTCATACAATGACCACGAAATTATCTTTTGTGTCCCTATTATCAACTATATTCATCGTGTATAACAATGTACAAGAACCATTTTCATACCATGACTTTATTCAATTCCAATAAAAAAAATGGAGTCCTTAATCTTCATTGGCATTTCTTTGGTTGGTACTAAGATGGTTGAATTCACAAATATAATGTGTCACTCCCATCCTTTTCTAGTTAGCAAAGCTCTCTATTATTGTTCCAAACATTAATTTTGGTGCAACAATAATGAAATTAACATTTGGAAATAAAATAACTAGCATATTATTTACAACAAACATGTCTACGCACCTTTAAAACTCTAAAATGTGTTTACATTCCGACAACCAGAACAGTTATTCCCATTCACCTTGTTGTGTATTTCGTACTAAATGTGAAGTGGTTTTACTATCTAAATAATGAGAAATTGAATTCACCTTAATCTAATTAGGTTCCTCTTTTTGTTCCAAAGGAATATTTTTAATGCAATTATCATGAAATTCAATTGGAGGCACAATAAACACACATGTTTGCAATTGCCTTTTTGTGTCATTATTAAAAACTATATTTATTTGTAAAAACAATGTCCATACTGAACCATCTATATCATGAATTCATTCAATTCGTGCAAACAATGGTTGTCCTTAATCTTGATTAGCATTTTCTTATTGATATTAATTGGCTGAATTCCAAAACAAAGAGTCCCACCGCATCATTTTTGGTTAGCAAGGCTCTTCTTTTGTTTCCAAAACACATGCTTTGATACAGTAGTCAAAAAATTAACATTTGTAGCTAAACTGCACAGTATGTTAATTAAAAAAAACCAAGTCTACACGCCATTTCAACTAAAAATGTGATTACTTCTGTCAACCATATGAGTCATTCCTCTTTGTTTGCATTTCAAAACTAATGTTAAACTGGGTTTAAAATTCCTTAACAATGAGATTTTCTAATCATGTCATGCTAATCAGGCTCCTTTTTTATTTACAAGGACTATTGTTCATACAATGACTATGAAATTATCTTTTTTGTCTCTATTATCAACTATATTCATTGTGTAAACAATGTACAAGAACCATTTATACCATGAATTTATTCAATTCCCACAAAAAATGGAAGTCCTTGATCTTTGATTCGCATTTCTTATTAGTATTAAATGGTTGAATATTCCAAAAAATATTGTGTTCCTCCCCCATTCTTTCTAGTTTTGCAAAGCTCCTCTTTTAGTTCCAAACACTCTTTTTGGTACAACGATCATGAAATTAACATTTGTACCTAAACTAATTAGTATATTAATTACAACAAGTAAGTCTACGCACCATTAAAACTCTAAATGTGTTTACTTCCAAAAAGAAGAATATTCATTCACCTTGTGGTGTATTTCGTACAAATGTGAAGTGGTTTACTTTCTAAATAATGAGAAATTGAATTCACATTAAGCTAATTAGGTTCGTCTTTTGTTCCAAAGAATATTTTTAATGCACTGATCATGAAATTGTCTGTTGTGTATTATTAACAACTATATTCATTGTGAAAACAATGTCCATGAACAATCTATACTATGACTTCATTGAATTCCACAAACAATGGTGTCCTAAATCTTGATTACCATTTCTTATTGATATTAATTGGCTGAATTCCAAAACAAAGAGTCCACCACATCATTTTTGGATAGCAAGGCTCTTCTTTTGTTTCCAAACACATGCTTTGATACAGTAATCATAAAATTAACATTTGTTGCTAAACTACACAGTATGTTAATTAAAAAAAACCATGTCTACACTCCATTACAACCATAAATGTGATTACTTCCGTCAACCATATGAGTCATTCATCTTCGTTTGCATTTCAAACTAATGTTAACTGGTTTAATTTCCTTAATAATGAGACATTCTAAGCATGTCATGCTAATTAGGCTCCTTTTAAATACAAGGACTATTGTTCATACAATGTCCATGAAATTATCTTTTTTATCTCTATTATCAACTATATTCATTGTGTAAACAATGTACAAGGACCATTTATACCATGAATTTATTCAATTCCAACAAAAAATGGAGTCCTTGATCTTGATTGGCATTTCTTATTGGTGTTAAATGGTTGAATTCTAAAATAATGTGTCCCTCCCATCCTTTCTAGTTTGCGAAGCTCCTCTTTTGTATCCAAACACTATTTTTGGTAAAAAAAATCATGAAATTAACTTTTGTAACTAAACTAATTAGTATATTAATTACAACAAACAAGTCTAGGCACAATTAAAACTCTAAATGCATTTACTTCCAATAACCAGAACAGTCATTCACCTTGTTGTGTATTTCGTACTAATGTGAAGTGGTTTACTTTCTAAATAATGAGAAATTGAATTCACCTTAAGCTAATTAGGTTCCTCTTTTTGTTCCAAAGAATATTTTTAATGCAATGATCATGAAATTGTCTTTTGTGTCATTATTAACAACTATATTCATTGTGAAAACAATGTCCATGAACCATCTATACCATGAATTCATTCAATTCCAGCAAACAATGGTGTCCTTAATCTTGATTAGTATTTCTGATTGATATTGATTGGCTGAATTCCAAAACAAAGAGTCTACCGCAACATTTTTGGCTAGCAAGGCTCTTCTTTTGTTTCCAAACACACGCTTTGATACAGTGATCATAAAATTAGCAGTTGTTACTCAACTGCACAGTATATCAATTAAAAAAAACCAAGTGTACTCAGAATTAAAACAATAAATGTGATTACTTCCGTCAACCATATGAGTCACTCATCTTCATTTGCATTTCAAACTAATGTTAATTGGTTTAATTTCCTTAATAATGAGACATTCTAATCATGTCATGCTAATCAGGCTCCTTTTTTAGTTACAAGGACTATTGTTCATACAATGACCATGAAATCATCTTTTGTGTCCCTATTACCAACTATATTCATTGTGTAAACAATGTACAAGAACCATTTATACCATGAATTTGTTCAATTCCAACAAAAAATGGAGTCCTTAATCTTGATTGGCATTTCTTTTTGGTACTACATGGTTGAATTCCAAATTAATGTGTCACTCCCATCCTTTCTGGTTGGCAAAGCTCCTCTGTTTCTTCCAAACATTCTTTTTGGTGCAACAATCATGAAATTAACATTTGGACATAAAATAACTAGTATATTATTTACAACAAACAAGTCTACGCACCCTTAAAACTCTAAATGTGTTTACTTCCAACAACCAGAACAGTCATTCACATTGTTGTGTATTTTGTACTAATGTGAAGTGGTTTACTTTATACATAATGAGAAATTGAATTCACCTTAAGCTAATTAGGTTCGTCTTTTTGCTCCAAAGAATATTTTTAATGCAATGATCATGAAATTGTCTTTTGTGTCATTATTAAAAACTATATTCATTGTAAAAACAATGTCCATGAACCATCTATACCATGAATTCATTCAATTCGAGCAAACAATGGTTTCCTCAATCTTGATCAATATTTCTTATGGATATTAATTGGCTGAATTCCAAAACAAAGAGTCCACCACATCATTTTTGGTTAAAAAGGCTCTTCTTTTGTTTCCAAACACATGCTGTGATACAGTAATCATAAAATTAACATTTGTCGTTAAATTGTATAGTATGTTAATTAGAAAAACCAAGTCTACACTCCATTACAACTATAAATGTGATTACTTCTGTCAACCATATGAGTCATTCATCTTCGTTTGCATTTCAAGCTAATGTTAACTGATTTAATTTCCTTAATAATGAGACATTCTAATCATGTCATGCTAATTAGGCTCCTTTTTTAGTTACAAGGACAATTGTTCATACAATGACCATGAATTTATCTTTTTTGTCCCTATTATCAACTATATTCATTGTGTAAACAATGTACAAGAACCATTTATACCATGAATTTATTCATTTCCAACAAAAAATGGAGTCCTTAATCTTGATTGGCATTTCTTATTGGTACTAGATGGTTGAATTCCAAATTAATGTGTCACTCCCATCCTTTCTAGTTAGCAAAGCTCCTCTTTTTGTTCCAAACATTCTTTTTGGTGCAACAATCATGAAATTAACATCTGGACATAAAATAACTAGCATATTATTTACAACAAACAAGTCTACACACCCTTAAAACTCCAAATGTGTTTACTTCCAACAACCAGAACAGTCATTCACCTTGTTGTGTATTTTGTACTAATGTGAAGTGGTTTGCTTTCTAAATAATGAGAAATTGAATTCACCTTAAGCTAATTAGGTTCGTCTTTTTGCTCCCAAGAATATTTTTAATGCAATGATCATGAAATTGTCTTTTGTGTCATTATTAAAAACTATATTCATTGTTTTTACAATGTCCATTAACCATCTATACCATGAATTCATTCAATTCCAGCAAACAATGGTTTCCGTAATCTTGATTAACATTTCTTATGGATATTAATTGGCTGAATTCCAAAACAAAGAATCCACCACATCATTTTTGGTTAGCAAGGCTCTTCTTTTGTTTCCAAACACATGCTTTGATACAGTAATCATAAAATTAACATTTGTCGCTAAACTGCACAGTATGTTAATTAAAAAAAACATGTCTACACTCCATTACAACTATAAATGTGATTAATTCCGTCAACCATATGAGTCATTCATCTTCGTTTGCATTTCAAACTAATGTTAACTGATTTAATTTCCTTAATAATGAGACATTCTAATCATGTCATGCTAATTAGGCTCCTTTTTTAGTTACAAGGACAATTGTTCATACAATGACCATGAATTTATCTTTTTTGTCCCTACTATCAATTATATTCATTGTGTAAACAATGTACAAGAACCATTTATACAATGAATTTATTCAATTCCAACAAAAAATGGAGTCCTTATTCTTGATTGGCATTTCTTATTAGTACAAGATGGTTGAATTCCACATTAATGTGTCACTCCCATCCTTTCTAGTTAGCAAAGCTCCTCTTTTTGTTCCAAACATTCTTTTTGGTGCAACAATCATGAAATTAACATTTGGACATAAAATAACTAGCATATTATTTACAACAAACAAGTCTACGCACCCTTAAAACTCTAAATGTGTTTACTTCCAACAACCAGAACAGTCATTCACCTTGTTGTGTATTTTGTACTAATGTGAAGTGGTTTGCTCTCTAAATAATGAGAAATTGAATTCACCTTAAGCTAATTAGGTTCGTCTTTTTGCTCCAAAGAATATTTTTAATGCAATGATCATGAAATTGTCTTTTGTGTCATTATTAAAAACTATATTCATTGTAAAAACAATGTCCATGAACCATCTATACCATGAATTCATTCAACTCTAGCCAACAATGGTTTCCTTAATCTTGATTAACATTTCTTATGGATATTAATTGGCTGAATTCCAAAACAAAGAGTCCACCACATCATTTTTGGTTAGCAAGGCTCTTCTTTTGTTTCCAAACACATGCTTTGATACAGTAATCATAAAATTAACATTTGTCGCTAAACTGCACAGTATGTTAATTAAAAAAACCAAGTCTACACTCCATTACAACTATAAATGTAATTATTTCCGTCAACCATATGAGTCACTCATGTTCGTTTGCATTTCAAACTAATGTTAACTGATTTAATTTCCTTAATAATGAGACATTCTAATCATGTCATGCTAATTAGGCTCCTTTTTTAGTTACAAGGACAATTGGTCATACAATGACCATGAATTTATCTTTTTTGTCCCTATTATCAACTATATTCATTGTGTAAACAGTGTACAAGAACCATTTATACCATGAATTTATTCAATTCCAACAAAAAATGGAGTCCTTAATCTTGATTGGCATTTATTATTGGTACTAGATGGTTGAATTCCAAATTAATGTGTCACTCCCATCCTTTCTAGTTAGCAAAGCTCCTATTTTTGTTCCAACAATTCTTTTTGGTGCAACAATCATGAAATTAACATTTGGACATAAAATAACTAGCATATTATTTACAAGAAACAAGTCTACGCACCCTTAAAACTCTAAATGTGTTTACTTCCAACAACCAGAACAGTCATTCACCTTGTTGTGTATTTTGTACTAATGTTAAGTGGTTTGCTTTCTAAATAATGAGAAATTGAATTCACCTTAAGCTAATTATGTTCGTCTTTTTGCTCCAAAGAATATTTTTAATGCAATAATCATGGAATTGTCTTTTGTGTCATTATTAAAAACTTTATTCATTGTAAAAACAATGTCCATGAACCATCTATACCATGAATTCATTCAATTCGAGCAAACAAAGATTTCTTTAATCTTGATTAACATTTCTTATGGATATTAATTGGCTGAATTCCAAACCAAAGAGTCCACCACATCATTTTTGGTTAGCAAGGCTCTTCTTTTGTCTCCAAACACATGCTTTGATACAGTAATCATAAAATTAACATTTGTCACTAAACTGCACAGCATGTTAATTAAAAAAATCACGTCTACACTCCATTACAACGATAAATGTGATTACTTCCGTCAACCATATGAGTCATTCATCTTCGTTTGCATTTCAAACTAGTGTTAACTGATTTAATTTCCTTAATAATGAGACATTCTAATCATGTCATGCTAATTAGGCTCCTTATTTAGTTACAAGGACAATTGTTCATACAATGACCATGAAATTATCTTTTGTGTCCCTATTACCAACTATATTCATTGTGTAAACAATGTACAAGAACCATTTATACCATGAATTTATTCAATTCCAACAAAAAATGGAGTCCTTAATCTTGATTGGCATTTCTTATTGGTACTAGATGGTTGAATTCCAAATTAATGTGTCACTCCCATCCTTTCTGGTTAGCAAAGCTCCCCTTTTTGTTCCAAACATTCTTTTTGGTGCAACAATCATGAAATTAACATTTGGACATAAAATAACTAGTATATTATTTACAACAAACAAGTCTACGCACCCTTAAAACTATAAATGTGTTTACCTACAACAACCAGAACAGACATTCACCTTGTTGTGTATTTCGTACTAATGTGAAGTGGTTTACTTTCTAAATAATGAGAAATTGAATTCACCTTAACCTAATTAGGTTCCTCTTTTTGTTCGCAAGAATATTTTTAATGCAATGATCATGAAATTGTCTTTTGTGTCATTATTAAAAACTATATTCATTGTAAAAACAATGTCATGAACCATCTATACCATGAATTCATTCAATTCCAGCAAACAATGGTTTCCTTAATCTTGATTAACATTTCTTATGGATATTAATTAGCTGAATTCCAAAACAAAGAGTCCACCACATCATTTTTGGTTAAAAAGGCTCTTCTTTTGTTTCCAAACACATGCTTTGATACAGTAATCATACAATTAACATTTGTCGCTTAACTGCACAGTATGTTAAGTAAAAAAAAAACAAGTCTACACTCCATTACAACTATAAATGTGATTACTTCCGTCAAGCATATGATTCATTCATCTTCGTTTGCATTTCAAGCTAATGTTAACTGATTTAATTTCCTTAATAATGAGACATTCTAATCATGTCATGCTAATTAGGCTCCTTATTTAGTTACAAGGACAATTGTTCATACAATGACCATGAATTTATCTTTTTTGTCCCTATTATCAACTATATTCATTGTGTAAACAATTTACAAAAACCATTTATACCATGAATTTATTCAATTCCAACAAAAAATGGAGTCCTTAATCTTGGTTGGCATTTCTTATTGGTACTAGATGGTTGAATTCCAAATTAATGTGTCACTCCCATCCTTTCTAGTTAACTAAGCTCCTCTTTTTGTTCCAAACATTCTTTTTGGTGTAACAATCATGAAATTAACATTTGGACATAAAATAACTAGCATATTATTTACAACAAACAAGTCAACGTACCCTTAAAACTCTAAATGTGTTTACTTCCAACAACCAGAACAGTCATTTACCTTGTGTATTTCTTACTATTGTGAAGTGGTTTACTTTCTAAATAATGAGAAATTGAATTCACCTTAAGCTAATTAGGTTCGTCTTTTTGTTCCAAAGAATATTTTTAATGCACTGATCTTGAAATTGTCTTTTGTGTCATTATTAACAACTATATTCATTGTGAAAACAATGTCCATGAACCATCTATACCATGACTTCATTCAATTCCACAAACAATGGTGTCCTTAATCTTGATTACCATTTCTTATTGATATTAATTGGCTGAATTCCAAAACAAAGAGTCCACCACATCATTTTTGGTTAGCAAGGCTTTTCGTTTGTTTCCAAACACATGCTTTGATACCGTAATCATAAAATTAACATTTGTTGCTAAACTGCACAATATGTTAATTAAAAAAAACCATGTCTACACTCCATTACAACTATAAATGTGATTACTTCCGTCAACCATATGATTCATTCATCTTCATTTGCATTTCAAACTAATGTTAACTAGTTTAATTTCCTTAATAATGAGACATTCTAAGCATGTCATGCTAATCAGGCTCCTTTTTCAATTACAAGGACTATTGTTGATACAATGACCATGAAATTATCTTTTTTGTCTCTATTATCAACTATATTCAATGTGTAAACAATGTACAAGAACCATTTATACCATGAATTTATTCAATTCCAACAAAAAATGGAGTCCTTGATCTTGATTGGCATTTCTTATTGGTGTTAAATGGTTGAATTCTAAAATAATGTGTCCCTCCCATCCTTTCTAGTTTGCAAATATGCTCTTTTGTATCCAAACACTATTTTTGGTACAACAATCATGAAATTAACTTTTGTACCTAAACTAATTAGTATATTAATTACAACAAACAAGTGTAGGCACCATTAAAACTCTAAATGCATTTACTTGCAACAACCGGAACACTCATTCACCATGTTGTGTATTTCATACTAATGTGAAGTGGTTTACTTTCTAAATAATGAGAAATTGAATTCACCATAACCTAATTAGGTTCCTCTTTTTGTTCCAAAGAATATTTTTAATGCAATGGTCATTAAATTGTCTTTTTTGTCATTATTAACAACTATATTCATTGTGAAAACAATGTCCATGAACCATCTATAGCATGAATTCATTCAATTCCAGCAAACAATGGTGTCCTTAATCTTGATTAATATTTCTTATTGATATTGATTGGCTGAATTCCAGAACAAAGAGTCCACCGCAACATTGTTGGCTAGCAAGGCTCTTCTTTTGTTTCGAAACACTTGCTTTGATACAGTGATCATAAAATTAGCATTTGTTGCTAAACTGGACAGTATATCAATTAAAAAAAACCAAGTGTACGTAGAATTAAAACAATAAATGTGATTACTTCCGTCAACCATATGAGTCACTCATCTTCATTTGCATTTCAAACTAATGTTAATTGGTTTAATTTCCTTAATAATGAGACATTCTAATCATGTCATGCTAATCAGGCTCCTTTTTTAGTTTCAAGGACTATTGTTCATACAATGACCATGAAATTATCTTTTGTGTCCCTATTACCAACTATATTCATTGTGTAAACAATGTACAAGAACCATTTATACCATGAATTTATTCAATTCCAACAAAAAATGGAGTCCTTAATCTTGATTGGCATTTCTTATTGGTACTAGATGGTTGAATTCCAAATTAATGTGTCACTCCCATCCTTTCTGGTTAGCAAACCTCCTCTTTTTGTTCCAAACATTCTTTTTGGTGCAACAATCATGAAATGAACATTTGGACATAAAATAACTAGTATATTATTTACAACAAACAAGTGTACGCACCCCTAAAACTCTAAATGTGTTTACTTCCAACAACCAGAACAGTCATTCACCTTGTTGTGTATTTTGTACTAATGTGAAGTGGTTTACTTTCTACATAATGAGAAATTGAATTCACCTTAAGCAAATTAGGTTCGTCTTTTTGCTCTAAAGAATATTTTTAATGCAATGATCATGAAATTGTCTTTTGTGTCATTATTAAAAACTATATTCATTGTAAAAACAATGTCCATGAACCATCTATACCATGAATTCATTCAATTCTAGCAAACAATGGTTTCCTTAATCTTGATTAACATTTCTAATGGATATTAATTGGCTGAATTCCAAACCAAAGAGTCCACCACATCATTTTTGGTTAGCGAGGCTCTTCTTTTGTCTCCAAACACATGCTTTGATACAGTAATCATAAAATTAACATTTGTTGCTTAACTGCACAGTATGTTAATTAAAAAAAAACCAAGTCTACACTCCATTACAACTATAAATGTGATTACTTCCGTCAACCATATGATTCATTCATCTTCGTTTGCATTTCAAGCTAATGTTAACTGATTTAATTTCCTTAATAATGAGACATTCTAATCATGCCATGCTAATTAGGCTCCTTATTTAGTTACAAGGACAATTGTTCATACAATGACCATGAATTTATCTTTTTTGTCCCTATTATCAACTATATTCATTGTGTAAACAATGTACAAGAACCATTTATACCATGAATTTATTCAATTCCAACAAAAATGGAGTCCTTAATCTTGATTGGCATTTCTTATTGGTACTAGATGGTTGAATTCCAAATTAATGTGTCACTCCCATCCTTTCTAGTTAACTAAGCTCTTCTTTTTGTTCCAAACATTCCTTTTGGTGCAACAATCATGAAATTAACATTTGGACATAAAATAACTAGTATATTATTTACAACAAACAAGTGTACGCACCCCTAAAACTCTAAATGTGTTTACTTCCAACAACCAGAACAGTCATTCACCTTGTTATGTATTTTGTACTAATGTGAAGTGGTTTACTTTCTACATAATGAGAAATTGAATTCGCCTTAGGCAAATTAGGTTCGTCTTTTTGCTCCAAAGAATATTTTTAATGCAATGATCATGAAATTGTCTTTTGTGTCATTATTAAAAACTATATTCATTGTAAAAACAATATCCATGAACCATCTATACCATGAATTCATTCAATTCTAGCAAACAATGGTTTCCTTAATCTTGATTAACATTTCTAATGGATATTAATTGGCTGAATTCCAAACCAAAGAGTCCACCACATCATTTTTGGTTAGCAAGGCTCTTCTTTTGTCTCCAAACACATGCTTTGATACAGTAATCATAAAATTAACATTTGTCGCTAAACTGCACAGTATGTTAATTAAAAAAAACCAAGTCTACACTCCATTACAACTATAAATGTGATTACTTCCGTCAACCATATGAGTCATTCATCTTCGTTTGCATTTGAAACTAACGTTAACTGATTTAATTTCCTTAATAATGAGATATTCTAATCATGTCATGTTAATTAGGCTCCTTATTTAGTTACAAGGACAATTGTTCATTCAATGACAATGAATTTATCTTTTTTGTCTCTATTATCAACTATATTCAATGTGTAAACAATGTACAAGAACCATTTATACCATGAATTTATTCAATTCCAACAAAAATTGGAGTCCTTGATCTTGATTGGCATTTCTTATTGGTGTTAAATGGTTGAATTCTAAAATAATGTTTCCCTCCCATCCTTTCTAGTTTGCAAAGCTCCTCTTTTGTATCCAAACACTATTTTTGGTACAACAATCATGAAATTAACTTTTGTACCTAAACTAATTAGTATATTAATTACAACAAACAAGTCTAGGCACCATTAAAACTCTAAATGCATTTACTTGCAACAACCAGAACAGTCATTCACCTTGTTATGTATTTCGTACTAATGTGAAGTGGTTTACTTTCTAAATAATGAGAAATTGAATTCACCATATCCTAATTAGGTTCCTCTTTTTGTTCCAAAGAATATTTTTAATGCAATGATCATTAAATTGTCTTTTTTGTCATTATTAACAACAATATTCATTGTGAAAACAATGTCCATGAACCTTTTATACCATGAATTAATTCTATTCCAGAAAACAATGGTGTCCTTAATCTTGATTAGTATTTCTTATTGATATTGATTGGCTGAATTCCAGAACAAACAGTCCACTGCAACATTTTTGGCTAGGAAGGCTCTTCTTTTGTTTCTACACACACGCTTTGATACAGTGATCATAAAATTAGCATTTGTTGCTAAACTGCACAGTATATCAATGAAAAAAACCCAGTGTACGGAGAATTAAAACAATAAATGTGATTACTTCCGTCAACCATATGAGTCACTCATCTTCATTTGCATTTCAAACTAATGTTAATTGGTTTAATTTCCTTAATAATCAGACATTCTAATCATGTCATGCTAATCAGGCTCCTTTTTTAGTTACAAGGACTATTATTCATACAATGACCATGAAATTATCTTTTGTGTCCCTATTACCAACAATATTCATTGTGTAAACAATGTACAAGAACCATTTATACGATGAATTTATTCAATTCCAACAAAAAATGGAGTCCTTAATCTTGATTGGCATTTCTTATTGGTACTAGATGGTTGAATTCCAAATTAATGTGTCACTCCCATCCTTTCTGGTTAGCAAAGCTCCTTTTTTTGTTCCAAACATTCTTTTTGGTGCAACAATCATGAAATTAACATTTGGACATAAAATAACTAGTATATTATTTACAACAAACAAGTCTACGCACCCTCAAAACTCTAAATGTGTTTTCCTCCAACAAACAGAACAGTCATTCACCTTGTTGTGTATTTCGTACTAATGTGAGGTGGTTTACTTCTAAATAATGAGAAATTGAATTCACCTTAACCCAATTAAGTTCCTCTTTTTGTTCACAAGAATATTTTTAATGCAATGATCATGAAATTGTCTTTTGTGTCGTTATTAAAAACTATATTCATTGTAAAAACAATGTCCATGAACCATCTATACCATGAATTCATTCAATTCCAGCAAACAATGGTTTCCTTAATCTTGATTTACATTTCTTATGGATATTAATTAGCTGAATTCCAAAACAAAGAGTCCACCACATCATTTTTGGTTAAAAAGGCTCTTCTTTTGTTTCCAAACACATGCTTTGATACCGTGATCATAAAATTAACATTTGTTGCTAAACTGCATAGTATGTTAATTAAAAAAAAAAACAAGTCTAGACCCCATTACTGCTATAAATGTGATTACTTCCATAAACCATATGTGTCATTCATCTTCGTTTGCATTTCAAACTAATGTTAACTGATTTAATTTCCTTAATAGTGAGACATTCTAATCATATCATGCTAATCAGGCTCCTTTTTTAATTACAAGGACTATTGTTCATACAATGACCATGAAATTATCTTTTTTGTCTCTATTATCAACTATATTCATTGTGTAAACAATGTACAAGAACCATTTATACCATGAATTTATTCAATTCCAACAAAAAATGGAGTCCTTGATCTTGATTGGCATTTCTTATTGGTATTAAATGGTTGAATTCTAAAATAATGTGTCCCTCCCATCCTTTCTAGTTTGCAAAGCTCCTCTTTTGTATCCAAACACTATTTTTGGTACAACAATCATGAAATTAACTTTTTTACCTAAACTAATTAGTATATTAATTACAACAAACAAGTCTAGGCACCATTAAAACTCTAAATGCATTTATTTCCAACAACCAGAACAGTCATTCACGTTGTTGTGTATTTCGTAATAATGTGCAGTGGTTTACTTTCTAAATAATGTGAAATTAGATACCCATTAAGCTAATTAGGTTCATCTTTTTGCTCCAAAGAATATTGTTAATGCAATGATCATAAAATTGTCTTTTGTGTCATTATTAAAAACTATATTCCTTGTAAAAACAATGTCCATGAACCATCTATACCATGAATTCATTCAATTCTAGCAAACGATGGTTTCCTTAATCTTGATTAACATTTCTTATGGATATTAATTGGCTGAATTCCAAAACAAAGAGTCCACCACATCATTTTTGCTTAAAAAGGCTCTTCTTTTGTTTCCAAACACATGCTTTGATACAGTAATCATAAAATTAACATTTGTCGCTTAACTGCACAGTATGTTAATTAAAAAAAACCAAGTCTACACTCCATTACAACTATAAATGTGATTACTTCCGTCAACCATATTAGTCATTCATCATCGTTTGCATTTCAAACTAATGTTAACTGATTTAATTTCCTTAATAATGAGACATTCTAATCATGTCATGCTAATCGAGGTCCTTTTTTAGTTACAAGGACAATTGTTCATACAATGACCATGAATTTATCTTTTTTGTCCCTATTATCAACTATATTCATTGTGCAAACAAAGTACAAGAACCATTTATACCATGAATTTATTCAATTCCAACAAAAAATGGAGTCCTTAATCTTGATTGGCATTTCTTATTGGTACTAGATGGTTGAATTCCAAATTAATGTGTCACTCCCATCCTTTCTAGTTAGCAAAGCTCCTCTTTTTGTTCCAAACATTCTTTTTGGTGCAACAATCATGAAATTAACATTTGGACATAAAATAACTAGCATATTATTTACAACAAACAAGTCTAGGCACCATTAAAACTCTAAATGCGTTTACTCCCAACAACCAGAACTGTCATTCACCTTGTTGTGTATTTCGTACAAATGTGAAGTGGTTTACTTTCTAAATAATGAGAAATTGAATTCACCTTAAGCTAATTAGGTTCCTCTTTTTGTTCCAAAGAATATTTTTAATGCAATGATCATGAAATTGTCTTTTGTGTCGTTATTAACAACTATATTCATTGTGAAAACAATGTCCATGAACCATCTATACCATGACTTCATTCTATTCCAACAAACAATGGTGTTTTTAATCTTGATTAATATTTCTTATAGATATTAATTGGCTGAATTCCAAAACAAAGAGTCCACCGCATCATTTTTGGCTAGCAAGGGTCTTCTTTTGTTTCCAAACACATGCGTTGATACAGTGATCATAAAATTAACATTTGTGGCTAAACTGGTCAATTTATTAATTAAAAAAAATCAAGTCTACACTCCATTACAACTATAAATGTGATTACTTCTGTCAACCATATGAGACATTCATCTTCGTGTGCATTTCAAACTAATGTTAACTGGTTGAATTTCATTAATAATGAGACATTCTAATCATGTCAAGCTAATCAGGCTCCTTTTTTAATTACAAGGACTATTGTTCATACAATGACCATGAAATTATCATTTTTGTCTCTATTATCAACTATATTCATTGTGTAAACAATGTGCAAGAACCATTTATACCATGAATTTATTCAATTCCAACAAAAAATGGAGTCCTTGATCTTGATTGGCATTTCTTATTGGTCTTAAATTGTTGAATTCTAAAATAATGTGTCCCTCCCATCCTTTCTAGCTTGCAAAGCTCCTCTTTTGGTTCCAAACACACTTTTTGGAACAACAATCATGAAATTAACATTTGTACCTAAAATAACTAGTATATTAATTACAAACAACAAGTTTACGCAGTATTAAAACTCTAAATGGGTTTACCTCCAACAACCACAACAGTCATTCACCTTGTTGTGTATTTCGTACTAATGTGAAGTGGCTTACTTTCTAAATAATGAGAAATTGAATTCACCTTAAGCTAATTAGGTTCCTCTTTTTGTTCCAAAGAATAGTTTTAATGCAATGATCATGATATTATCTTTTGTGTCATTATTAACAACTATATCCATTGTGAAAACAATGTCCATGAACCATCTATACCATGAATTAATTCAATTCGAACAAACAATTGTGTCCATAATCTTGATTAACATTTTTTATGTATATTAATTGGCTGAACTCCAAAACAAAGAGTCCACCCCATCATTGTTGGTTAGCAAGGCTCTTCTGTTGGTTCCAAACACACGCTTTGACACAGTGATCATAAAATTAACATTTTTTGCTAAACTGCACAGTATATCAATTAAAAAAAACAAGTCTACGCAGAATTAAAACTATAAATGTGATTACTTCCGTCAACCATATCAGTCATTCACCTTCGTTTGCATTTCAAACTAATGTTAACTAGTTTAATTTTATTAATAATGAGACATTCAAATCATGTCATGCTAATCAAGCTCCTTTTTTAGTTACAAGGACTATTGTTCATACAATGACCATGAAATTATCATTTTTGTCTCTATTACCAACTATATTCATTGTGTAAACAATGTACAAGAACCATTTATATCATGAATTTATTCAATTCCAACAAAAAATGGAGTCCTTGATCTTGATTCACATTTCTTAATGGTATTAAATGGTTGAATTCCAAAATCATGAGTCCCTCCCATCCTTTCTAGTTTGCAAAGCTCCTCTTTTGGTTCCAAACACACTTTTTGGTACAACAATCATGAAATTAACATTTGTACCTAAAATAACTAGTATATTAATTACAACAAACAGGTTTACGCACTATTAAATCTCTATATGCGTTTACCTCCAACAACCACAACAATCATTCACCTTGTTGTGTATTTCGTACTAATGTGAAGTGGTTTACTTTCTAAATAGTCAGAAATTGAATTAACCTTAAGCTAATTAGGTTGCTCTTTTTGTTCCAAAGAATATTTTTAATGCAATGATCATGAAATTGTCTTTTTTGTCATTATTGACAACTATATTCATTGTGAAAACAATGTCCATCAACCATCTATACCATGAATTCATTCAATTCCAACAAACAATAGTGTCCTTAAATTTGATTAACATTTCTTATTGATATTAATTGGCTGAGTTCCAAATCAAAGAGTCCACCCCATCATTTATGTTTACTATGGCTCTTCTTTTGGTTCTAAATACACGCTTTGATACAGTGATCATAAAATTAACATTTGTGGCTAACCTGCACAATATATTAATTAAAAAAAAAGTATACAGTGCGTTAAAACTATAAATGTGATTACTTCCGTCAACCATATGAGTCATTCATATTCATTTGCAATTCAGAAAAATGTTAACTGGTTTAATTTCCTTAATATTAAGACATTCTAATGGTGTCATGCTAATCAGGCTCCTTTTTTAGTTACAAGGACTATTGTTCATACAATGACCATGAAATTATCTTTTGTGTCCCTATTATCAACTATATTCATTGTGTAAACAATGTACAAGAACCATTTATACCATGAATTCATTCAATTCCAACAAAAAATGGAGTCCTTAATCCTGATTGGCATTTCTTATTGGTATTAAATGGTTGAATTCCAAAATATTGTGTCACTCCCATCCTTTCTGGTTAGCAAATCTCCGCTTTTGGTTCCAAACACACTTTTTGGTACAACAATCATGAAATTAACATTTGTACCTAAAATAACTAGTATATTAATTACAACAAACAAGTTTACGCACCATTAAAACTCGAAATGCGTTTACCTCCAACAACCACAACAGTCATTCACCTTGTTGTGTATTTCGTACTAATGTGGAGCGGTTTACTTTATAAATAATCAGAAATTGAATTAACCTTAAGCTAATGAGGTTCCTCTTTTTGTTCCATAGAATATTTTTAATGTGATGATCATGAAATTGTCCTTTTCGTCATTATGTTCACAATATTCATTGTGAAAACAATGTCCATGAACCATCTATACCATGAATTCATTCAATTCGAACAAACAATGGTGTCCATAATCTTGATTAACATTTCTTATTTATATTAATTGGCTGAATTCCAAAACAAAGAGCCCACCCCTTCATTTATGGTTAGTAAGGCTCTTCTTTTGGTTCCAAACACACGCTTTAATACAGTGATCATAAAATTAACATTTGTGGCTAAACTGCTGAAAATATTAATTAAAAAAAACCAAGTATACACTTCATTAAAACTATAAATGTGATTACTTTCGTCAACCATATGAGTCATTCATCCTCGTTTGCATTTCAAACTAATGTGAACTGGTTTAATTTCCTTAACAATGAGACATTCTAATCATGTCATGTTAATCAAGCTCCTTTTTTTGTTACAAGGACTATTGTTCATACAATGACCATGAAATTATCTTTTGTGTCCCTATTATCAACTATATTCATTGTGTAAACAATGTACATAAACCATTTATACCATGAATTTATTCAATTCCAACAAAAAATGGTGTCCTTAATCTTGATTGGCATTTCTTATTGGTATTAAATGGTTGAAGTCCAAAATAATGTGTAACTCCCATCCTTTCTGGTTAGCAAAGCTCCTCTTTTTGTTCCAAACACTCTTTTTGGCACAACAATCATGAAATTAACATCTGCACCTAAATTAACTAGTATATTAATTACAATAACCATGCCTACGCACCTTTAAAACTCTAAATGTGTTTACTTCCAACAACTAGAAGAGTCATTCACCTTGTTGTGTATTTCGTACTAAAGTGAAGTGGTTTACTTTCTAAATAATGAGAAATGGAATTCACCTTAAGCTAATTAGGTTCCTCTTTTTGTTCCATAAAATATTTTTAATGTGATGATCATGAAATTATCCTTTTCGTCATTATTAACAACTATATCCATTGTGAAAACAATGTCCATGAACCATTTATACGATGAATTCATTCAATTCGAACAAACAATGGTATCCATAATCTTGATTAACATTTCTTATGTATATTAATTGGCTGCACTCTAAAACAAAGAGTCCAACCCATCATTTTTGGTTAGCAAGACTCTTCTTTTGGTTCCAAACACACGCTTTGGTATAGTGATCATAAAATTAACATTTTTTGCTAAATTCCACAGTATATCAATTAAAAAAAACAAGTCAACGCAGAATTAAAACTATAAATGTGATTACTTCCGTCAACCATTTAAGTCATTCATCTTCGTTTGCATTTCAAACTAATGTTAACTAGTTTAATTTCCTTAATAATGAGACATTCCAATCATGTCATGCTAATCAAGCTCCTTTTTTAGTTACAAGGACTATTGTTCATACAATGACCATGAAATTATCATTTTTGTCTCTATTATCAACTATATTCATTATGTCAACAATCTACAAGAACCATTTATACCATGAATTTATTCAATTCCAACAAAAAATGGAATCCTTGATCTTGATTTGCATTTCTTAATGGTATTAAATGGTTGAATTCCAAAATCATGTGTCCCTCCCATCCTTTCTAGTTTGCAAAGCTCCTCTTTTGGTTCCAAACACACTTTTTGGTACAACAATCATGAAATTAACATTTGTACCTAAAATAACTAGTATATTAATTGCAAAAAACAAGTTTATGCAGCATTAAAACTCTAAATGGGTTTACCTCCAACAACCACAAAAGTCATTCACCTTGTTGTGTATTTCGTACTAATGTGAAGTGGCTTACTTTCTAAATAATGAGAAATTGAATTCACCTTAAGCTAATTAGGTTCCTCTTTTTGTTCCAAAGAATAGTTTTAATGCAATGATCATGAAATTATCTTTTGTGTCATTATTAACAACTATATTCATTGTAAAAACAGTGTCCATCAACCATCTATACCATGAATTCATCCAATTCCAACAAACAATGGTGTCCTTAATCTTCATTAACATTTCTTATGTATATTAATTGGCTGAATTCCAAAACAAAGAGTCCACCCCATCATTTTTGGTTAGCAAGGCTCTTCTTTTGGTTCCAAACACACGCTTTGATACAGTGATCATAAAATTAACATTTGTTTCTAAACTGCACAGTATATCAATTAACAACAACCAAGTCTACGCAGCATTAAAACGATAAATGTGATTTCTTCCGTCAACCATATGAGTCATTCATCTTCATTTGCATTTGAAACTAATGTTAACTAGCTTAATTTCCTTAATAATGAGATATTCTAATCATGTCATGCTAATCAGGCTCTTTTTTGAATTACAGGGACTACTATTCATACACTAAACATGAAATTATCTTTTGTGTCCCTTTTAACAACTATATTCATTGTGTAAACAATGTACAAGAACCATTTATACCAAGAATTTATTCAATTCCAACAAAAAATGGAGTCCTTAATCTTGATTGGCATTTCTTATTGGTATTAAATGGTTGAATACCAAAATAAGGTGTCACTCCCATCCTTTCTGGCTAGCAAAGCTCCTCTTTTTGTTGCAAACACTCTTTTTGGTGCAACAATCATGAAATTAACTTTTGTACCTAAACTAACTAGTATATTAATTACAACAAAAAGTCTACGCACCATTAAAACTCTAAATGTGTTTACTTCCAACAACCAGAAAAGTCATTCACCTTGTTGTGTATTTCGTACTAATGTGAAGTGGTTTACTTTCTAAATATTGACAAATTCAATTCACTATAAGCTAATTAGGTTCCTTTTTTTGTTCCAAAGAATATTTTTAATGCAATGATCATGAAATTGTCTTTTGTGTCATTATTAACAACTATATTCATTTGGTTTGCAAGGCTCTTCCTTTGGTTCCAAACACATGCTTTGATACAGTGATCATAAAATTAACATTTGTGGCTAAACTGCTCTATATATTAATTAAAAAAAACAAGTCTACACTCCATTAAAATTATAATTGTGTTTACTTCCGTCAACCATATGAGTCATTAATCTTCGTTTGCATTTGAAACTAATGTTAACTAGCTTAATTACCTTAATAATGAGACATTCTAATCATGTCAAGATAATCAGGCTCCTTTTTCAATTACAAGGACTATTGTTCATACAATGACCATGAAATTATCTTTTTTATCTTTATTATCAACTATTTTCATTGTGTAAACAATGTACAAGAACAATTTATACCAAGAATTTATTCAATTCCAACAAAAAATGGAGTCCTTGATCTGGATTGGCATTTCTTATTGGTATTAAATGGTTGAATTCCAAAATAATGTGTCTGTCCCATCATTTCTAATTTGCAAAGCTTCTCTTTTGGTTCCAAACAGTCTTTTTGGTACAACAATCAGGAAATTAACTTTTGTACCTAAACTAACAAGTATATTAATTACAACAAACAAGTCTAGGCACCTTTAAAACTCTAAATGCCTTTACTTCCAACAACCACAACAGTCATTCACCTTGTTGTGTATTTCGTACTAATGTGAAGTGGTTTACTTTCTAAATAATAAAAATTTAATTCACATTAAGCTAATTAGGTTCCTCTTTTTGTTCCAAAGAATATTTTTAATGCAATGATCATGAAATTGTCTTTTTTGTCATTATTAACAACTATATTCTTTGTGAAAACAATATCTATGAACCATCTATAACATGAATTCATTCCATTCCAACAAACAATGGTGTCCTTAATCTTGATTAACATTTTTTATTGATATTAATTGGCTGAATTCCAAAACAAACAGTCCATCACATCATTTTTGGCTAGCAAGGCACTTCTTTTGTTTCCAAACACACGCTTTGATACAGTGATCATAAAATTAACATTTGTTGCTAAACTGCACAGTATATCAATTAAAAAAACCAAGCCTACACAGAATTAAAACTATAAATGTGATTACTTCCGTCAACCATATGAGCCACTCATCTTCATTTGCATTTGAAACTAATGTTAACTGGTTTAATTTCCTTAATAATGAGACATTCAAATCATGTCATGCTGATCAAGTAACTTTTTTAGTTACAAGGACCATTGTTCATACAATGACCATGAAATTATCTTTTTTGTCTCTATTATCAACTATATTCATTGTGTAAACAATGTACAAGAACCATTTATACCATGAATTTATTCAATTCCAACAAAAAATGGAGTCCTTGATCTTGATTCGCATTTCTTATTGGTTTTAAATGGTTGAATTCCAAAATAATGTGTCCCTCCCATCCTTTCTAGTTTCCAAAGCTCCTCTTTTGGTTCCAAACACTCTTTTTGGTACAACAATCATGAAATTAACATTTGTACCTAATATAACTAGTATATTTACAACAAAAAACAAGTTTACGCACCATTAAAACTCTAAATGTGTTTATTTCCAACAACCACAATAGTCATTCACCTTGTTGTGTATTTCGTACTAATGTGAAGTGGCTTACTTTCTAAATAATGAGAAATTGAATTCACTTAAGCTAATTAGGTTCCTCTTTTTGTTCCAAAGAATATTTTTAATGCAATGATCATGAAATTGTCTTTTGTGTCATTATTAACAGCTATATTCATTGTCAAAACAATATCCATCAACCATCTATACCATGAATTCATCCAATTCCAACAAACAATGATGTCCTTAATCTTGATTAACATTTCTTATTAATATTAATTGGCTGAATTCCAAAACGAAGAGTCCACCCCATCATTTTTCCTTAGCAAGGGTCTTGTTTTGGTTCCAAACACACGCTTTGATACATTCTAATCATGTCATGCTAATCAGGCTCCTTTTTTAGTTACAAGGACTATTGTTCATACAATGACCATGAAATTATCTTTTGTGTCCCTATTATCAATTATATTCATTGTGAAAAAAATGTACAAGAACCATTTATACCATGAATTTATTCAATTCCAACAAAAAATGGAGTCTTTAATGTTGATTGGCATTTCTTATTGGTATTAAAAGGTTGAATTCAAAAATAATGTGTCACCCCCATCCTTTTTGGTTAGCAAATCTTCTCCATTGGTTCCAAACATTCTTTTTGGTACAACAATCATGAAATTAACATTTGTACCTAAAATAACTAGTATATTAATTACAACAAAAAGGTCTACGCACCATTAAAACTCTAAATGCGTTTACTTCCAACAACCAGAACAGTCATTCACCTTGTTGTGTATTTCGTACTAATGTGAAATGGTTTACTTTCTAAATAATTTGAAATTGAATTCACCTTAAGCTAATTAAGTTCCTCTTTTTGTTCCAAAGAATATTTTTAATGCAATGATCATGAAATTGTCTTTTGTGTCACCATTTACAACTATATTCATTGTAAAAACAATGTCTATGAAACATCTACACCATGAATTCATCAAATTCCAACAAACAATGGTGTCCATAATCTTGATTAACGTTTCTTATGGATATTAATTGGCTGAATTCCAAAATAAAGAGTTCACCCCATCATTTATGGTTAGTAAGGCTCTTCTTTTGGTTCCAAACACACGCTTTGATACAGTGATCAAAAAATTAACATTTGTGGCTAAACTACTCAATATATTAATTAAAAAAAACAAGTCTACACTGCATTAAAACTATAAATGTGATTACTTCCGTCAACCATATGAGTCATTCACCTTCGTTTGCATTTCAATCTAATGTTAACTGGTTTAATTTCCTTAATAATGAGAAATTCTCATCATGTCATGCTAATCAGGCTCCTTTTTTAGTTACAAGGACTATTGTTCATACAATGACCATGAAATTATCTTTTGTGTCCCTATTATCAACAATATTCATTGTGTAAACAATGTACAAGAACCATTTATACCATGAATTTATTCAATTCCAACAAACAATGGAGTCATTAATCTTGATTGGGTTTTCTTATTGGTATTAAATGGATGAATTCCAAAATAATGTGACACCCCCATCTTTTCTGGTTAGCAAAGCTCCTCTTTTGGGTGCAAACACTCTTTTTGGTACAACAATCGTGTAATTAACATTTGTACCTCAACTAACTTGTATATTAATTACAACAAACAAGTCTACGCTCCATTAAAACTCTAAATGTGTTTACTTCCAGCAACAAGAACAGTCATTCACCTTGTTGTGTATTTCGCACTAATGTGAAGTAGTTTACTTTCTAAATAATGTGAAATTGAATTCACCTTAAGCTAATTAGGTTCGTCTTTTTGTTATAAAGAATATTTTTAACGCAATGATCATGAAATTGTCTTTTGTGTCACTTTTAACAACTATATTCATTGTGAAAACAATGTCTATGAACCATCTCTACCATGAATTCATCCAATTCTAACAAACAATGGAGTCCTTAATCTTGATTAACATTTCTTATGGATATTAATTGGCTGAATTCCAAAATAAAGAGTTCACCCCATCATTTATGGTTAGTAAGGCTCTTCTTTTGGTTCCAAACACACGCTTTGATATAGTGATCATAAAATTAATATTTGTGGCTAAACTGCTCAGGATATTAATTAAAAAAAACCAAGTATACAATCCATTGAAACTATAAATGTGATTACTTCCGTCAACCATATGAGTCATTCATATTCGTTTGCATTTCAAACTAATGTTAACTGGTTTAATTTCCTTAACAATGAGACATTCTAATCATGTCATGCTAATCAGGCTCCTTTTTTTGTTACGAGGACTATTGTTCTTACAATGACCATAAAATTATCTTTTGTATCCCTATTATCAACTATATTCATTGTGAAAACAATGTACAAGAACCATTTATACCACGAATTTAGTCAATTCCAACAAAAAATGGAGTCCTTTATCTTGATTGGCTATTCTTTTTGGTATTAAATGGATGAATTCCAAAATAATGTGTCACTCCCATCCTTTCTGGTTAGCAAAGCTCCTCTTTTTGTTCCAAACACTCTTTTTGGTACTACAACCACGAAATTAACATTTGTACCAAAAATAACTAGTATATTAATTACAACAAACAACTATACGCACCATTGAAACTATAAATGTGTTTACTTCCAACAACAACAATAGTCATTCACCTTGTTGTGTATTCCGTACTAATGTGCAGTAGTTTACTTTCTAAATAATGAGAAATTTAATCCACCTTAAGCTAATGAGGTTCCTCTTTTTGTTACAAAGTATATTTTTAATGCAATGATCATGAAATTGTCTTTTGTGTCATTATTAAAAAATATATTCATTGTGAAAACAATGTCCATCAACCATCTATACCATGACTTCATTCAATTCCAACAAACAATGGTGTCCTTAATCTTGATTAACATTTCTTATTGGTAGTAATTGGCTGAATTCCAAAACAAATAGTCCACCCAATCGTATTTGGTTTGCAAGACTCTTTCTTTGGTTCCAAACACACGCTTTGATACAGTGATCATAAAATTAACATTTGTGGCTAAACTGCTCTATATATTAATTAAAAAAAACCAAGTATACACTTCATTAAAACAATAAATGTGTTTACTTCCGTCAACCATATGAGTCATTAATCTTCGTTTGCATTTCAAACTAATGTTAACTGGTTTATTTACCTTAATAATGAGACATTCTAATCATATCATGATAATTAGGCTCCTTTTTTAATTACAAAGATTGTTCATACAATGACCATGAAATTATCTTTTTTGTCTCCACTATCAACTTTATTCATTGTGTAAACAATGTACAAGAACCATTTATACCATGAATTTATTCAATTCCAACAAAGAATGGAGTCATTAATCTTGATTGGCATTTCTTATTGGTATTAAATGGTTGAATTCCAAAATAATGTGTCACTCCCATCCTTTCTGGATAGCAAAGCTCCTGTTTTTGTTCCAAACACTCTTTTAGGTACATCAATCATGAAATTAACATTTGTACCTAAAATAACAACTATATTAATTACAACAAACAAGTCTATGCACCATTAAAACTCTCAATGTCTTTACTTCCAACAACCAGAACAGTTATCATCTTGTGGTGTATTTCGTACTAATGTGAAGTGGTTTACTTTCTAAATAATGAGAAATTGAATTCACCATAAGCTAATTAGGTTCCTCTTTTTGTTCCAAAGAATATTTTCAATGCAATGATCATGAAATTGTCTTTTGTGTCATTATTAACAACTACATTCATTGTGAAAACAATGTCCATCAACCATCTATACCATGAATTCATCTCATTCCAACAAACAATGGTGTCCTTAATCTTGATTAACATTTCTTATTGATATTAATTGGTTGAATTCCAAAACAAAGAGTCCACCCCATCATTTTTGGTTAGCAATGCTCTTCTATTGGTTCCAAACACACACTTTGATACAGTAATCATAAAATTAACATTTATTCCTAAACTGCGCAATATATTAATTAAAAAAAAAACAAGTCTACGCAGCATGAAAACTATAAATGTGATTACTGCCATCAACCATATAAGTCATTCTTCTTTATTTGCATTTCAAACTAATGTTAACTTGTTTAATTTCCTTAATAATGAGACATTCAAATCATGTCATGCTAATCAAGAACCTTTTTTAGTTACAAGGACTGTTGTTCATACAATGACCATGAAATTATCTTTTTTGTCTCTATCATCAACAATATTCATTGTATAAACAATGTACAAGAACCATTTATACCATGAATTTATTCAATTCCAACAATAAATGGAGTCCTTGATCTTGATTCGCATTTCTTAATGGTATTAAATGGTTGAATTCCAAAATAATGTGTCCCTCCCATCCTTTCTAGTTTGCAAAGCTCCTCTTTTGGTTCCAAACACTCCTTTTGGTACAACAATCATGAAATTAACATTTATACCTAAAATAACTAGTATATTTACAACAAAAAACAAGTTTACGTACCATTAAAACTCTAAATGTGTTTATTTCCAACAACCATAACAGTCATTCACCTTGTTGTGTATTTCTTACAAATGTGAAGTGGCTTACTTTCTAAATAATGAGAAATTGAATTCACCTTAAGCTAATTAGGTTCCTCTTTTTGTTCCAAAGAATATTTTTAATGCAATGATCATGAAATTGTCTTTTGTGTCATTATTAACAACTATATTCATTGAAAAAACAATGTCCATCAACCATCTATACCATGAATTCATCCAATTCCAACAAACAATGGTGTCCTTAATCTTGATTAATATTTCTTATTGATATTAATTGGCTGAATTCCAAAACAAAGAGTTCACCCCATCTTTTTTTGTTAGCAAGGGTCTTGTTTTGGTTCCAAACACACGCTTTGATACAGTAATAATAAAATTAACATTTATTTCTAAACTGCATAGTATATCAATTAAAAACAACCAAGTCTATGCAGCATTAAAATAAAGAGTTCACACCATCATTTATGGTTAGTAAGGCTCTTCTTTTGGTTCCAAACACACGCTTTGATACAGTGATCATATAATTAACATTTGTGGCTAAACTACTCAAGATATTAATTAAAAAAAACCAAGTATACAATCCACTAAAACTATAAATGTGATTACTTCCGTCAACCATATGAGTTAGTCATCTTCGTTGGCATTTCAAACTAATGTTAACTGGTTTAATTTCCTTAACAATGAGACATTCTAATCATGTCTTTTCTTGTTACAAGAACTATTGTTCATACAATAACCATGAAATTATCTTTTGTGTCCCAATTATCAAATATATTGTTTGTGTAAACAATGTACAAGAACCATTTACACCAAGAATTTATTCAATTCCAACAAAAAATGGAGTCCTTGATCTGGATTGGCATTTCTTATTGGTATTAAATGGTTGAATTCCAAAATAATGTGTCACTCCCATCCTTTCTGGTTAACAAAGCTCCTCTTTTTGTTCCAAACACTCTTTTTGGTACAACAATCTTGAAATTAATATTTTTACCTAAACAAACAAGTCTACCCACCATTAAAACTCTAAATGTGTTTACTTTCAACAACCAGAAAAGTCATTCACTTATGGTTGAATTGGCTGGATTCCAAATAAAAGAGTCCACCCCATCATTTATGGTTAGTATGGCTCTTCTTTTAGTTCCAAACACACGCTTTGATACAGTGATCATAAAATTGACATTTGTGGCTAAACTGCTCAATATATTAATTAAGAAAAACCAAGTCTACACTCCATTAAAACTATAAATGGGATTACTTCCGTCAACCACATGAGTCATTCACCTTGCTTTGCATTTCAAACTAATGTTAAATGGTTTAATTTCCTTAATAATGAGACATTCTAATCATGTCGTGATAATCAGGCTCTTTTTTGAATTACAAGGACTACTGTTCATACACTAAACATGAAATTATCTTTTGTGTCCCTTTTATCAACTATATTCATTGTGTAAACAATGTACGAGAACCATTTATACCATGAATTTATTCAATTTAAAAAAAAATGGTGTCCTTAAACTTGATTGGCATTTCTTATTGGTATTAAATGGTTGAATTCCAAAATAATGCGTCACTCCCATCCTTTCTAGTTAGCAAAGCTCCTCTTTTGGTTCCAAATAGTCTTTTTGGTACAACAATCATGAAATTAAATTTTGTACCTAAACTAATTAGTATATTAATTACAACAAACAAGTCCAGGCACCATTAAAACTCTAAATGCATTTACTTCCAACAACCACAACAGTCATTCACCTTGTTGTGTATTTTGTACTAATGTGAAGTGGTTTACTTTCTAAATAATGAGAGATTGAATTCACCTTAAGCTAATTAGGTTCCTCTTTTTTTTCCAAAGAATATTTTTAATGCAATGATCATGAAATTGTCTTTTTTTTCATTATTAACAACTATATTCTTTGTGAAAACAATGTCCATGAACCATCTATACCATGAATTCATTCCATTCCAAGAAATAATGGTGTCCTTAATCTTGATTAACCTTTCTTATTGATATTAATTGGCTGAATTCCACAACAACGAGTCCACCGCATGATTTTTGGCTAGCAAGGCTCCTCTTTTGTTTCCAAACACACGCTTTGATACAGTGATCATAAAATTAACATTTGTTGCTAAACTAAACAGTATATCAATTAAAAAAAACCAAGTCAATGCACAATTAAAACTATAAATGTGATTTGTTCCATCAACCATATGAGTCATTCATCTTCATTTGCATTTCAAACTAATGTTAACTGGCTTAATGTCCTTAATAATGAGACATTCTAATCATGTCATGCTAATCAGGCTCTTTTTTGAATTACAAGGACAACTGTTCATACACTAAACATGAAATTATATTTTGTGTCCCTTTTATCAACTATATTCATTGTGTAAACAATGTACAAGAACCATTTATACCATGAATTTATTCAATTCCAACAAAAAATGGAGTCCTTAATCTTGATTGGCATTTCTTATTGGTATTAAATGGTTGAATACCAAAATAATGTGTCACTCCCATCCTTTCTAGTTAGCAAAGCTCCTCTTTTTGTTCCAAACACTCTTTTTGGTACTACAATCATGAAATTAACATTTGTACCTAAAATAACTAGTTTATTAATTACAACAAACAACTATACGTACCATTGAAACTATAAATGTGTTTACTTCCAACAACCACAATAGTCATTAACCTTGTTGTGTATTCCATACTAATGTGAAGTGGTTTACTTTCTAAATAATGAGAAATTCATTCCACCTTAAGCTAATGAGGTTCCTCTTTTTGTTACAAAGAATATTTTTAATGCAATGATCATGAAATTTTTATTTGTGTCATTATTAAAAAATATATTCATTCTGAAAACAATGTCCATCAACCATCTATACCATGAATTCATCCAATTCCAACAAACAATGGTGTCCTTAATTTGATTAACAATTTTTATGCACATTAATTGGCTGAATTCCAAAATAAAGAGTTCACCCCATCATTTATGGTTAGGAAGGCTCTTCTTTTGGTTCCAAACACACGCTTTGATACAGTGATCATTAAATTAACATTTGTGGCTAAACTGCTCAATATATTAATTAAGAAAAACCAAGTCTACACTCCATTAAAACTATAAATGTGATTACTTCCGTCAACCACATGAGTCATTCACCTTGCTTTGCATTTCAAACTAATGTTAACTGGTTTAATTTCCTTAATAATGAGACATTCTAATCATGTCGTGATAATCAGGCTCTTTTTGAATTACAAGGACTATTGTTCATACACTAAACATGAAATTATCTTTTGTGTCCCTTTTATCAACTATATTCATTGTGTAAACAATGTACGAGAACCATTTATACCATGAATTTATTCAATTTCAACAAAAAATGGTGTCCTTAAACTTGATTGGCATTTCTTATTGGTATTAAATGGTTGAATTCCAAAATAATACGTCACTCCCATCCTTTCTAGTTAGCAAAGCTCCTCTTTTGGTTCCAAACAGTCTTTTTGGTACAACAATCATGAAATTAAATTTTGTACCTAAACTAATTAGTATATTAATTACAACAAACAAGTCTAGGCACCATTAAAACTCTAAATGCGTTTACTTCCAACAACCACAACAGTCATTCACCTTGTTGTGTATTTTGTACTAATGTGAAGTGGTTTACTTTCTAAATAATGAGAGATTGAATTCACCTTAAGCTAATTAGGTTCCACTTTTTTTTCCAAAGAATATTTTTAATGAAATGATCATGAAATTGTCTTTTTTTTCATTATTAACAACTATATTCTTTGTGAAAACAATGTCCATGAACCATCTATACCATGAATTCATTCCATTCCAGGAAACAATGGTGTCCTTAATCTTGATTAACTTTTCTTATTGATATTAATTGGCTGAATTCCACAACAAAGAGTCCACCGCATCATTTTTGGCTAGCAAGGCTCCTCTTTTGTTTCCAAACACACGCTTTAATACAGTAATCATAAAATTAACATTTGTTGCTAAATTAAACAGTATATCAATTAAAAAAAACCAAGTCAATGCACAATTAAAACTATAAATGTGATTTGTTCCGTCAACAATATGAGTCATTCATCTTCATTTGCATTTCAAACTAATGTTAACTGGCTTAATGTCCTTAATAATGAGACATTCTAATCATGTCATGCTAATCAGGCTCTTTTTTGAATTACAAGGACTACTGTTCATACACTAAACATGAAATTATCTTTTGTGTCCCTTTTATCAACTATATTCATTGTGTAAACAATGTACAAGAACCATTTATACCATGAATTTATTCAATTCCAACAAAAAATGGAGTCCTTAATCTGATTGGCATTTCTTATTGGTATTAAATGGTTGAATACCAAAATAATGTGTCACTCCCATCCTTTCTGGTTAGCAAAGCTCCTCTTTTTGTTCCAAACACTCTTTTTGGTACTACAATCATGAAATTAACATTTGTACCTAAAATAACTAGTATATTAATTACAACAAACAACTATACGTACCATTGAAACTATAAATGTGTTTACTTCCAACAACCACAATAGTCATTAACCTTGTTGTGTATTCCATACTAATGTGAAGTGGTTTACTTTCTAAATAATGAGAAATTCATTCCACCTTAAGCTAATGAGGTTCCTCTTTTTGTTACAAAGAATATTTTTAATGCAATGATCATGAAATTTTTATTTGTGTCATTATTAAAAAATATATTCATTCTGAAAATAATGTCCATCAACCATCTATACCATGAATTCATCCAATTCCAACAAACAATGGTGTCCTTAATTTGATTAACAATTTTTATGCACATTAATTGGCTGAATTCCAAAATAAAGAGTTCACCCCATCATTTATGGTTAGGAAGGCTCTTCTTTTGGTTCCAAACACACGCTTTGATACAGTGATCATTAAATTAACATTTGTGGCTAAACTGCTCAATATATTAATTAAGAAAAACCAAGTCTACACTCCATTAAAACTATAAATGTGATTACTTCTGTCAACCACATGAGTCATTCACCTTGCTTTGCATTTCAAACTAATGTTAACTGGTTTAATTTCCTTAATAATGAGACATTCTAATCATGTCGTGACAATCAGGCTCCTTTTTTAGTTACAAGGACTATTGTTCATACAATGACCATGAAATTATCTTTTGTGTCCCTATTATCAAAAATATTCATTGTGTAAAAAATGTACAAGAACCATTTATACCATGAATTTATTCAATTCCAACAAAAAATGGTGTCCTTAAACTTGATTGGCATTTCTTATTGGTATCAAATGGTTGAATTCCAAAATAATGCATCATTCCCATCCTTTTTGGTTAGCAAAGCTCCTCTTTTGGTTCCAAACAGTCTTTTTGGTACACCAATCATGAAATTAACTTTTGTACCTAAACTAATTAGAATATTACTTACAGCAAACAAGTCTAGGCACCATTAAAACTCTAAATGCATTTAATTCCAACAACCACAATAGTGATTCACCTTGTTGTGTATTTTCTACTAATGTGATGTGGTTTACTTTCTAAATAATGAGAAATTGAATTCACCTTAAGCTAATTAGGTTCCACTTTTTGTACCAAAGAATATTTTTAATGCAATGATCATGAAATTGTCTTTTTTGTCATTATTAACAACTATATTCTTTGTGAAAACAATGTCCATGAACCATCTATACCATGAATTCATTCCATTCCAATAAACAATGTTGTCCTTAATCTTGATTAACATTTCTTATTGATATTAATTGGCTGAATTCCAAAACAAAGAGTCCACTGCATCATTTTTGGCTTGCAAGGCTCTTCTTTTGTTTCCGAACACACGCTTTGATATAGTGATCATAAAATTAACATTTGTTGCTATACTGCACAGTATATCAATTAAAAAAAACCAAGTCAATGCAGAATTAAAACTACAAATGTGATTTCTTCCTTCAACCATAAGAGTCATTCATCTTCATTTGCATATCAAACTAATGTTAACTGGCTTAATTTCCTTAATAATGAGACATTCTAATCATGTCATGCTAATCAGGTGCCATTTTTAGTTACAAGGACTATTGTTCATACAATGACCATGAAATTATCTTTTGTGTCCCTATTATCAACAATATTCATTGTGTAAACAATGTACAAGAACCATTTATATCAAGAATTTATTCAATTCTTTTTGGTACAACAATCATGAAATTAACATTTGTACCTAAAATAACTACTATATTAATTACAACAAACAAGTCTATGCACCAGAACAGTTATCACCTTGTGGTGTATTTTGTACTAATGTGAAGTGGTTTACTTTCTAAATAATGAGAAATTGAATTCACCTGAAGCTAATTATGTTCCTCTTTTTGTTCCAAAGAATATTTTTAATGCAATGATCATGACATTGTCTTTTGTGTCATTATTAACAACTATATTCATTGTGAAAACAATGTCCATGAACCATCTATACCATGAATTCATTCAATTACAATAAACAATAGTGTCCTTAATCTTGATTAACATTTCTTATTAATATTAATTGGCTGATTTCCAAAACAAATAGTCCACGTAATTATTTTTGGTTTGCAAGGCTCTTCCTTTGGTTCCAAACACACGCTTTGATACAGGGATCATAAAATTAACATTTGTGGCTAAATTGCTCAATATATTAATTAAAAAAAAAACCAAATATACACTGCATTAAAACTATAAATGTGTTTACTTCCGTCAACCATATGAGTCATTAATCTTCATTTGCATTTCAAACTAATGTTAACTGGTCTAATTACCTTAATAATGAGACATTCTAATCATGTCATGATAATGAGGCTCCTTTTTTAAATACAAAGACTATTGTTCATACAATGACCATGAAATTATCTTTTTTGTCTCTATTATCAACTATATTCATTGTGTAAACAATATACAAGAACCATTTATACCATGAATTTATTCAATTCCAATAAACAATGGAGTCATTAATCTTGATTGGCATTTCTTATTGGTATTAAATGGTTGAATTCCAAAATAATGTGTCACTCCCATCCTTTCTGGATAGCAAAGCTCCACTTTTTGTTCCAAACGCTCTTTTACATACAACAATCATGAAATTAACATTTGTACCTAAAATAACAACTATATTAATTACAAAAAACAAGTCTACGCACCATTAAAACTGTAAATGTCTTTACTTCCATCAACCAGAACAGTTATCACCTTGTGGTGTATTTCGTACTAATGTGAAGTGGTTTACTTTCTAAATAATGAGAAATTGAATTCACCATAAGCTAATTAGGTTCCTCTTTTTGTTCCAAAGAATTTTTTAATGCAACGATCATGAAATTTTCTTTTGTGTCATTATTAACAACTATATTCATTGTGAAAACAATGTCCATCAACCATCTATACCATAAATTCATCCAATTCCAACAAACAATGGTGTCCCTAATCTTGATTAACATTTCTTATTGATATGAATTGGCTGAATTCCAAATCAAAGAGTCCACCCTATCATTTATGGTTAGTATGGCTCTTCTTTTAGTTCCAAACACACGCTTTGAAAACAGTGATCATAAAATTAATATTTTTGGCTAAATTGCACAATATATTAATTAAAAACAACAAAGTATAAAGTCCATTAAAACTATAAATGTGATTACTTTCGTCAACTATATGAGTCATTCACCTTCCTTTGCGTTTCAAAGTAATGTTAACTGGTTTAATTTCCTTAATAATGAGACATTCTAATCATGTCGTGATAATCAGGCTCCTTTTTTATTTACAAGGACTATTGTTCATACAATGACCATGAAATTATCTCTTGTGTCCCTATTATGAAAAATATTCATTGTGTAAACAATGTACAAGAACCATTTATACCATGAATTTATTCAATTCCAACAAAAAATGGTGTCCTTAAACTTGATTGGCATTTCTTATTGGTATTAAATGGTTAAATTCCAAAATAATGCGTCACTCCCATCCTTTCTGGTTAGCAAAGCTCCTCTTTTGGTTCCAAACAGTCTTTTTGGTACAACAATCATGAAATTAACTTTTGTACCTAAACTAATTAGTATATTAATTACAGCAAACAAGTCTAGGCACCATTAAAACTCTAAATGCGTTTACTTCCAACAACCACAACAGTGATTCACCTTGTTGTGTATTTTGTACTAATGTGAAGTCGTTTACTTTCTAAAAAATGAGAAATTGAATTCACCTTAAGCTAATTAGGTTCCTCTTTTTGTTCCAAAGAATATTTTTAATGCAATGATCATGAAATTGTCTTTTTTGTCATTATTAACAACTATATACTTTGTGAAAACAATGTCCATGAACCATCTATACCATGAATTCATTCCATTCCAACAAACAATGGTGTCCTTAATCTTGATTAACATTTCTTATTGATATTAATTGGCTGAATTCCAAAACAAAGAGTCCACGACATCATCTTTGGCTAGCAAGGCTCTTCTTTTGTTTCCAAACACATGCTTTGATGTAGTGATCATAAAATTAACATTTGTTGCTAAACTGCACAGTATATCAATTAAAAAAAACCAAGTCAACGCAGAATTAAAACTATAAATGTGATTTCTTTCGTCAACGATACGAGTCATTCATCTTCATTTGCATTTCAAACAAATGTTAACTGGCTTAATTTCCTTAATAATGAGACATTCTAATCATGTCATGCTAATCAGGCTCTTTTTTGAATTATAGGGACTACTGTTCATACACTAAACATGAAATTATCTTTTGTGTCCATTTTATCAACTATATTCATTGTGTAAACAATGTACAAGAACCATTTATACCTTGAATTTATTCAATTCCAACAAAAAATGGAGTCCTTAATCTTGATTGGCATTTCTTATTGGTATTAAATGGTTGAAGTCCAAAATAATGTGTAACTCCCATCCTTTCTGGTTAGCAAAGCTCCTCTTTTTGTTCCAAAGAATATTTTTAATGCAATGATCATGAAATTGTCTTTTTTGTCATTATTAACAACTATATACTTTGCGAAAACAATGTCCATGAACCATCTATACCATGAATTCATTCCATTCCAACAAACAATGGTGTACTTAATGTTGATTAACATTTCTTATTGATATTAATTGGCTGAATTCAAAAGCAAAGAGTCCACCGCATCATTTTTGGTTAGCAAGGGTCTTCTTTTGGTTCCAAACACACGCATAGATAAAGTGATCATAAAATTAACATTTGTTGCTACACTGCATAGTATATCAATTAAAAAAAACCAAGTGTACGCAGCATTAAAACTTTAAATGTGATCACTTCCGTCAACGATAGGAGTCATTCATCTTCGTTTGCATTTCAAACTAATGTTAACTAGTTTAATTTCCTTAATAATGAGACATTATAATGATGTCATGCTAATCAGGTTCCATTTTTAGTTACAAGGACTATTGTTCATACAATGACCATGAAATTATCTTTTGTGTCCCTATTATCAACAATATTCATTGTGTAAACAATGTACAAGAACCATTTATATCATGAATTTATTCAATTCAGACGAAAAACGGAGTCCTTAATCTTGATCGGCTTTTCTTATTGGTATTAAATGGATGAAATCCAAAATAATATGTGACTCCCATCCTTTCTGGTTAGCAAAGCTCCTTCTTTGGTTGCAAACACACTTTTTGGTGCAACAATCATAAAATTAACTTTTGTACCTAAACTAACTAGTATATTAATTACAACAAACAAGTCTACACTCCATTAAAACTCTAAATGCATTTACTTCCAACAACTAGAACAGTCATTCACCTTGTTGTGTATTTCGTACTAATGTGAAGTGGTTTACTTTCTAAATAATGTGAAATTGAATTCACCTTAAGCTAATTAGGTTCTTCTTTTTGTTACAAAGAATATTTTTAATGCAATGATCATAAAATTGTCTTTTGTGTCATTATTAACAACTATATACATTGTGAAAACAATGTCTATGAAGTATCTATACCATGAATTCATTCAATTCCAACAAAAAATGGTGTCCTTAATCTTGATTAACATTTCTTATGGATATTAATTGGCTAAATTCCAAAATAAAGAGTTCACCCAATCATTTATGGTTAGTAAGGCTCTTCTTTTGGTTGCAAACACACGCTTTGATACAGAGATCATAAAATTAACATTTGTGGCAAAACTGCTCAATATATTAATTAAAACAAACCAAGTCTACACTCCATTAAAACTATAAATGTGATTACTTCAATCAACCATATGAGTCATTCACCATCATTTGCATTTCAAACTAATGTTAACTGGTTTAATTTCCTTAATAATGAGACATTCTAATCATGTTGTGCTAATCAAGCTCCTATTTTAGTTACAAGGAGTATTGTTCATGCAATGACCATGAAATTATCTTGATTGGCATTTCTTATTGGTATTAAATTGCTGAATTCCAAAATAATGTGTCACTCCCATCCTTTCTGGTTAGCAAAGCTCCACTTTTTGTTCCAAACACTCTTTTTGGTACAACAATCATGAAGTTAATATTTGTACCTAAAATAACTAGTATATTAATTACAATAAACAAGCCTACGCATCCTTAAAACTCTAAATGCATTTACTTCTGACAACCAGAACAGTCATTCACCTTCTTGTGTATCTCATACTAATGTGAAGTGGATTACTTTCTAAATAATGAGAAATTGAATTCACCTTAAGCTAATTAGGTTTGTCTTTTTGTTCCAAAGAATATTTTTAATGCCATGATCATGAAATTGTTTGTTGTGTCATTATTAACAACTATATTCATTGTGAAAACATTGTCCATGAACCATCTATACCATGAATTCATTCAATTACAACAAAAAATGGTGTCCTTAATCTTGATTAACATTTCTTATTGATATTAATTGGCTGAATTCCAAAACAAATAGTCCACCCAATTATTTTTTGTTTGCAAGGCTCTATCTTTGGTTCCAAATACACGCTTTGATACAAGGATCATAAAATTAACAATTGTGGCTAAACTGCTCAATATATTAATTAAAAAAAACCAAGTATACACTCCATTAAAACTATAAATGTGTTTACTTCCGTCAACCATATCGTTTGCATTTCAAACTAATGTTAACTGGTCTAATTACCTTAATAATGAGACATTCTAATCATGTCATGATAATCAGGCTCCTTTTTTAATTACAAAGACTATTGTTCATACAATGACCATGAAATTATCTTTTTCGTCTCTATTATCAACAATATTCATGGTGTAAACAATGTACAAGAACCATTTATACCATGAATTTATTTAATTCCAACAAAAAATGGTGTCCTTAATCTTGATTGGCATTTCTTATTGGTATTAAATGGTTGAATTCCAAAATAATATGTCACCCCCATCCTTTCTGGTTAGCAAAGCTCCTGTTTTTGTTCCAAACACTCTTTTAGGTACAACAATCATGAAATTAACATTTTTACCTAAAATAACAACTATATTAATTACAACAAACAAGTCTACGCACCATTAAAACTGTAAATGTCTTTACTTCCATCAACCAGAACAGTTATCACCTTGTGGTGTATTTCATACTAATGTGAAGTGGTTTACTTTCTAAATAATGAAAAATTGAATTCACCATAAGCTAATTAGGTTCCTCTTTTTGTTCCAAAGAATATTTTTAATGCAACGATCATGAAATTGTCTTTTGTGTCATTATTAACAACTATATTCATTGTGAAAACAATGTCCATCAACCATCTATACCATGAATTCATTCAATTCAACAAACAATGGTATCCTTAATCTTAATTAACATTTCTTATTGATATTAATTAGCTGAATTCCAAATCAAAGAGTCCACCCCATCATTTATGGTTAGTATGGCTCTTCTTTATTTCCAAACACACGCTTTGATACAGTGATCATAAAATTAACATTTGTGGCTAAACTGCACAATATATTAATTAAAAAAAATCAAGTATAAAGTCCATTAAAACTATAAATGTGATTACTTCCTTCAACCATAAGAGTCATTAATCTTCGTTTGCATTTCAAACTAATGTTAACTGGTTTAATTTCCTTAACAATGAGACATTCTAATCATGTCATGCTAATCAGGCTCCTTTTTTTGTTACAAGGACTATTGTTCATACAATGACCATGAAATTATCCTTTGTGTCCCTATTATCAACAATATTCATTGTGTAAACAATGTACAAGAACCATTTATACCATGAATTTTTTCAATTCCAACAAACAATGGAGTCATTAATCTTGGTTGGCATTTCTTATTGGTATTAAATGGATGAATTCGAAAATAATGTGTTACCCCCATCCTTTCTGGTTAGCAAAGTTCCTCTTTTAGTTGCAAACACTCTTTTTGGTACAACAATCATGAAATTAACTTTTGTACCTCAACTAACTTGTATATTAATTACAACAAACAAGTCTACGCTCGATTAAAACTCTAAATGCGTTTACTTCCAACAACTAGAACAGTCATTCACCTTGTTGTGTATTTCGTACTAATGTGAAGTGGTTTGCTTTCTAAATAATGTGAAATTGAATTCACCTTAAGCTAATTAGGTTCCTCTTTTTGTTCCAAAGAATATTTTTAATGCAAAGATCATGAAATTGTCTTTTTTGTCATTATTAACAACTATATACTTTGTGAAAACAATGTCCATGAACCATCTATACCATGAATTCATCCAATTCCAACAAACCATGTTGTCCTTAATCTTGATTAACATTTCTTATAGATATTAATATGCTGAATTCCAAAATAAAGAGTTCACCCCATCATTTATGGTTAGTAAGGCTCTTCTTTTGGTTCCAAATACATGCTTTGATACAGTGATCATATAATTAATATTTGTGGCTAAACTGCTCAAAATATTAATTAAAAAAAACCAAGTATACAATCTATTAAAACTATAAATGTGATTACTTCCGTCAACCATATGAGTTATTCATCTTCGTTTGCATTTCAAAGTAATGTTAACTGGTTTAATTTCCTTAACAATGAGACATTCTAATCATGTCATGCTAATCAAGCTCCTTTTTTTGTTACAAGGACTATTGTTCATACAATGACCATGAAATTATCTTTTGTATCCCTATTCTCAACTATATTGTTTGTGTAAACAATGTACAAGAACCATTTATACCAAGAATTTATTCAATTCCAACAAAAAATGGAGTCCTTGATCTGGATTGGCATTTCTTATTGGTATTAAATGGTTGAATTCCAAAATAATGTGTTCCTCCCATAATTTCTAGTTTGCAAAACACCTATCTTGGTTCCAAATAGTCTTTTTGGTACAACAATCATGAAATTAACTTTTGTACCTAAACTAATTAGTATATTAATTATAACAAACAAGTCTAGGCGCCATTAAAACTATAAATGCGTTTACTTCCAACAACCATAACAGTCATTCACATTGTTGTGTATTTTGTACTAATGTGAAGTGGTTTACTTTCTAAATAATGAGAAATTGAATTCACCTTATGCTAATTAGGTTCCTCTTTTTGTTCCAAAGAATATTTTTAATGCAAAGATCATGAAATTGTCTTTTTTGTCATTATTAACAACTATATACTTTGTGAAAACAATGTCCATGAACCATCTATACCATGAATTCATTCCATTCCAACAAACAATGGTGTCCTTTATCTTGATTAACATTTCTTATTGATATTAATTGGCTGAATTCCAACACAAAGAGTCCACCGCATCATTTTTGGCTAGCAAGGCTCTTCTTTTGTCTCCAAACACACGCTTTGATACAGTGATCATAAAATTAACATTTGTTGCTAAACTGCACAGTATATCAATTAAAAAAAACCAAGTCTACGCAGAATTAAAACTACAAATGTGATTACTTCCGTGAACCATATGAGTCATTCATCTTCATTTGCATTTCAAACTAATGTTAACTGGTTTAATTTCCTTAATAATGAGACATTCAAATCATGTCATGCTAATCAAGAACCTTTTTTAGTTACAAGGACTATTGTTCATACAATGACCATAAAATAATGATTAACATTTCTTATTTATATTAATTGGCTGAATTCCAAAACAAAGAGTCCACCCCATCATTTTTGGTTAGTAAGGCTCTTCTTTTGGTTCCAAACACACACTTTGATACAGTTATCATAAAATGAACATTTGTTGCACAGTATACTAATTAAAAAAAAACAAGTCTACGCAGCATGAAAACTATAAATGTGATTACTACCGTCAACCATATGAGTCATTCATCTTTCTTTGCATTTCAAACTAATGTTAACTGGTTTAATTTCCTTAATAATGAGACATTCTAATCATGTCATGCTAATCAGGCTCCTTTTTTAGTTACAAGGACTATTGTTCATACAATGACGATGAAATTATCTTTTGTGTCCTTATTATCAACTATATTCATTGTGAAAAATGAATTTATTCAATTCCAACAAAAAATGGAGTCCTTAATCTTGATTGGCATTTCTTATTGGTAGTAAATGGTTGAATTCCAAAATAATGTGTCACCTTCATCCTTTTTGCTTAGCAAATCTTCTCTTTTGGTTCCAAACATCCTTTTTGGTACAACAATCATGAAATTACCATTTGTACCAAAAATAACTAGTATATTAATTACAACAAACAGGTTTACGCACCATTAAAACTCTAAATGTGATTATTTCCAACAAGCAGAACAGTCATTCACGTTGTTGTGTATTTCGTACTAATGTGAAGTGGTTTACTTTCTAAATAATGTGAAATTGAATTCACCTTAAACTAATTAGGTTCATCTTTTTGTTACAAAGAATATTTTTAATGCAATGATCATGAAATTGTCTTTTGTGTCACTATTGACAACTATATTCATTGTGAAAACAATGTATATGAACCATTTATACCATGAATTCATCCAATTCCAACAAACAATGGTGTCCTTAATCTTGATTAACGTTTGTTATGGATATTAATTGGCTGAATTCCAAAATAAAGAGTTCACCCCATCATTTATGGTTAGTAAATCTCTTCTTTTAGTTCCAAACACACACTTTGATACAGTGATCATAAAATTAACATTTGTGGCTAAACTGCTCAAGATATTAATTAAAAAAAACCAAGTATACAATCCATTAAAACTATAAATGTGATTACTTCCGTCAACCATATGAGTCATTCGTCTTCGTTTGCATTTCAAACTAATGCTAACTGGTTTAATTTCCTTAACAATGAGACATTCTAATCATGTCATGCTAATCAGGCTCCTTTTTTTGTTACAAGGACTATTGTTCATACAATGACCATGAAATTATCTTTTGTGTCCCTATTATCAACTATATTCTTTGTGTAAACAATGTACACGAACCATTTATACCATGAATTTAGTCAATTACAACAAAAAATAGAGTCCTTACTCTTGATTGGCTTTTGTTATTGGTATTAAATGGTTGAATTCCAAAATCATGAGTCACTCCCATCCTTTTTGGTTAGCAAATCTTCTCTTTTGGTTCCACACATTCTTTTTGGTACAACAATCATGAAATTAACATTTGTATCTAAAATAACTAGTATATTAATTACAATAAACATGTCTACGCACCATTAAAACTCTAAATGCATTTACTTCCAACAACCAGAATAGTCATTCACCTTGTTGTGTATTTCGTACTAATGTGAAGTGGTTTACTTTCTAAATAATGAGAAATTGAATTCACCTTAAGCTAATTAGGTTCCTCTTTATTTTTAATGCAATGATCATGAAATTGTCTTTTGTGTCATTATTAACAACTATATTCATTGTGAAAACAATGTCTATTAACTATCTATACCATGAATTCATCCAATTCCAACAAACAATGGTGTCCTTCATCTTGATTAAGATTTCTTATGGATATTAATTGGCTGAATTCCAAAATAAAGAGTTCACCCCATCATTTATGGTTAGTAAGGCTCTTCTTTTGGTTCCAAATACATGCTTTGATACAGAGATCATAAAATTAACATTTGTGGCTAAACTGCTCAATATATTAATTAAAAAAAAAACAAGTCTACACTCCATTAAAACTATAAAAGAGATTACTTCTGTGAACCATATGAGTCATTCACCTTCATTTGCATTTCAAACTAATGTTAACTAGTTTAATTTCCTTAATAATGAGACATTCTAATCATGTCGTGCTAATCAGGCTCCTTTTTTAGTTACAAGGACTATTGTTCATGCAATTACCATGAAATTATCTTGATTGGCACTTCTTATTGGTATTAAATTGTTGAATTCCAAAATAATGTGTCACTCCCATCCTTTTGGGTTAGCAAAGCTCCTCTTTTTGTTCCAAACACTTTTTTTGGTACAACAATCATGAAATTAATATTTGTACCTAAAATAACTAGTATATTAATTACAATAAACAAGCCTACGCACCCTTAAAACTCTAAATGAGTTTATTTCGTACAACCAGAAGAGTCATTCACCTTGTTGTGTATTTCATACTAAAGTGAAGTGGTTTACATTCTAAATAATGAGAAATTGAATTGACCTTAAGCTAATTAGGTTCCCCCTTTTGTTCCAAAGTATATTTTTAATGCAATGATCATGAAATTGCCTTTTTTGTCATTATTAACAACTATATTCTTTGTGCAAACAATGTCCATGAACCATCTATACCATAAATTCTTTCAATTCCAACAAACAATGGTGTCCTTAATCTTGATTAAAATTTCTTATTTATATTAATTGGCTGAATTCCAAAACAAAGAGTCCACCGCATCATTTTTGGTTAGCAAGGCTCTTCTTTTGTTTCCACACACACGCTTTGATATAGTGATCATAAAATTAACATTTGTTGCTAAACTGCTCAGTATATCAATTAAGAAAAACCAAGTGTACGAAGCATTAAAACTATAAATGTGATTACTTTCGTCAATGATATGAGTCATTCATCTTTGTTTGCAATTCAAACTAATGTTAACTGGTTTAATTTACTTAATAATGAGACATTCTAATCATCTCATGCTAATCAGGTTCCATTTTTAGTTACTTCCTTCAACCAAAACAATCATTGACCTTGTTTTGTATTTCGTACTAATGTGAAGTGATTTACTTTCTAAATAATGTGAAATTGGGTTTTATGTCCCTATTATCAACAATATTCATTGTGTAAAGAATGTACAAGAACCATTAATACCATGAATTTATTCAATTCCAACAACAAATTGTGTCCTTAATCTTGATTGTCATTTCTTATTGGTATTAAATGGTTGAATTCCAAAATAATGTGTCACTCCCATCCTTTCTGGTTAGCAAAGCTCCTCTTTTGGTTGCAAAGACTCTTTTTGGTGCAACAATCATGAAATTAACTTTTGTACCTAAACTAACTAGTATATTAATGACAACAAACAAGTCTACGCTCCATTAAAACTCTAAATGCGTTTACTTCTGACAACTAGAACAGCAATTCACCTTGTTGTGTATTTCGTACTAATGTGAAGTGGTTTACTTTCTAAATAATGTGAAATTGAATTCACCTTAAGCTAATTAGGTTCGTCTTTTTGTTACAAAGAATATTTTTAATGCAATGATCATGAAATTGTCTTTTGTGTAACTATTAACAACTATATTCATTGTGAAAACAATGTGTATGAACCATCTATACCTTGAATTCATCCAATTCCAACAAACAATGGTGTCCTTAATCTTGATTAACATTTCTTATGGATATTAATTGGCTGAATTCCAAAATAAAGAGTTCACCCCATCACTTATGGTTAGTAAGGCTCTTTTTTTGGTTCCAAACACACGTTTTGATACAGTGATCATAAAATTAACATTTGTGGCTAAACTGCTCTATATATTAATTAAAAAAAATCAAGTCTACACTCCATTAAAACTATAAATGTCATTACTTACGTTAACCATATGAGTCATTCACCTTTGTTTGCATTTCAAACTAATGTTAACTGGTTTAATTTCCAAAATAATGAGACATTCTAATCATGTCCTGCTAATCAGGCTCCTTTTTTAGTTACAAGGACTATTGTTCATACAATGACCATGAAATTGTCTTTTATGTCCCTATTATCAACAATATTCATTGTGTAAAGAATGTACAAGAACCATTAATACCATGAATTTATTTAATTCCAACAAAAAATGGTGTCTTTAATCTTGATTGGGATTTCTTATTGGTATTAAATGGTTCAATTCCAAAATAATGTGTCACTCCCATCCTTTCTGGTTAGCAAAGCTCCTCTTTTGGTTGCAAACACTCTTTTTGGGGCAACAATCATGAAATTAACTTTTGTACCCAAACTAACTAGTATATTAAGTACAACAAACAAGTCTACACTCCATTAAAACCCTAAATGCGTTTACTTCCAACAACTAGAATAGTCATTCACCTTCTTGTGTATTTCGTACTAATGTGAAGTGGTTTACTTTCTAAATAATGTGAAATTGAATTCACCTTAAGCTAATTAGGTTTGTCTTTTTGTTACAAAGAAAATTTTTAATGCAATGATCATGAAATTGTCTTTTGTGTCATTATTAACAACTATATTCATTGTGAAAACAACGTCTATGAACTATCTATTCCATGAATTCATCTGATTCCAACAAACAATAGTGTCCTTAATCTTGATTAACATTTCTTATGGATATTAATTGGCTGAATTCCAAAATAAAGTGTTCACCCCATCACTTATGGTTAGTAAGGCTCTTCTTTTGGTTCCAAACACACGCTTTGATAAAGAGATCATAAAATTAACATTTGTGGTTAAACTGCTCAATTTATTAATTAAAAATAACCAAGTCTGCACTCCATTAAAACTATAAATGTGATTACTTCCGTCAATAATATGAGTCATTCACCTTCGTTTGCATTTCAAACTAATGTTAACTAGTTTAATTTCCTTAATAATGAGACATTCTAATCATGTCGTGCTAATCAGGCTCCTTTTTTAGTTACAAGGACTATTTTTCATACGATGACCATGAAATTATCTTTTGTGTCCCTATTATCAACAATATTCATTGTGTAAACAATGTACAAGAACCATTTATACCATGAATTTATTCAATTCAAACAAAAAATGGAGTCCTTGATCTTGATTCGCATTTCTTATTGGTATTAAATGGTTGAATTCCAAAATAATGTGTCACTCCCATCCTTTCTAGTTAGCAAAGCTCCTCTTTTGGTTGCAAAGACTCTTTTTGGGGCAACAATCATGAAATTAACTTTTGTACCTAAACTAACTAGTATATTAATTACAACAAACAAGTCTATGCTCCATTAAAACTCTAAATGTGTTTACTTCCAACAACTAGAATAGTCATTCACCTTGTTGTGTATTTCGTACTAATGTGAAGTGGTTTACTTTCTAAATAATGTGAAATTGAATTCACCTTAAGCTACTTAGGTTCGTCTTTTTGTTACAAAGAATATTTTTAATGCAATGATCATGAAATTGTCTTTTGTGTCATTATTAACAACTATATTCATTGTGAAAACAATGTCTATGAACTATCTATACCATGAATTCATCCGATTCCAACAAACAATGGTGTCCTTAATCTTGATTAACATTTCTGATGGATATTAATTGGCTGAATTCCAAAATAAAGTGTTCACCCCATCACTTATGGTTAGTAAGGCTCTTCTTTTGGTTCCAAACACACGCTTAGATAAAGATATCATAAAATTAACATTTGTGGTTAAACTGCTCAATTTATTAATTAAAAATAACCAAGTCTGCACTCCATTAAAACTATAAATGTGATTACTTCCGTCAACAATATGAGTCATTCACCTTCGTTTGCATTTCAAACTAATGTTAACTGGTTTAATTTCCTTAATAATGAGACATTCTAAGCATGTCGTGCTAATCAGGCTCCTTTTTTAGTTACAAGGACTATTTTTCATACGATGACCATGAAATTATATTTTGTGTCCCTATTATCAACAATATTCATTGTGTAAACAATGTACAAGAACCATTTATACCATGAATGTATTCAATTCCAACAAAAAATGGAGTCCTTGATCTTGATTTGCATTTCTTATTGGTATTAAATGGTTGAATTCCAAAATAATGTGTCACTCTCATCCTTTCTGGTTAGCAAAGATCCTCTTTTTGTTCCAAATACCCTTTTTGGTACAACAATCATGAAATTAACATTTGTACCTAAAATAACTAGTATATTAATTACAACAAACAAGTATACGCACCATTGAAACTATAAATGTGTTTACTTCCAACAACCACAACAGTCATTCACCTTGTTGTGTATTCCATACTAATGTGAAGTGGTTTACTTTCTAAATAATGAGAAATTGAATCCACCTTAAGCTAATTAGGTTCCTCTTTTTGTTAGAAAGAATATTTTTAATGCAATGATCATGAAATTGTCTTTTGTGTCATTATTAAAAACTATATTCATTGTGAAAACAATGCCCATCAACCATCTATACCATGAATTCATTCAATTCCAACAAACAATGGTGTCCTTAATCTTGATTAACATTTCTTATTGATATTAATTGGCTGAATTCCAAAAAAAAAGAGTCCCCCCCCTCATTTATGGTTAGTAAGGCTCTTCTTTTGGTTCCAAACACACGCTTTGATAAAGTGATCAGAAAATTAACATTTGTAGCTAAACTGTTCAAAATATTAATTAAAAAAAACCAAGTATACACTCCATTAAAACTATAAAAGTGATTACTTCCGTCAACCATATGAGTCATTCATCCTCGTTTGCATTTCAAACTAATGTTAACTGGTTTAATTATGTTAACAATGAGACATTCTAATCATGTCATGCTAATAAGGCTCCTTTTTTTGTTACAAGGACTATTGTTCATACAATGACCATGAAATTATCTTTTGTGTACCTATTATCAACTATATTCATTCTGTAAACAATGTACATGAACCATTTATACCATGAATTTATTCAATTCCAACAAAAAATGGAGTCCTTGATCTTGATTCGCATTTCTTATTGGTATTAAATGGTTGAATTCCAAAATAATGTGTTACTCCCATCCTTTCTGGTTAGCAAAGATCCTCTTTTTGTTCCAAACACTCTTTTTGGTGCAACAATCATGAAATTAACATTTGTACCTAAAATAACTAGTATATTAATTACAACAAACAAGTATACGCACCATTGAAACTATAAATTTGTTTACTTCCAAAACCACAATAGTCATTCACCTTGTTGTGTATTCCGTACTAATGTGAAGTGGTTTACTTTCTAAATAATGTGAAATTGAATTCACCTTAAGCTAATTAGGTTCGTCTTTTTGTTACAAAGAATATTTTTAATGCAATGATCATGAAATTGTCTTTTGTGTCATTGTTAACAACTATATTCATTGTGAAAACAATGTCGATGAACTATCTCTACCATGAATTCATCCAAATCCAACAAACAATGGTGTCCTTAATCTTGATTAACATTTCTTATGGATATTAATTGGCTGAATTCCAAAATAAAGTGTTCACCCCATCACTTATGGTTATTAAGGCTCTTCTTTTGATTCCAAACACACGCTTTGAAAAAGAGATCATAAAATTAACATTTGTGGCTGAACTGCTCAATTTATTAAGTAAAAATAACCAAGTCTGCACTCCATTAAAACTATAAATGTGATTACTTCCGTCAACAATATGAGTCATTCACCTTCGTTTGCATTTCAAACTAATGTTAACTGTCTTAATTTCCTTAATAATGAGACATTCTAATCATGTTGTGCTAATCAGGCTCCTTTTTTAGTTACAAGGACTATTTAGTAAGGCTCTTCTTTTGGTTCCAAACACACGCTTTGATACAGTAATCATAAAATTAACATTTGTTTCTCAACTGCACAGTATATCAATTAAAAACAACCAAGTCTACACAGCATTAAAACTATAAATGAGATTTCTTCCGTCAACCATATGAGTCATTCATCTTCATTTGCATTTCAAACTAATCTTAACTGGCTTAATTTCCTTAATAATGAGACATTCTAATCATGTCATGCTAATCAGGCTCCTTCTTCACTTATAAGGACTACTATTCATACACTAACCATGAAATTATCTTTTGTGTCCATTTTATCAACTATATTCATTGTGTAAACAATGTACAGGAACCATTTATACCATGAATTTATTCAATTCCAACAAAAAATGGTGTCCTTAATCTTGATTGGCATTTCTTATTGGTATTCAATGGTTGAATACCAAAATAATTTGTCACTCCCATCCTTTCTGGTTAGCAAAGCTCCTCTTTTTGTTCCAAACACTCTTTTAGGTACAACAATCATGAAATTAACATTTGTACCTAAAATAACAAGTATATTAATTACAACAAATAAGTCTACGCACCATTAAAACTCTAAATGTCTTTACTTCCAACAACCGAAACAGTTATCACCTTGTGGTGTATTTCGTACTAATGTGAAGTGGTTTACTTTCCAAATAATGAGAAATTGAATTCACCATAAGCTAATTAGGTTCCTCTTTTCGTTCCATAGAATATTTTTAATGCAATGATCATGAAATTGTCTTTTGTGTCATTATTAACAACTATGTTCATTGTGAAAACAATGTCCATCAACCATCTATACCATCAATTCATCCAATTCCAACAAACAATGGTGTCCTTAATGTTGATTAACATTTCTTATTGATATTAATTGGCTGAATACCAAAACAAAGAGTCCATCCCATCATTTTTGGTTAGCAAGGCTCTTTTTTTGGTTCCAAACAGACGCTTTGATACAATAATCATAAAATTAACATTTGTTGCTAAACTGCACAGTATATTAATTAAAAGAAAAACAAGTCTACGCAGCATGAAAACTATAAATGTGATTACTGCCGTTAACCATATGAGTCATTCATCTTTATTTGCTTTTCAAACTAATGTTAACTGGTTTAATTTCCTTAATAATGAGACATTCTAATCATGTCATGCTAATCAGACTCCTTTTTTAGTTACAAGGACTATTGTTCACACAATGACTATGAAATTATCTTTTGGGTCCCTATTATCAACAATATTCATTGTGTAAACAATGTACAAGAACCATTTATACCATGAATTTATTCAATTCCAACAAAAAATGGTGTCCTTAATCTTGATTGGCATTTCTTATTCGTATTAAATGTTGAATTCCAAAATAATGTGTCACTCCCATCCTTTTTGGTTAACAAAGCTCCTCTTTTTGTTCCAAACACTCTTTTTGGTACAACAATCATGAAATTAACATTTGTACCTAAAATAACTAGCATATTAATTACAACAAAAAAGTGTACGCACCATTAAAACTCTAAATGTGTTTACTTCCAACAACCAGAACAGTCATCCACCTTGTTGTGTATTTCGTACTAATGTGAAGTGGTTTACTTTCTAAATATTGAGAAATTGAGTTCACCTTAAGCTAATTAGGTTCCTCTTTTTGTTCCAAAGAATATTTTTAATGCAATGATCATGAAATTGTCTTTTGTGTCATTATTAACAACTATATTCATTGTGCAAACAATGTCTATGAACCATCTATACCATGAATTCATCCAATTCCAACAAACAATGGTGTTCTTAATCTTGATTAACATTTCTTATGGATATTAATTGGCTGAAATCCAAAATAAAGAGTCCACCCCATCACTTATGGTTAGTAAGGCTCTTTTTTTTCTTCCAAACACACGCTTTAATACAGTGATCATAAAATTAACATTTGTGGCTAAACTGCTCAATATATTAATTAAAAAAAAAACAAGTCTACAGTCCATTAAAACTATAAATGTGATTACTTCCGTCAACAATATGAGTCATTCCCCTTTGTTTGCATTTCAAACTAATGTTAACTGGTTTAATTTCCTTAATAATGAGACATTCTAATCATGTCCTGCTAATCAGGCACCTTTTTTAGTTACAAGGACTATTGTTCATACAATGACCTTGAAATCATTTTTTGTGTCCCTATTATCAACAATATTCATTGTGTAAACAATATACAAGAACCATTTATACCATGAATTTATTCATTTCCAACAAAAATGGTGTCCTTAATCTTGATTGGCAATTCTTATTGGTATTAAATGGTTGAATTCCAAAATAATGTATCACTCCCATCCTTTCTGGTTAACAAAGCTCCTCTTGTTGTTCCAAACACTCGTTTTGGTACAACAATCATGAAATTAATATTTGTACCTTAAATAACTAGTATATTAATTACAATAAACAAGCCTACGCACCCTTAAAACACTAAATGTGTTTACTTCCAACAACCAGAATAGTCATTCACCTTGTTGTGTATTTCGTACTAATGTGAAGTGGTTTACTTTATAAATAATGAGAAATTGAATTCACCATAAGCTAATAAGGTTCCTCTTTTTGTTCCAAAGAATATTTTTAATCCAATGATCATGAAATTGTCTTTTATGTCATTATTAACAACTATATTCATTGTGAAAACAATGTCTGTGAACCATCTATACCATGAATTCATCCAATTCCAACAAACAATGGTGTCCTTAATCTTGATTAACATTTCTTATTGATATTAATTGGCTGAATTACAAAACAAAGAGTCCACCCCATCATTTATGGTTAGTAAGGCTCTTCTTTTGGTTCCAAACACACTCTTTGATACAGTGATCCTAAAATTAACATTTGTGACTAAATTGCTCAAAATATTAATTAAAAAAAAAACAAGTATATGCTCTATTAAAACTATAAATGTGATTACTTCTCTCAACCATATGAATCATTCATCCTTATTTGCATTTGAAACTAATGTTAACTGGTTTAGTCTTCTTAAAAATGAGACATTCTAATCATGTCATGGTAATCAGGCTCCTTTTTTTGTTACAAGGACTATTGTTCGTACAATGACCATGAAATTATCTTTTGTGTCCCTATTATCAATAATATTCATTGTTTAAAGAATGTACAAGAACCATTTATACCATGAATTTATTCAATTCCAACAAAAAATGGTGTCCTTAATCTTGATTGGCATTTTTTATGGGTATTAAATGGTTGAATTCCAAAATAATATATCACTCCCATCCTTTCTGGTTAGCAAAGCTCCTCTTTTTGTTCCAAACACTCATTTTGGTACAACAATCACAAAATTAACATTTGTACCTAAAATAACTAGTATATTAATTACAATAAACAAGCCTACACACCCTTAAAACTCTAAATGTGTTTACTTCCAACTACCAGAAGAGTCATTCACCTTGTTATGTATTTCGTACTAAAGTGAAGTGGTTTACTTTATAAATAATGAGAAATTGAATTCACCATAAGCTAATTAGGTTCCTCTTTTCGTTCCATAGAATATTTTTAATGCTATGATCATGAAATTGTCTTTTATGTCATTATTAACAACTATATTCATTGTGAAAACAATGTCCATGAACCATCTTACGATGAATTCATTCAATTCCAATAAACAATGGTGTCCTTAATCTTGATTAACATTTCTTATTGATATTAATTGGCTGAATTCCAAAACAAAGAGTCCACCCCGTCATTTTTGGTTAGCAAGGCTCTTCTTTTGGTTCCAAGCACACGCTTTGATACAGTAATCATAAAATTAACATTTGTTTCTAAACTGCACAATATATCAATTAAAAACAACCGAATCTACGCAGCATTAAAACTATAAATGTGATTTCTTCCGTCAACCATATGAGTCATTCATCTTCATTTGCATTTCAAACTAATCTTAACTGGCCTAATTTCCTTAATAATGAGACATTCTAATCATGTCATGCTAATCATGCTCCTTTTTCATTTACAAGGACTACTGTTCATACACTAACCATGAAATTATCTTTTGTGTCCCTTTTATCAACTATATTCTTTGTGTAAAGAATGTACAGGAACCATTTATACCATGAATTTATTCAATTCCAACAAAAAATGGTGTCCTTAATCTTGATTGGCATTTCTTATTGGTATTAAATGGTTGAATACCAAAATAATTTGTCACTCCCATCGTTTCTGGTTAGCAAAGCTCCTCTTTTTGCTCCAACCACTCTTTTAGGTACAATAATCATGAAATTAACATTTGTACCTAAAATAACAAGTATATTAATTACAACAAATAAGTCTACGCACCATTAATACTCTAAATGTCTTTACTTCCAACAACCAAAACAGTTATCACCTTGTGGTGTATTTGGTACTAATGTGAAGTGGTTTACTTTCTAAATAATCAAAAATTGAATTCACCATAAGCGAATTAGCTTCCTCTTTTCCTTCCATAGAATATTTTTAATGCAATGATCATGAAATTGTCTTTTATGTCATTATTAACAACTATGTTCATTGTGAAAACAATGTCCATGAACCATCTATACAATGAATTCATTCAATTCCAACAAACAATGGTGTCCTTAATCTTGATTAACATTTCTTATTGATATTAATTGGCTGAATTCCAAAATAAAGAGTTCACCCCATCATTTTTGGTTTGTATGGCTCTTCTTTTGGTTCCAAACACACGCTTTGATACAGTGATCATAAAATTAATATTTGTGGCTAAACTACTCAATATAATAATTAAAAAAAACCAAGTCTACACTATAAATGTGATTACTTCCGTCAACTATATGAGTCATTCACCTTCGTTTGCATTTCAAACTAATGTTAATTGGATTAATTTCCTTAACAATGAGACATTCTAATCATGTGGTGCTAATCAGGCTCCTTTTTTAGTTACAAGGACTATTGTTCATACAATGACCATGAAATTATCTTTTAGGTACCTATTATCAACAATATTCATTATGTAAACAATGTACAAGAACCATTTATACCATGAATTTATTCAATTCCAACAAACAATGGTGTCCTTAATCTTGATTGGCATTTCTTATTGGTATTAAATGGTTGAATTCACAAATAATGTGTCACTCACATCCTTTTTGGTTAGCAAATCTTCTCTTTTGGTTCCAAACATTCTTTTTGGTACAACAATCATGAAATTAACATTTGTACCTAAAATAACTAGTATATTAATTACAACAAACATGTCTACGCACCATTAAAACTCTAAATGTGTTTACTTCCAACAACCAGACCAGTCATTGACCTTGTTGTGTATTTCGTACTAATGTGAAGTGGTTTACTTTCTAAATAATGAGAAATTGAATTCACCTTAAGCTAATTAGGTTCCTCCTTTTGTTCCAAAGAACATTTTTAAGGCAATGACCATGAAATTGTCTTTTGCGTCATTATTAACAACTATATTCATTGTGAAAACAATGTCTATGAACCATATATACCATGAATTCATCCAATTCCAACAAACAATGGTGTCCTTAATCTTGATTAACATTTCTTATGGATATTAATTGGCTGAATTCAAAAACAAAGAGTCCACCCTATCATTCATGGTTAGTAAGGCTCTTCTTTTGGTTCCAAACACACGCTTTGATACAGTGATCATAAAATTAACATTTGTTGCTAAACTGCACAGTATATCAATTACAAAAAACCAAGTGTATGTGATTACTTGCGTCAACGATACGAGTCATTCATCTTCGTTTTCATTTCAAACTAATGTTAAATCATTTAATTTCCTTAATAATGAGACATTCTAATCATGTCATGCTAATCAGGCTCCTTTTTTCGTTACAAGGACTATTGTTCATACAATGACCACGAAATTATCTTTTGTGTCCCTATTATCAAGTATATCCATTGTGAAAACAATGTACAAGAACCATTTATACCATGAATTTATTCAATTCCAACAAAAAATGGACTTTATAATCTTGATTGGCATTTCTTATTGGTATTAAATGGTTGAATTCAAAAATAATGTCTCACCCCTATCCTTTTTGGTTAGCAAATCTTCTCATTTGGTTCCAAACATTCTTTTTGGTACAACAATCATGAAATTAACATTTGTACCTAAAATAACTGGTATATTAATTACAACAAACAAGTCTACGCACCATTAAAACTCTAAATGTGTTTACTTCCAACAACCAGAATAGTCATTGACCTTGTTGTGTATTTCATACTAATGTGAAGTGGTTTACTTTCTAAATAATGAGAAATTGAATTCACCTTAAACTAATTAGGTTCCTCTTTTTGTTACAAAGAATATTTTTAATGCAATGATCATGAAATTGTCTTTTGTGTCATTATGAACAACTATATTCATTGTGAAAAAAATGTCTATGAACCATCTATACCATGAATTCATCCAATTCTAACAAAAAATGGTGTCCTTAATCTTGATTAACATTTCTTATTGATATTAATTGGCTGAATTCCAAAACAAAGAGTGCACCCCATCATTCATGGTTAGTAAGGCTCTTCTTTTGGTTCCAAACACACGCTTTGATACAGTGATCTTAAAATTACGATTTGTGGCTAAACTGCTCAAAATATTAATTAAAAAAAACCAAGTATATGCTCCATTAAAACTATAAATGTGATTACTTCCATCAACTATATGAATCATTCATCCTCGTTTGCATTTCAAACGAATGTTAACTGGTTTAATTTCCTTAACAATGAGACATTCTAATCATGTCATGCTAATTAGGCTCTCTTTTTTGTTACAAGGACTATTGTTCATACAATGACCATGAAATTTTCTTTTGTGTCCCTATTATCAACAATATTCATTATGTAAACAATGTACAAGAATCATTTATACCATGAATTTATTCAATTCCAACAAAAAATGGGGTCCCTCATCTTGATTGGCATTTCTGATTGGTATTGATTGGTTGAATACCAAAATAATGTGTCACTCCTATCCTTTCCGGTTAGCAAAGCTCCTCTTTTTGTTCCAAACACTCTTTTTGGTACAACAATCATGAAATTAACATTTGTACCTAAAATAACTATTATATTAATTACAATAAACAAGTCTATGCACCCTTAAAACTCTAAATGTGTTTTCTTCCAACAACCAGAAGAGTCATTGACCTTGTTGTGTATCTCGTACTAAAGTGAAGCGGTTTACTATCTAAAGAATGAGTAATTGAATTCACCTTAAGCTAATTAGGTTCCTCCTTTTGTTACAAAGAATATTTTTAATGCAATGATTACAAAATTGTCTTTTTTTGTCATTATTAACAACTATATTCATTGTGAAAACAATGTCCATGAACCATCTATACCATGAATTCATTTAATTCCAACAAACAATGGTGTCCTTAATCTTGATTAACATTTCTTATTGATATGAATTGGCTGAATTCGAAATCAAAGAGTCTACCCCATCATTTATGGTTATTAAGGCTCTTCTTTTGGTTCTAAACACACGCTTTGATACAGTGGTCTTCAAATTACCATTTGTGGCTGCACTGCTCAAAATTTTAATTAAAAAAAACCAAGTATATGCTCCATTAAAACAATAAATGTGATTACTTCCGTCAACTATTTGAATCATTCATCCTCGTTTGCATTTCAAACGAATGTTAACTTGTTTAATTTCCTTAACAATGAGACATTCTAATCATCTCATGCTAATCAGGCTCCTTTTTTTGTTACAAGGACTATTGTTCATACAATGATCATGAAATTATCTTTTGTGTCCCTATTATCAACTATATTCTTTGTGTAAACAATGTACAAGAACCATTTATACCATGAATTTATTCAATTCTAATAAAAAAATGGTGTCCTTAATCTTGATTGGCATTTCTTATTGGTATTAAATGGTTGAATTCCAAAATAATGTGTCACTCTCATCCTTTCTGGTTACTGAAGCTCCTCTTTTTATTCCAAACACTCTTTTTGGTGCAACAATCATGAAATTAACATTTGTACCTAAAACAACTAGTATATTAATTACAACAAAGATGTCTACGCACCATTAAAACTCTAAATGCGTTTACTTCTAAAAACCAGAACAGTCATTCACCTTGTAGTGTATTTTGTACTAAAGTCAAGCGGTTTACTTTCTAAAAAATGAGAAATTGAATTCACCTTAAGCTAATTACGTTCCTCTTTTTGTTAAAAAGTATATTATTAATGCAATGATCATGAAATTGCCTTTTTCGTCATTATTAACAACTATATACATTGTGAAAGCAATGTCCTTGAACCATCAATACCATGAATTCATTCAATTCCAACAAACAATGGTGTCCGGAATCTTGATTAACATTTGTTATTCACATTAATTGGCTGAATTGCAAAACAAAGAGTTCACCCCATCATTTATGGTTAGTAAGGCTCTTCTTTTCGTTCCAAACACATGTTTTGATACAGTGATCATAAAATTAACTTTTGTGGCTAAACTGCACAATATATTAATTAAAAAAAAACAAGTCTACACTCCATTAAAACTATACATGTGATTACTTCCATCAACCATATTAATCATTCATCCTCGTTTACATTTCAAACTAATGTTAACTGGTTTAATCTCCTTAACAATGAGACATTCTAATCATGTCATGCTAATCAGGCTCCTTTTTTTGTTTCAAGGACTATTGTTCATACAATGACCATGAAATTATCTTTTGTGTCCCTATTATCAACAATATTCATTGTGTAAACAATGTACAAGAACCATTTATACCATGAATTTATTCAATTCCAACAAAAAATGGTGTCCTTAATCTTGATTGGCATTTCTTATTGGTATTAAATGGTTGAATTCCAAATAATGTTTCACTCCCATCCTTTCTGGTTAGCAAAGCTCCACTTGTTGTTCCAAGCACCCTTTTTGGTACAACAATCATGAAATTAACATTTGTACCTAAAATAGCTAGTATACTAATTACAATAAGCAAGCCTACGCACCCTTAAAATACTAAATGCATTTACTTCGAGCAACCAGAACAGTCATTCACTTTGTTGTGTATTTCGTACTAAAGTGTTGCGGTTCACTTTCTAAATAATGGGAAATTGAATTCACCTTAAGCTAATTAGGTTCCTCTTTTTGTTACAAAGAATATTTTTAATGATGATCACGAAATTGTCTTTTTTGTCTTTATTAACAACTATATTCATTGTGAAAACAATGTCCATGAACCATCTATACCATGAATTCATTTAATTCTAACAAACAATGGTGTCCTTAATCTTGATTAACATTTCTTATTGATATGAATTGGCTGAATTCGAAATCAAAGAGTCTACCCCATCATTTATGGTTATTAAGGCTCTTCTTTTGGTTCTAAACACACGCTTTGATACAGTGGTCTTAAAATTACCATTTGTGGCTGCACTGCTCAAAATTTTAATTAAAAAAAACCAAGTATATGCTCCATTAAAACTATAAATGTGATTACTTTCATCAACTATATGAATCATTCATCCTCGTTCGCATTTCAAACGAATGTTAACTTGTTTAATTTCCTTAACAATGAGACATTCTAATCATCTCATGCTAATCAGGCTCCTTTTTTTGTTACAAGGACTATTGTTCATACAATGACCATGAAATTATCTTTTGTGTCCCTATTATCAACTATATTCATTGTGTAAACAATGTACAAGAACCATTTATACCATGAATTTATTCAATTCCAACAAAAAAAGGTGTCCTTAATCTTAATTGGCATTTCTTCTTGGTATTAAATCGTTGAATTCCAAAATAATGTGTCACTCCCATCCTTTCTGCTTAGCAAAGCTCCTCTATTTGTTCCAAACACTCTTTTTGGTACAACAATCATGAAATTAACATTTGTACCTAAAATAACTAGTATACTAATTACAATAAACAAGCCTACGCACCCTTAAAACTCTAAATGCATTTACTTCCAACAACCAGAACAGTCATTCACTTTGTTGTGTATTTCGTACTAAAGTGTTGCGGTTTACTTTCTAAATAATGAGAAATTGAATTCACCTTTATCTAATTACGTTCCTCTTTTTGTTACAAAGAATATTTTTAATGCAACGATCATGAAATTGTCTTTTTTGTCATTATTAACAACTATATTCATTGTGAAAACAATGTCCATGAACAATCTATACCATGAATTCATCTACAAACAATGGTGTCCATAATCTTGATTAACATTTCTTATTGATATTAATTGGCTGAATTGCAAAACAAAGAGTCCACCCCATCATTTATGGTTAGTAAGGCTCCTATTTTGCTTCCAAACACACGCTTTGATACAGTGATCCTAAAATTAACTTTTATGATAAACTGGTCAAAATATTAATTAAAAAAAACAAAGTATATGCTCCATTAAAACTATAAATGTGATTACATCCGTGAACCATATGAATCATTCATCCTCATTTACATTTCAAACTAATGTTAACTGGTTTAATCTCCTTGACAATGAGACATTCTAATCATGTCAAGCTAATCAGGCTCCTTTTTTTGTTACAAGGACTATTGTTCATAAAATGACCATGAAATTATCTTTTGTGTCCCTATTATCAACAATATTCATTGTGTAAAAACAATGTACAAGAACCATTTATACCCATGAATTTATTCAATTCCAACAAAAAATGGTGTCCTTAATCTTGATTGGCATTTCTTATTGGTATTAAATGGTTGAATTCCAAATAATGTTTCACTCCCATCCTTTCTGGTTAGCAAAGCTCCACTTGTTGTTCCAAGCACCCTTTTTGGTACAACAATCATGAAATTAACATTTGTACCTAAAATAGCTAGTATACTAATTACAATAAGCAAGCCTACGCACCCTTAAAATACTAAATGCATTTACTTCGAGCAACCAGAACAGTCATTCACTTTGTTGTGTATTTCGTACTAAAGTGTTGCGGTTCACTTTCTAAATAATGGGAAATTGAATTCACCTTAAGCTAATTAGGTTCCTCTTTTTGTTACAAAGAATATTTTTAATGATGATCACGAAATTGTCTTTTTTGTCTTTATTAACAACTATATTCATTGTGAAAACAATGTCCATGAACCATCGATACCATGAAAACAACTGGTTCAATTTCCTTAACAATGAGACATTCTAATCATGTCATGCTAATTAGGCTTTTTTTTGTTACAAGGACTATTGTTCATACAATGACCATGAAATTTTCTTTTGTGTCCCTATTATCAACAATATTCATTATGTAAACAATGTACAAGAACCATTTATACCATGAATTTATTCAATTCCAACAAAAAATGGTGTCCCTAATCTTGATTGGCATTTCTTATTGGTATTGATTGGTTGGATACCAAAATAATGTGTCACTCCTATCCTTTCCGGTTAGCAAAGCTCCTCTTTTTGTTCCAAATACTCTTTTTGGTACAACAATCATGAAATTAACATTTGTACCTAAAATAACTAGTATATTAATTACAATAAACAAGCCTATGCACCCTTAAAACTCTAAATGTGTTTACTTCCAACAACCAGAAGAGTCATTGACCTTGTTGTGTATCTCGTACTAAAGTGAAGCGGTTTACTATCTAAAGAATGAGTAATTGAATTCACCTTAAGCTAATTAGGTTCCTCCTTTTGTTACAAAGAATATTTTTCATGCAATGATTATGAAATTGTCTTTTTTTGTCATTATTAACAACTATATTCATTATGAAAACAATGTCCATGAACCATCTATACCATGAATTCATTTAATTCTAACAAACAATGGTGTCCTTAATCTTGATTAACATTTCTTATTGATATGAATTGGCTGAATTCGAAATCAAAGAGTCTACCCCATCATTTATGGTTATTAAGGCTCTTCTTTTGGTTCTAAACACACGCTTTGATACAGTGGTCTTAAAATTACCATTTGTGGCTGCACTGCTCAAAATTTTAATTAAAAAAAACCAAGTATATGCTCCATTAAAACTATAAATGTGATTACTTTCATCAACTATATGAATCATTCATCCTCGTTCGCATTTCAAACGAATGTTAACTTGTTTAATTTCCTTAACAATGAGACATTCTAATCATCTCATGCTAATCAGGCTCCTTTTTTTGTTACAAGGAATATTGTTCATACAATGACCATGAAATTATCTTTTGTGTCCCTATTATCAACTATATTCATTGTGTAAACAATGTACAAGAACCATTTATACCATGAATTTATTCAATTCCAACAAAAAATGGTGTCCTTAATCTTAATTGGCATTTCTTCTTGGTATTAAATCGTTGAATTCCAAAATAATGTGTCACTCCCATCCTTTCTGCTTAGCAAAGCTCCTCTTTTTGTTCCAAACACTCTTTTTGGTACAACAATCATGAAATTAACATTTGTACCTAAAATACTAATTACAATAAACAAGCCTACGCACCCTTAAAACTCTAAATGCATTTACTTCCAACAACCAGAATAGTCATTCACTTTGTTGTGTATTTCGTACTAAAGTGTTGCGGTTTACTTTCTAAATAATGAGAAATTGAATTCACCTTTATCTAATTACGTTCCTCTTTTTGTTACAAAGAATATTTTTAATGCAACGATCATGAAATTGTCTTTTTTGTCATTATTAACAACTATATTCATTGTGAAAACAATGTCCATGAACAATCTATACCATGAATTCATCTACAAACAATGGTGTCCATAATCTTGATTAACATTTCTTATTGATATTAATTGGCTGAATTGCAAAACAAAGAGTCCACCCCATCATTTATGGTTAGTAAGGCTCCTATTTTGCTTCCAAACACACGCTTTGATACAGTGATCCTAAAATTAACTTTTATGATAAACTGGTCAAAATATTAATTAAAAAAAACAAAGTATATGCTCCATTAAAACTATAAATGTGATTACATCCGTGAACCATATGAATCATTCATCCTCATTTACATTTCAAACTAATGTTAACTGGTTTAATCTCCTTGACAATGAGACATTCTAATCATGTCAAGCTAATCAGGCTCCTTTTTTTGTTACAAGGACTATTGTTCATAAAATGACCATGAAATTATCTTTTGTGTCCCTATTATCAACAATATTCATTGTGTAAACAATGTACAAGAACCATTTATACCATGAATTTATTCAATTCCAACAAAAAATGGTGTCCTTAATCTTGATTGGCATTTCTTATTGGTATTAAATGGTTGAATTCCAAATAATGTTTCACTCCCATCCTTTCTGGTTAGCAAAGCTCCACTTGTTGTTCCAAGCACCCTTTTTGGTACAACAATCATGAAATTAACATTTGTACCTAAAATAGCTAGTATACTTATTACAATAAGCAAGCCTACGCACCCTTAAAATACTAAATGCATTTACTTCGAGCAACCAGAACAGTCATTCACTTTGTTGTGTATTTCGTACTAAAGTGTTGCGGTTCACTTTCTAAATAATGGGAAATTGAATTCACCTTAAGCTAATTAGGTTCCTCTTTTTGTTACAAAGAATATTTTTAATGATGATCACGAAATTATCTTTTTTGTCTTTATTAACAACTATATTCATTGTGAAAACAATGTCCATGAACCATCGATACCATGAAAACAACTGGTTCAATTTCCTTAACAATGAGACATTCTAATCATGTCATGCTAATTAGGCTTTTTTTTGTTACAAGGACTATTGTTCATACAATGACCATGAAATTTTCTTTTGTGTCCCTATTATCAACAATATTCATTGTGTAAACAATGTACAAGAACCATTTATACCATGAATTTATTCAATTCAAACAAAAAATGGTGTCCTTAATCTTGATTGGCATTTGTTATTGGTATTAAATGGTTGAATTCCAAAATAATGTGTCACTCCCATCCTTTCTAGTTAGCAAAGCTCCTCTTTTTGTTCCAAGCACCCTTTTCGGTACAACAATCATGAAATTAACATTTGTACCTAAAATAGCTAGTATACTAATTACAATAGGCAAGCCTACGCACCCTTAAAACACTAAATGTGTTTACTTCCAACAACCAGAACAGTCATTCACTTTGTTGTGTATTTCGTACTAAAGTGTTGCGGTTCACTTTCTAAATAATGAGAAATTGAATTCACCTTACGCTAATTACGTTCCTCTTTTTGTTACAAAGAATATTTTTAATGCAATGATCATGAAATTGTCTTTTTTGTGATTATTAACAACTATATTCATTGTGAAAACAATGTCCATGAACCATCTATACCATGAATTCATCCAATTTCAACAAACAATGGTGTCCATAATCTTGATTAACATTTCTTATTGATATTAATTGGCTGAATTGCAAAACAAAGAGTCCACCCCATCATTTTTGGTTAGCAAGGCTATTCTTTTGGTTCCAAACACACGCTTTGATACAGTGATCCTAAAATTAACTTTTGTAGCTAAACTGCTCAAAATATTAATTAAAAAAAAAAACAAAGTATATGCTCCATTAAAACTATAAATGTGATTACTTCCGTCAACCATAGTAATCATTCATCCTCGTTTACATTTCAAACTAATGTTAACTGGTTTGATCTCCTTAACAATGAGACATTCTAATCATGTCACGCTAATCAGGCTCCTTTTTTTGTTACAAGGACTATTGTTCATACAATGACCATGAAATTATCTTTTGTGTCCCTATTATCAACAATATTCATTGTGTAAACAATGTACAAGAACCATTTATTCCATGAATTTATTCAATTCCAACAAAAAATGGTGTCCTTAATCTTGATTGGCATTTGTTATTTGTATTAAATGGTTGAATTCCAAAATAATGTGTCACTCCCATCCTTTCTGGTTAGCAAAGCTCTACTGTTTGTTCCAAGCACCCTTTTCGGCACAACAATCATGAAATTAACATTTGTACCTAAAATAGCTAGTATACTAATTACAATAGGCAAGCCTACGCACCCTTAAAACACTAAATGCATTTACTTCCAACAACCAGAACAGTCATTCACTTTGTTGTGTATTTCGTACTAAAGTGTTGCGGTTCACTTTCTAAATAATGAGAAATTGAATTCACCTTAAGCTAATTAGGTACCTCCTTTTGTTACAAAGAATATTTTTAATGCAATGATCATGAAATTGTCTTTTTTGTCATTATTAACAACTATATTCATTGTGAAAACAATGTCCATGAACCATCTATACCATGAATTCATCCAATTTCAACAAACAATGGTGTCCATAATCCTGATTAACAATTCTTATTGATATTAATTGGCTGAATTGCAAAACAAAGAGTCCACCCCATCATTTTTGGTTAGCAAGGTTCTTCTTTTGGTTCAAAACACACGCTTTGATACAATGATCCTAAAATTAACTTTTGTGGCTAAACTGCTCAAAATATTAATTAAAAAAAACGAAGTATATGCTCGATTAAAACTATAAATGTGATTACTTCCGTCAACCATATGAATCATTCATCCTCGTTTACATTTCAAACTAATGTTAACTGGTTTAATCTCCTTGACAATGAGACATTCTAAACATGTCAGGCTAATCAGGCTCCTTTTTTTGTTACAAGGACTATTGTTCATAAAATGACCATGAAATTATCTTTGTGTCCCTATTATCAACAATACTCATTGTGTAAACAATGTACAAGAACCATTTATACCATGAATTTATTCAATTCCAACAAAAAATGGTGTCCTTAATCTTGATTGGCATTTCTTATTGGTATTAAATGGTTGAATTCCAAAAGAATGTGTCACTCCCATCCTTTCTGGTTAGCAAAGCTCCTCTTTTTGTTCCAAGCACCCTTTTCGGCACAACAATCATGAAATTAACATTTGTACCTAAAATAACTAGTATACTAATTACAATAGGCAAGCCTACGCACCCTTAAAACACTAAATGTGTTTACTTCCAACAACCAGAATAGTCATTCACTTTGTTGTGTATTTCGTACTAAAGTGCTGCTGTTCACTTTCTAAATAATGAGAAATTGAATTCACCTTAAGCTAATTAGGTTCCTCTTTTTGTTACAAAGAATATTTTTAATGCAATGATCATGAAATTGTCTTTTTTGTGATTATTAACAACTATATTCATTGTGAAAACAATGTCCATGAACCATCCATACCATGAATTCATCCAATTTCAACAAACAATGGTGTCCATAATCTTGATTAACATTTCTTATTGATATTAATTGGCTGAATTGCAAAACAAAGAGTCCACCCCATCATTTATGGTTAGTAAGGCTCTTCTTTTGGTTCCAAACACACTCTTTGATACAGTGATCCTAAAATTAACATATGTGAGTAAACTGCTCTTATATTAATTAAAAAAAAAAAAACAAAGTATATGCTCGATTAAAACTATAAATGTGATTACTTCCGTCAACCATATGAATCATTCATCCTCGTTTACATTTCATACTAATGTTAACTGGTTTAATCTCCTTGACAATGAGACATTCTAAACATGTCAGTCTAATCAGGCTCCTTTTTTTGTTACAAGGACTATTGTTCATAAAATGACCATGAAATTATCTTTTGTGTCCCTATTATCAACAATATTCATTGTGTAAACAATGTACAAGAACCATTTATACCATGAATTTATTCAATTCCAACAAAAAATGGTGTCCTTAATCTTGATTGGCATTTCTTATTGGTATGAAATGGTTGAATTCCAAAAAAATGTGTTACTCCCATCCTTTCTGGTTAGCAAAGCTCCTCTTTTTGTTCCAAGCACCCTTTTCGGCACAACAATCATGAAATTAACATTTGTACCTAAAATAACTAGTATACTAATTACAATAGGCAAGCCTACGCACCCTTAAAACATTAAATGCGTTTACTTCCAACAACCAAAAGAGTCATTCACCTTGTTGTGTATTTCTTACTAAAGTGATACGGTTTACTTTCTAAATAATGAGAAATTGAATTCAGCTTAAGCTAATTAGGTTCCTCTTTTTGTTCCAAAGTATATTTTTAATGCAATGATCATGAAATTGTCTTTTTTGTCATTATTAACAACTATATTCATTATGAAAACAATGTCCATGAACCATCTATACCATGAATTCATTCAATTCCAACAAACAATGGTGTCCTTAATCTTGATTAACATTTCATATTGATATTAATTGGCTGAATTTGAAATCAAAGAGTCCACCCCATCATTTTTGGTTTGTATGGCACTTCTTTTGGTTCCACACACACGCTTTGATACAGTGATCCTAAAATTAACATTTGTGACTAAACTGCTCAAAATATTAATTTAAAAAAAACAAGTATACACTCCATTAAAACTATAAATGTGATTACTTCCGTCAACCATATGAGTCATTCATCTACATTTGCATTTCAAATTAATGTTAACTGGTTTATTTTCCTTAATAATGAGACATTCTAATTATGTCATGCTAATCAGGCCCATTTTTTAGTTACAAGGACTATTGTTCATACAATGACCATGAAATTATCTTTTGTGTCCCTATTTTCAACAATATTCATTGTGTAAACAATGTACAAGAACCATTTATACCATGAATTTATTCAATTCCAACAAAAAATGGTGTCCTTAATCTTGATTGGCATTTCTTATTGGTATTAAATGGTTCAATTCCAAAATAATGTGTCACTCCCATCCTTTCTGGTTAGCAAAGTTTCTTTTTTGTTCCAAGCACCCTTTTTGGTACAACAATCATGAAATTAACATTTGTACCTAAAATAACTAGTATACTAATTACAATAAACAAGCCTACGCACCTTTAAAACACTAAATGCGTTTACTTCCAACAACCAGAATAGACATTCTCCTTGTTGTGTACTTCGTACTAAAGTGAAGTGGTTTACTTGCTCAATAATGAGAAATTGAATTCACCTTAAGCTAATTAGGTTCCTCTTTTTGTTCCAAAGTATATTTTTAATGCAATGATCATGAAATTGTCTTTTTCGTCACTACTAACAACTATATTCATTGTGAAAACATTGTCCATAAACCATCTATACCATGAATTCATTCCATTCCAACAAACAATGGTGCCCTTAATCATGATTAACATTTCATATTGATATTAATTGGCTGAATTCGAAATCAAAGAGTCCACCCCATCATTTTTGGTTTGTATGGCTCTTCTTTTGGTTCCAAACACACGGTTTGATATAGTGATCCTAAAATAAACATTTGTGACTAAACTGCTCAAAATATTAATTAAAAAAAAAAACAAGGATACACTCCATTAAAACTATAAATGTGATTACTTACGTCAACCATAAGAGTCATTCATCTTCATCTACATTTCAAATTAATGTTAACGGGTTTATTTTCCTTAATAATGAGACATTCTAATTATGTCATGGTAATTAGGCTCCTTTTTTTGTTACAAGGACTATTGTTCATACAATGACCATGAAATTATCTTTTGTATCCCTATTATCAACAATATTCATTGTGTAAACAATGTACAAGAACCATTTATACCATGAATTTATTCAATTCCAACGAAACATGGAGTCCTTAATCTTGATTGGCATTTCTTATTGGTATTAAATGGTTGAATTCCAAAATAATGTGTCACTCCCATCCTTTCTGGTTAGCAGAGCTACACTTTTTGTTCCAACCACTCTTTTTGGTACAACAATCATGAAATTAACATTTGTACCTAAAATAACTAGTATATTAATTACAAAAAAGATGTCTACGCACCATTAAAACTCTAAATATCTTTACTTCCAAAAACCGGAACTGTCATTCACCTTGTTGTGTATTTCGTACTAAAGTGAAGCGGTTTACTTTCTAAATAATGAGAAATTGAATTCACCTTAAGCTAATTACATTCCTCTTTTTGTTCCAAAGTATATTATTAATGCAATGATCATGAAATTGCCTTTTTCGTCACTACTAACAACTATATTCATTGTGAAAACATTGTCCATGAACCATCGATACCATGAATTCATTCGATTCCAACAAACAATGGTATACTTACTCTTCATTAACATTTCTTATTCATATTAATTGGCTGAATTCCAAAACAAAGAGTCCACCCCATCATTTATGGTTAGTAAGGCTATTCTTTTCCTTCCAAACACAGGCATTGATACAGTGATCATCAAATTAACTTTTGTGTCTAAATTCCTCAATTTATTAATTAAAAAAAAACCAACTATAAGCTCCATTAAAAATATAAATGTGATTACTTCCATCAACCATATGAGTCATTCATCCTCGTTTGCATTTCAAACTAATGTTAACTGGTTTAATTTCCTTAACAATGAGACATTCTAATCATGTCATGCTAATCAGGCTCCTTTTTTTGATACAAGGACCATTGTTCGTACAATGACCATGAAATTATCTTTTGTGTACTTATTGTCAACTATATTCTTTGTGTAAACAATGTACAAGAACCATTTATACCATGAATTTATTCAATTCCAACAAAAAATGGTGTCCTTAATCTTGATTGGAATTTCTTATTGGTATTAAATGGTTGAATTCCAAAATAATGTGTCACTCTCATCCTTTCTGCTTAGCAAAGCACCTCTTTTTGTTCCAAACACTCTTTTTGGTACAACAATCATGAAATTAACATTTGTACCTAAAATATCTAGTATATTAATTACAACAAATATGTCTACCCACCATTAAAACTTTAAATGCATTTACTTCCAACAACCAGAACAGTCATTCAACTTGTTGTGTATTTCGTACTAAAGTGAAGTGGTTTACTTTCTAAATAACGAGAAATTGAATTCACCTTAAGCTAATTACGTTCCTCTTTTTGTTCCAAGGTATATTTTTAATGCAATGATCGTGAAATTGCCTTTTTTGTCACTATTAACAACTATATTCATTGTGCAAACAATGTCCATGAACCATCTATACTATGAATTCATTCGATTCCAACAAACAATGGTGTCCTTAATCTTGGTTAACATTTCTTATTCATATTAATTGGCTGAATTCCAAAACAAAGTGTCCACCCCATCATTTATGGTTAGTAAGGCTCTTCTTTTTGTTCCAAACACATGCATTGATAGAGTGATCATAAATTTAGCTTTTGTGGCTAAACTGCTCAAAATATTAATTAAAAAAAACCAACTATATGCTCCATTAAAACTATGAATGCGATTACTTCCGTCAACCATATGAGTCATTCATCCACTTTTGCATTTCAAACTAATGTTAACTGATTTAATTTCCCTAACAATGAGACATTCTAATCATGTCATGTTAATCAGGCTCTTTTTTTTGTTACAAGGACTACTGTTCATACAATGACCATGAAATTATCTTTTGTGTACCTATTATCAACTATATTCTTTGCGTAAACAATGTACAAAAACCATTTATAGAACAAAAAATGGTGTCTTTAATCTTGATTGGCATTTATTATTGGTATTAAATGGTTGAATTCCAAAATAATGTGTCACTCCCATCCCTTCTGCTTAGCAAAGCTCCTCTTTTTGTTCCAAACACTCTTTTTGGTACAACAATCATGAAATTAACATTTGTACCTAAAACAACTAGTATATTAATTACAACAAATATGTCTACCCACCATTAAAACTCTAAATGCATTTACTTCCAACAACCAGAACAGTCATTCACCTTGTTGTGTATTTCGTACTAAAGTGAAGTGGTTTACTATCTAAATAATGAGAAATTGAATTCACCTTAAGCTAATTACGTTCCTCTTTTTGTTCCAAGGTATATTTTTAATGCAATGATCGTGAAATTGCCTTTTTTGTCACTATTAACAACTATATTCATTGTGCAAACAATGTCCATGAACCATCTATACTATGAATTCATTCGATTCCAACAAACAATGGTGTCCTTAATCTTGGTTAACATTTCTTATTCATATTAATTAGCTGAATTCCAAAACAAAGTATCCACCCCATCATTTATGGTTAGTAAGGCTCTTCTTTTTGTTCCAAACACATGCATTGATAGAGTGATCATAAAATTAGCTTTTGTGGCTAAACTGCTCAAAATATTAATTAAAAAAAAACAAGTATACGCTCCATTGAAACTATGAATGTGATTACTTCCGTCAACCATATGAGTCATTCATCCTCTTTTGCATTTCAAACTAATGTTAACTGGTTTAATTTCCCTAACAATGAGACATTCTAATCATGTCATGTTAATCAGGCTCTTTTTTTTGTTACAAGGACTACTGTTCATACAATGACCATGAAATTATCTTTTGTGTACCTATTATCAACTATATTCATTGTGTAAACAATGTACAAAAACCATTTATAGCATGAATTTATTCAATTCCAACAAAAAATGGTGTCCTTAATCTTGATTGGCATTTATTATTGGTATTAAATGGTTGAATTCCAAAATAATGTGTCACTCCCATCCTTTCTGGTTAGCAGAGCTCCTCTTTTCGTTCCAAACACTCTTTTTGGTACAACAATCATGAAATTAACATTTGTACCTAAAACAACAAGTATATTAATTACAACAAACATGTCTACCCACCATTAAAACTCTAAATGCATTTACTTCCAACAACCAGAACAGTCATTCACCTTGTTGTGTATTTCGTACTAAAGCGAAGTGGTTTACTTTCTAAATAATGAGAAATTGAATTCACCTTAATCTAATTACGTTCCTGTTTTTGTTCCAAAGTATATTTTTAATGCAATGATCGTGAAATTGCCTTTTTCGTCACTATTAACAACTATATTCATTGTGAAAACAATGTCCATGAACCATCTATACCATGAATTCATTCGATTCCAACAAACAATGGTGTCCTTAATCTTGGTTAACATTTCTTATTCATATTAATTGGCTGAATTCCAAAACAAAGTGTCCAGCCCATCATTTATGGTTAGTAAGGCTCTTCTTTTTGTTCCAAACACATGCATTGATAGAGTGATCATAAAATTAGCTTTTGTGGCTAAACTGGTCAAAATATTAATTAAAAAAAAACAAGTATACGCTCTAATAAAACTATGAATGTGATTACTTCCGTCAACCATATGACTCATTCATCCTCTTTTGCATTTCAAACTAATGTTAACTGGTTTAATTTCCCTAACAATGAGACATTCTAATCATGTCATATTAATCAGGCTCCTTTTTTTGTTTCAAGGACTATTGTTCATACAATGACCATGAAATTATCTTTTGTGTCCCTATTATCAACAATATTCATTGTGTAAACAATGTACAAGAACCATTTATACCATGAATTTATTCAATTCCAACAAAAAAATGGAGTCCTTAATCTTGATTGGCATTTCTTATTGGTATTAAATGGTTGAATTCCAAAATAATGTGTCACTCCCATCCTTTCTGGTTAGCAGAGCTCCTCTTTTTGTTCCAAACACTCTTTTTGGTACAACAATCATGAAATTAACATTTGTACCTAAAACAACTAGTATATTAATTACAACAAACATGTCTACCCACCATTAAAACTCTAAATGCATTTACTTCCAACAACCAAAATAGTCATTCACCTTGTTGTGTATTTCATACTAAAGTGAAGTGGTTTACTTTATAAATAATGAGAAATTGAATTCACCTTAAGCTAATTACGTTCCTCTTTTTGTTCCAAGGTATATTTTTAATGCAATGATCGTGATATTGCCTTTTTCATCACTATTAACAACTATATTCATTGTGAAAACAATGTCCATGAACCATCTATACCATGAATTCATTCAATTCCAACAAACAATGGTGTCCTTAATCTTGATTAACATTTCATATTGATATTAATTGGCTGAATTCGAAATCAAAGAGTCCAGCCCATCATTTTTGGTTTGTATGGCTCTTATTTTGGTTCCAAACACACGCTTTCATACAGTGATCCTAAAATTAACATTTGTGCCTAAACTGCTCAAAATATTAATTAAAAAAAACCGAGTATACGCTCCATTAAAACTATAAATGTGATTACTTACGTCAACGATATGAGTCATTCATCTCTATTTGCATTTCAAATTAATGTTAACGGGTTTATTTTCCTTAATCATCAGACATTCTAATTATGTCATGCTAATCAGGCTCCTTTTTTTTGTTACAAGGACTATTGTTCATATAATGACCATGAAATTATCTTTTGTGTACCTATTTTCAACTATATTCTTTGTGTAAACAATGTACAAAAACCATTTATACAACAAAAAATGGTGTCTTTAATCTTGATTGGCATTTATTATTGGTATTAAATGGTTGAATTCCAAAATAATGTGTCACTCCCATCCCTTCTCCTTAGCAAAGCTCCTCTTTTTGTTCCAAACACTCTTTTTGGTACAACAATCATGAAATTAACATTTGTACCTAAAATAAGTAGTATATTAATTACAACAAACATGTCTACCCACCATTAAAACTGTAAATGCATTTACTTCCAACAATCAGAACAGTCATTCACCTTGTTGTGTATTTCGTACTAAAGTGAAGTGGTTTACTTTCTAAATAATGAGAAATTGAATTCACCTTAAGCTAATTACGTTCCTCTTTTTGTTCCAAGGTATATTTTTAATGCAATGATCGTGATATTGCCTTTTTCGTCACTATTAACAACTATATTCATTGTGAAAACAATGTGCACGAACCATCTATACCATAAATTCATTCGATTCCAACAAACAATGGTGTCCTTAATCTTGGTTAACATTTCTTATTCATATTAATTGGCTGAATTTAAAAACAAAGTCTCCACCCCATCATTTATGGTTAGTAAGGCTCTTCTTTTTGTTCCAAACACATGCATTGATAGAGTGATCATAAAATTAGCTTTTGTGGCTAAACTACTCAAAATATTAATTAAAAAAAACCAAGTATACGCTCCATTAAAACTATGAATGTGATTACTTCCGTGAACCATATGAGTCATTCATCCTCTTTTGCATTTCAAACTAATGTTCACTGGTTTAATTTCCCTAACAATGAGACATTCTAATCATGTCATGTTAATCAGGCTCCTTTTTTTTGTTACAAGGACTATTGTTCATATAATGACCATGAAATTATCTTTTGTGTACCTATTTTCAACTATATTCTTTGTGTAAACAATGTACAAAAACCATTTATACAACAAAAAATGGTGTCTTTAATCTTGATTGGCATTTCTTATTGGTATTAAATGGTTGAATTCCAAAATAATATGTCACTCCCATCCGTTTTGGTTAGCAAATTTCTCTTTTGGTTCCAAACATTCTTTTTGGTACAACAATCATGAAATTAACATTTGTACCTAAAATAACTAGTATACTAATTACAATAAACAAGCCTACGCACCCTTAAAACACTAAATGCGTTTAATTCCAACAACCAGAACAGACATTCACCTTGTTGTGTACGTCGTACTAAAGTGAAGTGGTTTACTTGCTAAATAATGAGAAATTGAATTCACCTTAAGCTAATTAGGTTCCTCTTATTGTTCCAAAGTATATTTTTAATGCAATGATCATGAAATTGTCTTTTTTGTCATTATTAACAACTATATTCATTGTGAAAACAATGTCCATGAACCATCTATACCATGAATTCATTCAATTCCAACAAACAATGGTGTCCTTAATCTTGATTAACATTTCATATTGATATTTATTGGCTGAATTCGAAATCAAAGAGTCCAACCCATCATTTTTGGTTTGTATGGCTCTTCTTTTGGTTCCAAACACACGCTTTCATACAGTGATACTAAAATTAACATTTGTGCCTAAACTGCTCAAAATATTAATTAAAAAAAAAAACAAAGTATATGCCTTATTAAAACTATAAATGTGATTTCTTCCGTCAACCATATGCATCATTCATCCTCGTTTACATTTCAAACTAATGTTAATTGGTTTAATTTCCTTAACAATGAGACATTCTAATCACGTCATGCTAATCAGGCTCCTTTTTTTGTTACAAGGACTATTGTTCATACAATGACAATGAAATTATCTTTTGTGTCCCTATTATCAACAATATTCATTGTGTAAAGAATGTACAAGAACCATTTATACCATGAATTTATTCAATTCCGACAAAATGGTGTCCTTAATCTTGATTGGCATTTCTTATTGGTATTAAATGGTTGAATTCCAAAATAATGTGTCACTCCCATCCTTTCTGGTTAGCAAAGTTCCTCTTTTTGTTCCAAGCACCCTTTTTGGTACAACAATCATGAAATTAACATTTATACCTAAAAAAACTAGTATATTAATTACAACAAACATGTCTACCCACCATTAAAACTCTAAATGCATTTACTTCTAACAACCAGAACAGTCATTCACCTTGTTGTGTATTTCGTACTAAAGCGAAGTGGTTTACTTTCTAAATAATGAGAAATTGAATTCACCTTAATCTAATTACGTTCCTCTTTTTGTTCCAAAGTATATTTTTAATGCAATGATTGTGAAATTGCCTTTTTCGTCACTATTAACAACTATATTCATTGTGAAAACAATGTCCATGAACCATCTATACCATGAATTCATTCGATTCCAACAAACAATGGTGTCCTTAATCTTGGTTAACATTTCTTATTCATATTAATTGGCTGAATTCCAAAACAAAGTGTCCACCCCATCATTTATGGTTAGTAAGGCTCTTCTTTTTGTTCCAAACACATGCATTGATAGAGTGATCATAAAATTAGCTTTTGTGGCTAAACTGGTCAAAATATTAATTAAAAAAAACAAGTATACACTCGATTGAAACTATGAATGTGATTACTTCCGTCAACCATATGACTCATTCATCCTCTTTTGCATTTCAAACTAATGTTAACTGGTTTAATTTCCCTAACAATGAGACATTCTAATCATGTCATATTAATCAGGCTCCTTTTTTTGTTACAAGGACTATTGTTCATACAATGACCATGAAATTATCTTTTGTGTACCTATTATCAACTATATTCATTGTGTAAACAATGTACAAAAACCATTTATACAACAAAAAATGGTGTCTTTAATCTTGATTGGCATTTATTATCGGTATTAAATGGTTGAATTCCAAAATAATGTGTCACTCCCATCCCTTCTCCTTAGCAAAGCTCCTCTTTTTGTTCCAAACACTCTTTTTGGTACAACAATCATGAAATTAATATTTGTACCTAAAACAACTAGTATATTAATTACAACAAACATGTCTACCCACCATTAAAACTCTAAATGCATTTACTTCCAACAACCAGAACAGTCATTCACCTTGTTGTGTATTTCGTACTAAAGCGAAGTGGTTTACTTTCTAAATAATGAGAAATTGAATTCACCTTAAGCTAATTACGTTCCTCTTTTTGTTCCAAGGTATATTTTTAATGCAATGATCGTGAAATTGCCTTTTTCGTCACTATTAACAACTATATTCATTGTGAAAACAATGTCCATGAACCATCTATACCATGAATTCATTCAATTCCAACAAACAATGGTGTCCTTAATCTTGATTAACATTTCATATTGATATTAATTGGCTGAATTCGAAATCAAAGAGTCCAGCCCATCATTTTTGGATTGTATGGCTCTTCTTTTGGTTCCAAACACACGCTTTCATATAGTGATCCTAAAATTAACATTTGTACCTAAACTGCTCAAAATATTAATTAAAAAAAAACCAAGTATACGCTCCTTTAAATTGTATAAATGTGATTACTTATGTCAACGATATGAGTCATTCATCTTCATTTGCATTTCAAATTAATGTTAACGGGTTCATTTTCCTTAATCATGGGACATTCTAATTATGTCATGTTAATCAGGCTCCTTTTTTGTTACAAGGACTATTCTTCATACAATGACCATGAAATTATCTTTTGTGTCCCTATTATCAACAATATTCATTGTGTAAACAATGTACAAGAACCATTTATACCATGAATTTATTCAATTCCAACAAAAAATGGAGTCCTTAATCTTGATTGGCATTTCTTATTGGTATTAAATGGTTGAATTCTAAAATAATGTGTCACTCCCATCCTTTCTGGTTAGCAGAGCTCCTCTTTTTGTTCCAAACACTCTTTTTGGTACAACAATCATGAAATTAACATTTGTACCTAAAATAACTAGTATATTAATTACAAAAAAGATGTCTATGCACCATTAAAACTCTAAATATGTTTACTTCCAAAAACCAGAACAGTCATTCACCTTGTTGTGTATTTCGTACTAAAGTGAAGCGGTTTACTTTCTAAATAATGAGAAATTGAATTCACCTTAAGCTAATTACATTCCTCTTTTTGTTCCAAAGTATATTATTAATGCAATGATCATGAAATTGCCTTTTTCGTCACTACTACCAACTATATACATTATGAAAACATTGTCGATGAACCATCTATACCATGAATTCATTCGATTCCAACAAACAATGGTGCCCTTACTCTTCATTGACATTTCTTATTCATATTAATTGGCTGAATTCCAAAACAAAGAGCCCACCCCATCATTTATGGTTAGTAATGCTATTCTTTTCCTTCCAAACACAGGCTTTGATACAGTGATCATCAAATTAGATTTTACGGCTAAATTGCTCAATTTATTAATTCAAAAAAAACCAACTATAAGCTCCATTAAAAATATAAATGTGATTACTTCCGTCAACCATATGAGTCATTCATCCTCGTTTGCATTTCAAACTAATGTTAACTGGTTTAATTTCCTTAACAATGAGACATTCCAATCATGTCATGCTAATCAGGCTCCTTTTTTTGATGCAAGGACTATTGTTCGCACAATGACCATGAAATTATCTTTTGTGTACTTATTGTCAACTATATTCTTTATGTAAACAATATACAAGAACCATTTATACCATGAATTTATTAAATTCCAACAAAAAATGGTGTCCTTAATCTTGATTGGCATTTCTTATTGGTATTAAATGGTTGAATTCCAAAATAATGTGTCACTCTCATCCTTTCTGCTTAGCAAAGCACCTCTTTTTGTTCCAAACACTCTTTTTGGTACGACAATAATGAAATTAACATTTGTACCTAAAACAACTAGTATATTAATTACAACAAACATGTCTACCCACCATTAAAACTCTAAATGCATTTACTTCCAACAACCAGAATAGTCATTCACCTTGTTGTGTATTTCGTACTAAAGTGAAGTGGTTTACTTTCTAAATAATGAGAAAATGAATTCACCTTAAGCTAATTACGTTCCTCTTTTTGTTCCAAAGTGTATTTTTAATGCAATGATCGTGAAATTGCCTTTTTCGTCACTATTAACAACTATATTCATTGTGCAAACAATGTCCATGAACCATCTATACCATGAATTCATTCGATTCCAACAAACAATGGTGTCCTTAATCTTGGTGAACATTTCTTATTCATATTAATTGGCTCAAATCCAAAACAAAGAGTCCACCCCATCATTTATGGTTAGTAAGGCTCTTCTTTTTGTTCCAAACACATGCATTGATAGAGTGATCATAAAATTAGCTTTTGTGGCTAAACTGCTCAAAATATTCATTAAAAAAAACCAAGTATACGCTCCATTAAAACTATGAATGTGATTACTTCCATCAACCATATGAGTCATTCATCCTCTTTTGCATTTCAAACTAATGTTAACTGGTTTAATTTCCCTAACAATGAGACATTCTAATCATGTCATGTTAATCAGGCTCCGTTTTTTGTTACAAGGACTATTGTTCATACAATGACCATGAAATTATCTTTTGTGTCCCTATTATCAACAATATTCATTGTGTAAACAATGTACAAGAACCATTTATACCATGAATTTATTCAATTCCAACAAAAAATGGAGTCCTTAATCTTGATTGGCATTTCTTATTGGTATTAAATGGTTGAATTCTAAAATAATGTGTCACTCCCATCCTTTCTGGTTAGCAGAGCTCATCTTTTTGTTCCAAACACTCTTTTTGGTACAACAATCATGAAAATAACTTTTGTACCTAAAATAACTAGTATATTAATTACAAAAAAGATGTCTACGCACCATTAAAACTCTAAATATGTTTACTTCCAAAAACCAGAACAGTCATTCACCTTGTTGTGTATTTCGTACTAAAGTGAAGCGGTTTACTTTCTAAATAATGAGAAATTGAATTCACCTTAAGCTAATTACTTTCCTCTTTTTGTTCCAAAGTATATTATTAATGCAATGATCATGAAATTGCCTTTTTCATCACTACTACCAACTATATACATTGTGAAAACATTGTCCATGAACCATCTATACCATGAATTCATTCGATTCCAACAAACAATGGTGCCCTTACTCTTCATTGACATTTCTTATTCATATTAATTGGCTGAATTCCAAAACAAAGAGTCCACCCCATCATTTGTGGTTAGTAAGGCTATTCTTTTCCTTCCAAACACAGGCTTTGAGACAGTGATCATCAAATTAGCTTTTACGGCTAAATTGCTCAATTTATTAATTCAAAAAAAACCAACTATAAGCTCCATTAAAAATATAAATGTGATTACTTCCGTCAACCATATGAGTCATTCATCCTCGTTTGCATTTCAAACTAATGTTAACTGGTTTAATTTCCTTAACAATGAGACATTCCAATCATGTCATGCTAATCAGGCTCCTTTTTTTGATGCAAGGACTATTGTTCGCACGATGACCATGAAATTATCTTTTGTGTACTTATTGTCAACTATATTCTTTGTGTAAACAATGTACAATAACCATTTATACCATGAAATTATTAAATTCCAACAAAAAATGGTGTCCTTAATCTTGATTGGCATTTCTTATTGGTATTAAATGGTTGAATTCCAAAATAATGTGTCACTCTCATCCTTTCTGCTTAGCAAAGCACCTCTTTTTGTTCCAAACACTCTTTTTGGTACGACAATAATGAAATTAACATTTGTACCTAAAACAACTAGTATATTAATTACAACAAACATGTCTACCCACCATTAAAACTCTAAATGCATTTACTTCCAACAACCAGAATAGTCATTCACCTTGTTGTGTATTTCGTACTAAAGTGAAGTGGTTTACTTTCTAACTAATGAGAAATTGAATTCACCTTAAGCTAATTACGTTCCTCTTTTTGTTCCAAAGTGTATTTTTAATGCAATGATCGTGAAATTGCCTTTTTCGTCACTATTAACAACTATATTCATTGTGCAAACAATGTCCATGAACCATCTATACCATGAATTCATTCGATTCCAACAAACAATGGTGTCCTTAATCTTGGTGAACATTTCTTATTCATATTAATTGGCTGAAATCCAAAACAAAGAGTCCACCCCATCATTTATGGTTAGTAAGGCTCTTCTTTTTGTTCCAAACACTTGCATTGATAGAGTGATCATAAAATTAGCTTTTGTGGCTAAACTGCTCAAAATATTCATTAAAAAAAACCAAGTATACGCTCCATTAAAACTATGAATGTGATTACTTCCATCAACCATATCAGTCTTTCATCCTCTTTTGCATTTCAAACTAATGTTAACTGGTTTAATTTCCCTAACAATGAGACATTCTAATCATGTCATGTTAATCAGGCTCCGTTTTTTGTTACAAGGACTATTGTTCATACAATGACCATGAAATTATCTTTTGTGTACCTATTGTCAACTATATTCTTTGTGTAAACAATGTACAAAAACCATATATACAACAAAAAATGGTGTCTTTAATCTTGATTGGCATTTCTTATTGGTATTAAATGGTTGAATTCCAAAATAATGTGTCACTCCCATCCATTTTGGTTAGCAAATTTCTCTTTTGGTTCGAAACATTCTTTTTGGTGCAACAATCATGAAATTAACATTTGTACCTAAAATAACTAGTATACTAATTACAATAAACAAGCCTATGCACCCTTAAAACACTAAATGCGTTTACCTCCAACAACCAGAACAGACATTCACCTTGTTGTGTACTTCGTACTAAAGTGAAGTGGTTTACTTGCTAAATAATGAGAAATTGAATTCACCTTAAGCTCATTAGGTTCCTCTTTTTGTTCCAAAGTATATTTTTAATGCAATGATCATGAAATTGTCTTTTTTGTCATTATTAACAACTATATTCATTGTGAAAACAATGTCCATGAACCATCTATACCATGAATTCATTCAATTCCAACAAACAATGGTGTCCTTAATCTTGATTAACATTTCATATTGATATTTATTGGCTGAATTCGAAATCAAAGAGTCCAGCCCATCATTTTTGGTTTGTATGGCTCTTCTTTTGGTTCCAAACACACGCTTTCATACAGTGATCCTAAAATTAACATTTGTGCCTAAACTGCTCAAAATATTAATTAAAAAAAAACAAAGTATATGCCTTATTAAAACTATAAATGTGATTACTTCCGTCAACCATATGCATCATTCATCCTTGTTTACATTTCAAACTAATGTTAACTAGTTTAATTTCCTTAACAATGAGACATTCTAATCATGTCATGCTAATCAGGCTCCTTTTTTTGTTAAAAGGACTATTGTTCATACAATGACAATGAAATTATCTTTTGTGTCCCTATTATCAACAATATTCATTGTGTAAAGAATGTACAAGAACCATTTATACCATGAATTTATTCAATTCCAACAAAAAATGGTGTCCTTAATGGTGATTGGCATTTCTTATTGGTATTAAATGGTTGAATTCCAAAATAATGTGTCACTCCCATCCTTTCTGGTTAGCAAAGTTTCTCTTTTTGTTCCAAGCACCCTTTTTGGTACAACAATCATGAAATTAACATTTGTACCTAAAATAACTAGTATACTAATTACAATAAACAAGCCTACGCACCCTTAAAACACTAAACGCCTTTACTTCCAACAACCAGAACAGACATTCACCTTGTTGTGTACTTCGTACTAAAGTGAAGTGGTTTACTTGCTAAATAATGAGAAATTGAATTCACCTTAAGCTAATTAGGTTCCTTTTTTTGTTCCAAAGTATATTTTTAATGCAATGATCATGAAATTGTCTTTTTTGTCATTATTAACAACTATATTCATTGTGAAAACAATGTCCATGAACCATCTATACCATGAATTCATTCAATTCCAACAAACAATGGTGTCCTTAATCTTGATTAACATTTCATATTGATATTAATTGGCTCAAGTCGAAATCAAAGAGTCCAGCGCTTCATTTTTGGTTTGTATGGCTCTTCTTTTGGTTCCAAACACACGCTTTCATACAGTGATCCTAAAATTTACATTTGTGCCTAAACTGCTCAAAATATTAATTAAAAAAAACCAAGTATACGCTCCATTAAAACTATAAATGTGATTACTTACAACAATGATATGAGTCATTCATCTTCATTTGCATTTCAAATTAATGTTAACGGGTTTATTTTCCTTAATCATGAGACATTCTAATTATGTCATGCTAATCAGGCTCCTTTTTTTGTTACAAGGACTATTCTTCATACAATGACCATGAAATAATCTTTTGTGTCCCTATTATCAACAATATTCATTGTGTAAACAATGTACAAGAACCATTTATACCATGAATTTATTCAATTCCAACAAAAAATGGAGTCCTTAATCTTTATTGGCATTTCTTATTGGTATTAAATGGTTGAATTCCAAAATAATGTGTCACTCCCATCCTTTCTGGTTAGCAAAGTTCCTCTTTTTGTTCCAAGCACCCTTTTTGGTACAACAATCATGATATTAACATTTGTACCTAAAATAACTAGTATAGTAATTACAATAAACAAGCGTACGCACCCTTAAAACACTAAATGCGTTTACTTCCAACAACCAGAACAGACATTCACCTTGTTGTGTACTTCGTACTAAAGTGAAGTGGTTTACTTGCTAAATAATGAGAAATTGAATTCACCTTAAGCTAATTAGGTTCCTCTTTTTGTTCCAAAGTATATTTTTAATGCAATGATCATGAAATTGTCTTTTTTGTCATTATTAACAACTATATGCATTGTGAAAACAATGTCCATAAACCATCTAGACCATGAATTCATTCCATTCCAACAAACAATGGTGTCCTTAATCTTGATTAACATTTCATATTGATATTAATTGGCTGAATTCGAAATCAAAGAGTCCAGCCCATCATTTTTGGTTTGTATGGCTCTTCTTTTGGTTCCAAACACACGATTTGATACAGTGATCCTAAAATTAACATTTGTGACTAAACTGCTCAAAATATTAATTAAAAAAAAAAACAAAGTATATGCTCTATTAAAACTATAAATGTGATTACTTCCGTCAACCATATGAATCATTCTTCCTCATTTACATTTCAAACTGATGTTAACTGGTTTAATTTCCTTAACAATGAGACATTCTAATCTTGTCATGCTAATCAGGCTCCTTTTTTTGTTAGAAGGACTATTGTTCATACAATGACAATGAAATTATCATTTGTGTCCCTATTATCAACAATATTCATTGTGTAAAGAATGTACAAGAACCATTTATACCAAGAATTTATTGAATTCCAACAAAAAATGGTGTCCTTAATCTTGATTGGCATTTCTTATAGGTATCAAATGGTTGAATTCGAAAATAATGTGTCACTCCCATCCTTTCTGGTTCGCAAAGTTCCTCTTTTTGTTCCAAGCACCCTTTTTGGTACAACAATCATGAAATTAACATTTGTACCTAAAATAACTAGTATACTAATTACAATAAACAAGCCTACATACCCTTAAAACACTAAATGCGTTTACTTCCAACAACCAGAAAAAATATTCACCTTGTTGTGTACTTCGTACTAAAGTGAAGTGGTTTACTTTCTAAATAATGAGAAATTGAATTCACCTTAAGCAAATTAGGTTCCTCTTTTTGTTCCAAAGTATATTTTTAATGCAATGATCATGAAATTGCCTTTTTCGTCACTATTAACAACTATATTCATTGTGAAAACAATGTCCATGAGCCATCTATACCATGAATTCATTTGATTCCAACAAACAATGGTGTCCTTAATCTTGGTTAACATTTCTTATTCATATTAATTGGCTGAATTCCAAAATAAAGAGTCCACCCCATCATTCATGGTTAGTAAGGCTCTTCTTTTCGTTCCAAACACATGCATTGATAGAGTGATCATAAAATTAGCTTTTATGGCTAAACTGCTCAAAATATTAATGAAAAAAAACCAATTATACGCTCCATTAAAACTATGAATGTGTTTACTTCCGTCAACCATTTGAGTCATTCATCTTTATTTGCATTTCAAATTAATGTTAACGGGTTTATTTTCCTTAAGAATGAGACATTCTAATTATGTCATGCTAATCAGGCTCCTTCTTTTGCTACAAGGACTATTGTTCATACAATGACCATGAAATTATCTTTTGTGTCCCTATTATCAACAATATTCATTGTGTAAACAATGTACAAGAACCATTTATACCATGAATTTATTAAATTCCAACAAAAAATGGTGTCCTTAATCTTGATTGGCATTTCTTATTGGTATTAAATGGTTGAATTCCAAAATAATGTGTCACTCTCATCCTTTCTGCTTAGCAAAGCACCTCTTTTTGTTCCAAACACTCTTTTTGGTACGACAATCATGAAATTAACATTTGTACCTAAAACAACTAGTATATTAATTACAACAAACATGTCTACCCACCATTAAAACTCTAAATGCATTTACTTCCAACAACCAGAACAGTCATTCACCTTGTTGTGTATTTCGTACTAAAGTGAGGTGGTTTACTTTCTAAATAATGAGAAATTGAATTCACCTTAAGCTAATTACGTTCCTCTTTTTGTTCCAAGGTATACTTTTAATTAAATGATCATGAAATTGCCTTTTTTTGTCACTATTAACAACTATATTCATTGTGAAAACAATGTCCACGAACCATCTATACCATGAATTCATTCGATTCCAACAAACAATGGTGTCCTTAATCTTGGTTAACATTTCTTATTCATATTAATTGGCTGAATTCCAAAATAAAGAGTCCACCCCATCAATTATGGTTAGTAAGGCTCTTCTTTTCGTTCCAAACCCATGCATTGATAAAGTGATCATAAAATTAGCTTTTGTGGCTAAACTGCTCAAAATATTAATTAAAAAAAAAACAATTATACGCTCCATTAAAACTATGAATGTGATTACTTCCGTCAACCATATGAGTCATTCATCCTCTTTTGCATTTCAAACTAATGTTAACTGGCTTAATTTCCTTGACAATGAGACATTCTAATCATGTCATGCTAATCAGGCTCTCTTTTTCGATACAAGGACTATTGTTTATACAATGACCATGAAATTATTTTTTGTGTACCTATTATCAACTATATTCTTTCTGTAAACAATGTACAAGAACCATTTATACCATGAATTTATTCAATTCCAACAAAAAATGGTGTCCTTAATCTTGTTTGGCATTTCTTATTGGTATTAAATGGTTGAATTCCACAATAATGTGTCACTCCCATCCATTCTGCTTAGTAAAGCTCCTCTTTTTGTTCCAAACACTCTTTTTGGTACAACAATCATGAAATTAACATTTGTACCTAAAACAACTACTATATTAATTACAACAAAGATGTCTACGCACCATTAAAACTCTAAATGCATTTACTTCCAAAAACCAGAACAGTCATTGACCTTGTTGTGTATTTCGTACTAAAGTGAAGCTGTTTACTTTCTAAATAATGAGAAATTGAATTCACCTTAAGGTAATTACATTCCTCTTTTTGTTCCAAAGTATATTATTAATGCAATGATCATGAAATTGCCTTTTTTGTCGTTATTAACAACTATATTCATTGTGAAAACAATGTCCATGAACCATCTATACCATGAATTTATTCAATTGCAACAAACAATGGTGTCCTTCATCTTGATTAACATTTCATATTGATATTATTTGGCTGAATTCGAAACCAAAGAGTCCACCCCATCATATTTGGTTTCTATGGCTCTTGTTTTGGTTGCAAACACACGCTTTGATACAATGATCCTAAAATTAACATTTGTGACTAAACTGATCAAAATATTAATTAAAAAAAACCAAGTATACGCTCCATTAATACTATAAATGTGATTACTTCCGTCAACCATATGAGTCATTCATCCTCTTTTGCATTTCAAATTAATGTTAACGGGTTTATTTTCCTTAATCATGAGACATTCTAATTAGGTCATGCTAATCAGGCTCCTTTTTTTGTTACAAGGACTATTGTTAATCCAATGACCATGAAATTATCTTTTGTGTCCCCATTATCAACAATATTCATTGTGTAAACAATGTACAAGAACCATTTATACCATGAATTTATTCAATTCCAACAATAAATGGTGTGATTAATCTTGATTGGCATTTCTTATTAGTATTAAATGGTTCAATTCCAAAATAATGTGTCACTCCCATCCTTTCTAGTTAGCAGAGCTCCTCTTTTTGTTCCAAACACACTTCTTGGTACAACAATCATGAAATTAACATTTATACCTAAAATAACTAGTATATTAATTACAACAAACATGTCTACGCACCATTAAAACTCTAAATGTGTTTACTTCCAACAACCGGTACAGTCATTCAACTTGTTGTGTATTTCGTACTAATGTGAAGTGGATTACTTTCTAAATAATGAGAAATTGAATTCAGCTTAAGCTAATTACGTTCCTCTTTTTGTTCCAAGGTATATTTTTAATGCAATGATCATGAAATTGCCTTTTTCGTCATTATTAACAACTATATTCATTGTGAAAACAATGTCCATGAATCATCTATACCATGAATTCATTTGATTCCAACAAACAATGGTGTCCTTAATCTTCATTAACATTTCTTATTACATTTTAATTGGCTGAATTCCAAAACAGTGATTCACCTAGTTGTGAATTTTGTACTAATGTGAAGTGGTTTACTTTCTAAATAATGAGAAATTGAATTCACCTTAAGCTAATTAGGTTCCTCTTTTTGTTCCAAAGAATATTTTTAATGCAATGACCATGAAATTGCCTTTGTCGTCATTATAAATAACTATATTCATTGTGAAAACAATGTCCATGAACCATCTATACCATGAATTCATTCGATTCCAACAAACAATGGTGTCCTTAATGTTGATTTACATTTCTTATTATATTTTAATTGGCTGAATTCCAAAACAAAGAGTCCACCCTATCATTTATGATTAGAAAGGGTCTTCTTTTCATTCCAAACACATGCTTTGATACTGTGATCATAAAATTAACTTTTGTGGCTAAACTGCTCAAAATATTAATTAAAAAAAACCAAGTACCCGCTCCATTAAAACTAAAAATGTGATTGCTTCCGTCAACCATATGAGTCATTCATCCTCTTTTGGATCTCAAACTAATTTTAACTTGTTTAATTTCGTTAACAATGAGACATTCTAATCATGTCATGCTAATCAGGCTCCTTTTTCTGTTACAAGGACTATTGTTCATACAATGACCATGAAATTATCTTTTGTGTCCCTATTATCAACAATATTCATTGTGTAAACAATGTACAAGGACCGTTTATACCATGAATTTATTCAATTCCAACAAAAAATGGTGTCCTTAATCTTGATTGGCATTTCTTATTGGTCTTAAATGGTTGAATTCCAAAATAATGTGTCACTCCCATCCTTTCTGGTTAGCAAATCTCCTCTTTTTGTTCCAAACACTCTTTTTAGTACAACAATCATGAAATTAACATTTGTACCTAAAACTACTAGTATATTAATTACAACAAAGATGTCTACGCACCATTAAAACTCTAAATGCGTTTACTTCCAAAAACCAAAATAGTCATTCACCTTGTTGTGTATTTCGTACTAAAGTGAAGCAGTTTACTTTCTAAATAATGAGACATTGAATTCACCTTAAGCTAATTACGTTCCTCTTTTTGTTCCAAAGTATATTATTAATGCAATGATCATCAAATTGCCTTTTTCCTCATTATTAACAACTATATTCATTGTGAAAACAATGTCCATGAACCATCTATACCATGAATTCATTCGATTCCAACAAACAATGGTGTCCTTAATCTTCATTAACATTTCTTATTACATTTTAATTGGCTGAATTCCAAAACAAAGAGTCCACCCTATCATTTATGGTTAGTAAGGCTCCTCTTTTCGTTCCAAACACATGCTTTGATACTGTGATCATAAAATTAACTTTTGTGGCTAAACTGCTCAAAATATTAATTGAAAAAAACCAAGTATACGCTCCATTAAAACTATAAATGTGATTACTTCCGTCAACCATATGAGTCATTCATCCTCTTTTGCATTTCAAACTAACGTTAACTGGTTTAATTTCCTTAACAATGAGACATTCTAATCATGTCATGCTAATTAGGCTCCTTTTTTTGATACAAGGACTATTGTTCATACAATGACCATGAAATTATCTTTTGTGCCCCTATTATCAATAGTATTCATTGTGTAAACAAAGTACAAGGACCACTTATACCATGAATTTATTCAATTCCAACAAAAAATGGTGTCCTTAATCTTGATTGGCATTTCTTATTGGTATTAAATGGTTGAATTCCAAAATAATGTGTCACTCCCATCCTTTCTGCTTAGCAAAGCTCCTCTTTTTGTTCCAAACACTCTTTTTGGTACAAAAATCATGAAATTAACATTTGTACCTAAAATAACTAATATATTAATTACAACAAACATGTCTACGCACCATTAAAACTCTAAATGTGTTTACTTCCAACAACCAGAACAGTCATTCACCTTGTTGTGTATTTTGTACTAATGTGAAGTGGTTTACTTTCTAAATAATGAGAAATTGAATTCACCTTAAGCTAATTAGGTTCCTCTTTTTGTTCCAAAGAATATTTTTAATGCAATGACCATGAAATTGTTTTTTCGTCATTATAAACAACTATATTCATTGTGAAAACAATATCCATGAACCATCTATACCATGAATTCATTCGATTCCAACAAACAATGGTGTCCTTAATGTTGATTAACATTTCTTATTCATATTAATTAGCTGAATTCCAAAACAAAGAGTCCACCCTATCATTTATGATTAGTAAGGGTCTTTTTTTCATTCGAAACACATGCTTTGATACTGTGATCAGAAATGTGTCACTCCCATCCTTTTTGCTTGGCAAAGCTCCTCTTTTTATTCTAAACACTCTTGTTGGTACAACAATCATGAAATTAACATTTGTACCTATAATAACTAATATATTAATTACAACAAACATGTCTACGTACCATAAAAACTCTAAATGTGTTTACTTCCAACAACCAGAACAGTCATTCACCTTGTTTTGTATTTTGTACTAATGTGAAGTGGTTTACTTTCTAAATAATGAGAAATTGAATTCACCTTAAGCTAATTAGGTTCCTCTTTTTGTTCCAAAGAATATTTTTAATGCAATGACCATGAAATTGCCTTTTTCGTCATTTTTAACAACTATATTCATTGTGAAAACAATGTCCATGAACCATCTATACCATGAATTCATTCGATTCCAACAAACAATGGTGTCCTTAATCTTGATTAACATTCCTTATTCATATTAATTGGCTGAATTCCAAAACAAAGAGTCCACCCTATCATTTCTGATTAGTAAGGGTCTTCTTTTCGTTCCAAACACATGCTTTGATACTGTGATCATAAAATTAACTTTTGTGGCTAAACTGCTCAAAATATTAATTAAAAAAAAACAAGTACCCGCTCCATTAAAACTACAAATGTGATTACTTCCATCAACCATATGAGTCATTCATCCTTGTTTGCATTTCAAACTAATTTTCACTGGTTTAATTTCGTTAACAATGAGACATTCAAATCATGTCATGCTAATCAGGCTCCTTTTTTTGTTACAAGGACTATTGTTCATACAATGACCATGAAATTATCTTTTGTGTCCCTATTATCAACAATATTCATTGTGTAAACAATGTACAAGAACCATTTATACCATGAATTTATTTAATTCCAACAAAAAATGGTGTCCTTAATCTTGATTGGCATTTCTTATTGGTATTAAATGGTTGAATTCCAAAATAATGTCTCACTCCCATCCTTTCTTGTTAGCAAAGCTCCTTTTTTTGTTCCAAGCACCCTTTTTGGTACAACAATCCCGAAATTAACATTTGTACCTAAAATAACTAGTATACTAATTACAATAAACAAGCCTACATACCCTTAAAACACTAAATGCGTTTACTTCCAACAACCAGAACAGACATTCACCTTGTTGTGTATTTCGTACTAAAGTGAAGTCGTTTACTTTGTAAATAGTGAGAAATTGAATTCACCTTAAGCTAATTAGGTTCCTCTTTTTGTTCCAAAGTATATATTTAATGCAATGATCATGAAATTGTCTTTTTTGTCATTATTAACAACTATATTCATTGTGAAAACAATGTCCATGAACCATCTATACCATGAATTCATTCAATTCCAACAAACAATGGTGTCCTTAATCTTGATTAACAATTCATATTGATATTAATTGGCTGAATTCGAAATCAAAGAATGCACCCCATCATTTTTGGTTTGTATCGCTCTTCTTTTGGTTCCAAACACACGCTTTGATACAGTGATCCTAAAATTAACATTTGTGACTAAACTGCTCAAAATATTAATTAAAAAGAACCAATTATACACTCCATTAAAACTATAAATGTGATTACTTCCGTCAACCATATGAGTCATTCATCTTCATTTGCATTTCAAATTAATGTTAACGGGTTTATTTTCCTTAATAATGAGACATTCTAATTATGTCATGCTAATTAGGCTCCTTTTTTTGTTACAAGGACTATTGTTCATACAATGACCATGAAATTATCTTTTGTGTCCCTATTATCAACAATATTCATTGTGTAAAGAATGTACAAGAACCATTTATACCATGAATTTATTCAATTCCAACAAAAAATGGTGTCCTTAATCTTGATTGGCATTTCTTATTGGTATTAAATGGTTGAATTCCAAAATAATGTCTCACTCCCATCCTTTTTGGTTAGCAAATTTCTCTTTTGGTTCCAAACATACTTTTTGGCACAACAATCATGAAATTAACATTTGTACCTAAAATAACTAGTATATTAATTACAACAAACATGTCTACGCACCATTAAAACTCTAAATGTGTTTACTTCCAACAACCAGAACATTCATTCACCTTGTTGTGTATTTCGTACTAATTTGAAGTGGTTTACTTTCCAAATAATGAGAAATTGAATTCACCTTTAGCTAATTACGTTCCTCTTTTTGTTCCAAGGCATATTTATAAAGCAATGATCATGAAATTGCCTATTTCGTCACGATTAACAACTATATTCTTTCTGAAAACAATGTCCATGAACCATCTATACTATGAATTCATTCGATTCCAACAAACAATGGTGTCCTTAACCTTGATTATCATTTCTTATTCATATTAATTGGCCGAATTCCAAAACAAAGAGTCCACCCCATCATTTACGGTTAGTAAGGCTCTTCTTTTCGTTCCAAACACACGCTTTGATAGAGTGATCATAAAATTAACTTTTGTGGTTAAATTGCTCAAAATATTAATTAAAAAAAAACCAAGTATACGCTCCATTAAAACTATAAATGTGATTACTTCCGTCAACCATATGAGTCATTCATCCACTTTTGCATTTCAAACTAATGTAAACTAGTTTCATTTCCTTAACAATGAGACATTCTAATCATGTCATGCTAATCAAGCTCCTTTTTTTTATATAAGGACTATTGTTCATACAATGACCATGAAACTATCTTTTGTGTCCCTGGTATCAACAATATTCATTGTGTAAACAATGTACCAGAACCATTTATACCATGAATTTATTCAATTCCAACAAAAAATGGTGTCCGTAATCTTGATTGGCATTTCTTATAGGTATTAAATGGTTGAATTCCAAAATAATGTGGCACTCCCATCCTCTCTGGTTAGCAAAGTTCCTCTTTTTGTTCCAAGCACCCTTTTTGGTACAACAATCATGAAATTAACATTTGTACCTAAAATAACTAGTATACGAATTACAATAAACAAGCCTACGCACCCTTAAAATAGTAAATGCGTTTACTTCCAACAACCAGAAGAGACATTCACCTTGTTGTGTATTTCGTACTAAAGTGAAGTGGTTTACTTTCTGAATAATGAGAATTTGAATTCACCTTAAGCTAATTAGGTTCCTCTTTTTGTTCGAAAGAATATTTTTAATGCAATGATCATGAAATTGCCTTTTTCGTCATTATTAACAACTATATTCATTGTGAAAACAATGTCCATGAACCATCTATACCATGAATTCATTCAATTCCAACAAACAATGGTGTCCTTAATCTTGATTAACATTTCTTATTCATATGAATTGCCTGAATTCCAAAACAAAGAGTCCACCCCATCATTTATAGTTAGTAAGGCTCTTCTTTTCGTTCTAAACACACGCTTTGATAGAGTGATCATAAAATTAACTTTTATGGCTAAACTGCTCAAAATATTAATTAAAAAAAACCAAGTATACGCTCCATTAAAACTATAAATGTGATTACTTCCGTCAACCATATGAGTCATTAATCCTCATTTGCATTTCAAACTAATGTTAACTGGTTTAATTTCCTTAACAATGAGACATTCTAATGATGTCATGCTAATCAGGCTCCTTTTTTTAATACAAGGACTATTGTTCATACAATGACCATGAAATTATCTTTTGTGTACCTATTATCAACTACATTCTTTGTGTAAACAATGTACAAGAACCATTTATACCATGAATTTATTCAATTCCAACAAAAAATGGTGTCCTTAATCTTGTTTGGCATTTCTTATTGGTATTAAATGGTTGAATTCCAAAATAATGTGTCACTCCCATCCTTTCTGGTTAGCAAAGCTTCTCTTTTTGTTCCAAGCACCCTTTTTGGCACAACAATCATGAAATTAACATTTGTACCTAAAATAACTAGTATACTAATTACAATAAACAAGCCTACGCACCCTTAAAACACTAAATGCGTTTTCTTCCAACAACTAGAAGAGACATTCACCTTGTTGTCTTTTTCGTACTAAAGTGAAGTGGTTTACTTTCTAAATAATGAGAAATTGAATTCACCTTAAGCTAATTAGGTTCCTTTTTTTGTTCCAAAGTATATTTTTAATGCAATGATCATGAAATTGTCTTTTTTGTCATTATTAAGAACTATATTCATTGGGAAAATAATGTCCATGAACCATCTATACCATGAATTCATTCAATTCCAACAAACAATGGTGTCCTTAATCTTGATTAACATTTCATATTGATATTATTTGGCTGAATTCGAAATCAAAGATTCCACCCCATCATTTTTGGTTTGTATGGCTCTTCTTTTGGTTCCAAACAGATGATTTGATATAGTGATCCTAAAATTAACATTTGTCACCAAACTACTCAAAATATTAATTAAAAAAACCAGGTATACACTTCATTAAAACTATAAATGTGATTACTTCCGTCAACCACATGAGTCATTCATCTTCATTTGCATTTCAAATTAATGTTAACGGGTTTATTTTCCTTAATAATGAGACATTCTAATTATGTCATGCTAATTAGGCTCCTTTTTTTGTTACAAGGACTATTGTTCATACAATGACCATGAAATTATCTTTTGTGTCCCTATTATCAACAATATTCATTGTGTAAACAATGTACAAGAACCATTTATACCATGAATTTATTCAATTCCAACAATAAATGGTGTGATTAATCTTGATCGGCATTTTTTATTAGTATTAAATGGTTGAATTCCAAAATAATGTGTCACTCCCATCCTTTCTAGTTAGCAGAGGTCCTCTTTTTGTTCCAAACACTCTTTTTGGTACAACAATCATGAAATTAACATTTATACCTAAAATAACTAGTATATTAATTACAACAAACATATCTACACACTATTAAAACTCTAAATGTGTTTACCCAACAACCGGAACAGTCATTCAACTTGTTGTGTATTTCGTACTAATGTGAAGTTGTTTGCTTTCTAAATAATGAGAAATTGAATTCACCTTAAGCTAATTAGGTTCCTCTTTTTGTTCCAAAGAATATTTTTAATGCAATGATCATGAAATTGCCTTTTTCGTCATTATTAACAACTATATTCATTGTGAAAACAATGTCCATGAACCATCTATACCATGAATTCATTCAATTCCAACAAACAATGGTGTCCTTAATCTTGATTAATATTCCTTATTCATATTAATTGGCTGATTTCCAAAACAAAGAGTCCACCCCATCATTTATGGTTAGTAAGGCTCTTCTTTTCGTTCCACACACACGCTTTCATAGAGTGATCATAAAATTAACTTTTGTGGCTAAACTGCTCAAAATATTAATTAAAAAAACAAACAAGTATACGCTCCATTAAAACTATAAATGTGATTACTTCCGTCAACCATATAAGTCATTCATCCTCTTTTGCATTTCAAACTAATGTTAACTGGTTTAATTTCCTTAACAATGAGGCATTCTAATCATGTCATGCTAATCAGGCTCCTTTTTTTTGATACAAGGACTATTATTCATACAATGACCATGAAATTATCTTTTGTGTACCTATTATCAACTACATTCTTTGTGTAAACAATGTACAAGAACCATTTATACCATGAATTTATTCAATTCCAACAAAAAATGGTGTCCTTAATCTTGTTTGGCATTTCTTATTGGTATTAAATGGTTGAATTCCAAAATAATGTGTCACTCCCATCCTTTCTGGTTAGCAATGCTCCTCTTTTTGTTCCAAGCACCCTTTTTGGTACAACAATCATGAAATTAACATTTGTACCTAAAATAACTAGTATACTAATTACAATAAACAATCCTACGCACCCTTAAAACAGTAAATGCGTTTACTTCCAACAACCAGAATAGACATTCACCTTGTTGTGTATTTCGTACTAAAGTGAAGTGGTTTACTTTCTAAATAATGAGAAATTGAATTCACCTTAAGCTAATTAGGCTCCTTTTTTTGTTCCAAAGTATATTTTTAAAGCAATGATCATGAAATTGTCTTTTTTATGATTATTAACAACTATATTCATTGTGAAAATAATGTGCATGAACCATCTATACCATGAATTCATTCAATTCCGACAAACAATGGTGTCCTTAATTTTGATTAACATTTCATATTGATATTAATTGGCTGAATTCGAAATCAAAGATTCCACCCCATCAGTTTTGGTTTGTATGGCTCTTCTTTTGGTTCCAAACAGACGCTTTGATACAGTGATCCTAAAATTAACATTTGTGACTAAACTGCTCAAAATATTAATTAAAAAGAACCAAGTATACACTCCATTAAAACTATAAATGTGATTACTTCCGTCAACCATATGAGTCATTCATCTTCATTTGCATTTCAAATTAATGTTAACGGTTTTATTTTCATTAATAATGAGACATTCTAATTATGTCATGCTAATCAGGCTCCTTTTTTTGTTACAAGGACTATTGTTCACACAATGACCATGAAATTATCTTTTGTGTCCCTATTATCAACAATATTCATTGTGTAAACAATGTACAAGAACAATTTATACCATGAATTTATTCAATTCCAACAATAAATGGTGTGATTAATTTTGATTGGCATTTCTTATTAGTATTAAATGGTTGAATTCCAAAATAATGTGTCAGTCCCATCCCTTCTCGTTAGCAGAGCTCCTCTTTTTGTTGCAAACACACTTTTTGGTACAATAATGATGAAATTAACATTTATACCTAAAATAACTAGTATATTAATTACAACAAACATGTCTACGAACCATTAAAACTCTAAATGTGTTTACTTCCAACAACCGGAATAGTCATTCAACTTGTTGTGTATTTTGTACAAATGTGAAGTGGTTTACTTTCTAAATAATGAGAAATTGAATTCACCTTAAGCTAATTAGGTTCCTCTTTTTGTTCCAAAGAATATTTTTAATGCAATGATCATGAAATTGTCTTTTTCGTCATTATTAACAACTATATTCATTGTGAAAACAATGTCCATGAACCATCTATACCATGAATTCATTCAATTCCAACAAACAATGGTGTCCTTAATCTTGATTAACATTCCTTATTCATATTAATTGGCTGAATTCCAAAACTAAGAGTCCACCCCATCATTTATGGTTAGTAAGGCTCTTCTTTTTGTTCCAAACACACGCTTTGATAGAGTGATCACAAAATTAACTTTTATGGCTAAACTGCTCAAAATATTAATTAAAAAAAACCAAGTATACGCTCCATTAAAACTATAAATGTGATTACTTCCGTCAACCATATGAGTCATTCATCCTCTTTTGCATTTCAAACTAATGTTAACTGGTTGAATTTAACTAACAATGAGACATTCTAATGATGTCATGCTAATCAGGCTCCTTTTTTTGATACAAGGACTATTGTTCATACAATGACCATGAAATTATCTTTTGTGTACCTATTATCAACTACATTCTTTGTGTAAACAATGTACCAGAACCATTTATACCATGAATTCATTCAATTCCAACAAAAAATGTGTCCTTAATCTTGTTTGGCATTTCTTATTGGTATTAAATGGTTGAATTCCAAAATAATGTGTCACTCCCATCCTTTCTGGTTAGCAATGCTCCTCTTTTTGTTCCAAGCACCCTTTTTGGTACAACAATCATGAAATTAACATATGTACCTAAAATAACTAGTATACTAATTACAATAAACAAGCCTACGCACCCTTAAAATAGTAAATGCGTTTACTTCCAACAACCAGAATAGACATTCACCTTGTTGTGTATTTCGTACTAAAGTGAAGTCGTTTACTTTCTAAATAATGAAAAATTGAATTCACCTTAAGCTAATTAGGCTCCTTTTTTTGTTCCAAAGTATATTTTTAATGCAATGATCATGAAATTGTCTTTTTTGTCATTATTAACAACTATATTCATTGTGAAAATAATGTCCATGAACCATCTATACCATGAATTCATTCAATTCCGACAAACAATGGTGTCCTTAATCTTGATTAACATTTCATATTGATATTAATTGGATGAATTCGAAATCAAAGATTCCACCCCATCATTTTTGGTTTGTATGGCTGTTCTTTTGGTTCCAAACAGACGCTTTGATACAGTGATCCTAAAATTAACATTTGTGACTAAACTGCTCAAAATATTAATTAAAAAAAAAAACAAGTATACACTCCATTAAAACTATAAATGTGATTACTTCCGTCAACCATATGAGTCATTCATCTTCATTTGCATTTCAAATTAATGTTAACGGGTTTATTTTCCTTAATAATGAGACATTCTAATTATGTCATGCTAATCAGGCCCCTTTTTTTGTTCCAAGGACTATTGTTAATACAATGACCATGAAATTATCTTTTGTTTCCCTATTATCAACAATATTCATTGTGTAAACAATGTACAAGAACCATTTATACCATGAATTTATTCAATTCCAACAATAAATGGTGTGATTAATTTTGATTGGCATTTCTTATTAGTATTAAATGGTTGAATTCCAAAATAATGTGTCAGTCCCATCCCTTCTCGTTAGCAGAGCTCCTCTTTTTGCTGCAAACACTCTTTTTGGTACAACAATGATGAAATTAACATTTATACCTAAAATAACTAGTATATTCATTACAACAAACATGTCTACGAACCATTGAAACTCTAAATGTGTTTACTTCCAACAACCGGAATAGTCATTCAAGTTGTGTATTTCGTACTAATGTGAAGTGGTTTACTTTCTAAATAATGAGAAATTGAATTCACCTTAAGCTAATTAGGTTCCTCTTTTTGTTCCAAAGAATATTTTTAATGCAATGATCATGACATTGTCTTTTTCGTCATTATTAACAACTATATTCATTGTGAAAACAATGTCCATGAACCATCTATACCATGAATTCATTCAATTCCAACAAACAATGGTGTCCTTAATCTTGATTAACATTTATTATTCATATTAATTGGCTTAATTACAAAACAAAGAGTCCACCCCATCATTTATGGTTAGTAAGGCTCTTCTTTTGGTTCCAAACATACGCTTTCATACAGTGATCCTAAAATTAACATTTGTGACTAAACTGCTCAAAATATTAATTAAAAAAAACCAAGTATATGCTCCATTAAAAGTATGAATGTGATTACTTCCGTCAACCATATGAATCTTTCATCCTCGTTTGCATTTGAAACTAATGTTAACTGGTTTAATATCCTTAACAATGAGACATTCTAATCATGTCATGCTAATCATGCTCCTTTTTTTGTTACAAGGACTATTGTTCATACAATGACCATGAAATTATCTTTTGTGTACCTATTATCAACTACATTCTTTGTGTAAACAATGTACAAGAACCATTTATACCATGAATTTATTCAATTCCAACAAAAAATGTGTCCTTAATCTTGTTTTGCATTTCTTATTAGTATTAAATGGTTGAATTCCAAAATAATGTGTCACTCTCATCCTTTCTAGTTAGTAGAGCTCCTCTTTTTGTTCCAAACACTCTTTTTGGTACAACAATCATGAAATTAACATTTATACCTAAAATAACTAGTATATTAATTACAACAAACATGTCTACGCACCATTAAAACTCTAAAAGGGTTTACTTCCAACAACCGGAACAGTCATTCAACTTGTTGTGTATTTCGTACTAATGTGAAATGGTTTACTTTCTAAATAATGAGAAATTGAATTCACCTTAAGCTAATTAGGTTCCTCTTTTTGTTCCTAAGAATATTTTTAATGCAATGATCATGAAATTGCCTTTTTCGTCATTATTAACAACTATATTCATTGTGAAAACAATGTCCATGAACCATCTATACCATGAATTCATTCAATTCCAACAAACAATGGTGTCCTTAATCTTGATTAACATTTATTATTCATATTAATTGGCTTAATTACAAAACAAAGAGTCCACCCCATCATTTATGGTTAGTAAGGCTCTTCTTTTGGTTCCAAACATACGCTTTCATACAGTGATCCTAAAATTAACATTTGTGACTAAACTGCTCAAAATATTAATTAAAAAAAACCAAGTATATGCTCCATTAAAAGTATGAATGTGATTACTTCCGTCAACCATATGAATCTTTCATCCTCGTTTGCATTTGAAACTAATGTTAACTGGTTTAATATCCTTAACAATGAGACATTCTAATCATGTCATGCTAATCATGCTCCTTTTTTTGTTACAAGGACTATTGTTCATACAATGACCATGAAATTATCTTTTGTGTCCCTATTATCAACAATATTCATTGTTTAAACAATGTACAAGAACCATTTATACCATGAATTTATTCAATTCCAACAAAAAATGGTGTCCTTACTCTTGACTGTCATTTCTTATTGGAATTAAATGGTTGAATTCCAAAATAATGTGTCACTCCCATCCTTTCTGCTTAGCGAAGCTCCTCTTTTTGTTCCCAGCACCCTTTCTGGTACAACAATCATGAAATTAACATCTGTACCTAAAATAACTAGTATACTAATTACAATAAACAAGCCTACGCACCCTTAAAACAGGAAATGCGTTTACTTCCAATAACCAGAAGAGACATTCACCTTGCTGTGTATTTTGTACTAAAGTGAAGTGGTTTACTTTCTAAATAATGAGAAAGTGAATTCACCTTAAGCTAATTAGGTTCCTTTTTTTGTTCCAAAGTATATTTTTAATGCAATGATCATGAAATTGTCTTTTTTGTCATTATTAACAACTATATTCATTGTGAAAATAATGTCCATGAACCATCTATACCATGAATTCATTCAATTCCGACAAACAATGGTGTCCTTAATCTTGATTAACATTTCATATTGATATTAATTGGATGAATTTGAAATCAAAGATTCCACCCCTTCATTTTTGGTTTGTATGGCTCTTCTTTTGGTTCCAAACAGACGCTTTGATACAGTGATCCAAAAATTAACATTAGTGACTAAACTGCTCAAAATATTAATTAAAAAAAAAACAAGTATACACTCCATTAAAACTATAAATGTGATTACTTCCGTCAACCATATGAGTCATTCATCTTCATTTGCATTTCAAATTAATGTTAACGGGTTTATTTTCCTTAATAATGAGACATTCTAATTATGTCATGCTAATCAGGCTCCTTTTTTTGTTCCAAGGACTATTGTTAATACAATGACCATGAAATTATCTTTTGTGTCCCTATTATCAACAATATTCATTGTGTAAACAATGTACAAGAACCATTTATACCATGAATTTATTCAATTCCAACAATAAATGGTGTGATTAATTTTGATTGGCATTTCTTATTAGTATTAAATGGTTGAATTCCTAAATAATGTGTCACTCCCATCCTTTCTAGTTAGCAGAGCTCCTCTTTTTGTTCCAAATACTCTTTTAGGTACAACAATCATGAAATTAACATTTATACCTAAAATAACTAGTATATTCATTACAACAAACATGTCTACGCACCATTACAACTCTAAATGTGTTTACTTCCAACAACCGGAACAGTCATTCAAGTTGTGTATTTCGTACTAATGTGAAGTGGTTTACTTTCTAAATAATGAGAAATTGAATTCACCTTAAGCTAATTAGGTTCCTCTTTTTGTTCCAAAGAATATTTTTAATGGAATGATCATGAAATTGTCTTTTTCGTCATTATTAACAACTATATTCATTGTGAAAACAATGTCCATTAACCATCTATACCATGAATTCATTCAATTCCAACAAACAATGGTGTCCTTAATCTTGATTAACATTCCTTATTCATATTAATTGGCTGAATTCCAAAACAAAGAGTCCACCCCATCATTTATGGTTAGTAAGGCTCTTCTTTTTGTTCCAAACACAGGCTTTGATAGAGTGATCATAAAATTAACTTTTGTTGCTAAACTGCTCAAAATTTTAATTAAAAAAAACCAAGTATAGGCTCCTTTAAAACTATAAATGTGATTACTTCCGTCAATCATATGAGTCATTCATCTTCTTTTGCATTTCAAACTAATGTTAACTGGTTTAATTTCCCTAACAATGAGACATTCTAATGATGTCATGCTAATCAGGCTCCTTTTTTTGATACAAGGACTATTGTTCATACAATGACCATGAAATTATCTTTTGTGTACCTATTATCAACTACATTCTTTGTGTAAACAATGTACAAGAACCATTTATACCATGAATTTATTCAATTCCAACAAAAAATGTGTCCTTAATCTTGTTTTGCATTTCTTATTAGTATTAAATGGTTGAATTCCAAAATAATGTGTCACTCCCATCCTTTCTAGTTAGTAGAGCTCCTCTTTTTGTTCCAAACACTCTTTTTGGTACAACAATCATGAAATTAACATTTATACCTAAAATAACTAGTATATTAATTACAACAAACATGTCTACGCACCATTAAAACTCTAAATGTGTTTACTTCCAACAACCGGAACAGTCATTCAACTTGTTGTGTATTTCGTACTAATGTGAAATGGTTTACTTTCTAAATAATGAGAAATTGAATTCACCTTAAGCTAATTAGGTTCCTCTTTTTGTTCCAAAGAATATTTTTAATGCAATGATCATGAAATTGCCTTTTTCGTCATTATTAACAACTACATTCATTGTGAAAACAATGTCCATGAACCATCTATACCATGAATTCATTCAATTCCAACAAACAATGGTGTCCTTAATCTTGATTAACATTTATTATTCATATTAATTGGCTGAATACCAAAACAAAGAGTCCACCCCATCATTTATGGTTAGTAAGGCTCTTCTTTTGGTTCCAAACATACGCTTTCATACAGTGATCCTAAAATTAACATTTGTGACTAAACTGCTGAAAATATTAATTAAAAATAACCAAGTATATGCTCCATTAAAAGTATGAATGTGATTACTTCCGTCAACCATATGAATCTTTCATCCTCGTTTGCATTTGAAACTAATGTTAACTGGTTTAATATCCTTAACAATGAGACATTCTAATCATGTGATGCTAATCAGGCTCCTTTTTTTGTTACAAGGACTATTGTTCATACAATGACCATGAAATTATCTTTTGTGTCCCTATTATCAACAACATTCATTGTGTAAACAATGTACAAGAACCATTTATACCATGAATTTATTCAATTCCAACAAAAAATGGTGTCCTTACTCTTGACTGTCATTTCTTATTGGAATTAAATGGTTGAATTCCAAAATAATGTGTCACTCCCATCCTTTCTGCTTAGCAAAGCTCCTCTTTTTGTTCCAAGCACCCTTTCTGGTACAACAATCATGAAATTAACATCTGTACCTAAAATAACTAGTATACTAATTACAATAAACAAGCCTACGCACCCTTAAAACAGGAAATGCGTTTACTTCCAATAACCAGAAGAGACATTCACCTTGCTGTGTATTTTGTACTAAAGTGAAGTGGTTTACATTCTAAATAATGAGAAAGTGAATTCACCTTAAGCTAATTAGGTTCTTTTTTTGTTCCAAAGTATATTTTTAATGCAATGATCATGAAATTGTCTTTTTTGTCATTATTAACAACTATATTCATTGTGAAAATAATGTCCATGAACCATCTATACCATGAATTCATTCAATTCCGACAAACAATGGTGTCCTTAATCTTGATTAACATTTCATATTGATACTAATTGGATGAATTCGAAATCAAACTCTTCTTTTGGTTCCAAACAGATGCTTTAATACAGTGATCCAAAAATTAACATTTGTGACTAAACTGCTCAAAATATTAATTAAAAAAAAAACAAGTATACACTCCATTAAAACTATAAATGTGATTACTTCCGTCAACCATATGAGTCAGTCATCTTCATTTGCATTTCAAATTAATGTTAACGAGTTTATTTTCCTTAATAATGAGACATTCTAATTATGCCATGCCAATCAGGCTCCTTTTTTTGTTCCAAGGACTATTGTTAATACAATGACCATGAAATTATCGTTTGTGTCCCTATTATCAACAATACTCATTGTGTAAACAATGTACAAGAACCATATATACCATGAATTTATTCAATTCCAACAATAAATGGTGTGATTAATTTTGATTGGCATTTCTTATTAGTATTAAATGGTTGAATTCCAAAATAATGTGTCAGTCCCATCCTTTCTAGTTAGCATAGCTCCTCTTTTTGTTCCAAATACTCTTTTTGGTACAACAATCATGAAATTAACATTTATACCTAAAATAACTAGTATATTCATTACAACAAACATGTCTACGCACGATTACAACTCTAAATGTGTTTACTTCCAACAACCGGAACAGTCATTCAAGTTGTGTATTTCGTACTGATGTGAAGTGGTTTACTTTCTAAATAATGAGAAATTGAATTCACCTTAAGCTAATTAGGTTCCTCTTTTTGTTCCAAAGAATATTTTTAATGCAATGATCATGAAATTGTCTTTTTCGTCATTATTAACAACTATATTCATTGTGAAAACAATGTCCATTAACCATCTATACCATGAATTCATTCAATTCCAACAAACAATGGTGTCCTTAATCTTGATTAACATTCCTTATTCATATTAATTGGCTGAATTCCAAAACAAAGAGTCCACCCCATCATTTATGGTTAGTAAGGCTCTTCTTTTTGTTCCAAACACACGCTTTGATAGAGTGATCATAAAATTAACTTTTGTCGCTAAACTGCTCAAAATTTTAATTAAAAAAAAACAAGTATAGGCTCCATTAAAACTATAAATGTGATTACTTCCGTCAATCATATGAGTCATTCATCTTCTTTTGCATTTCAAACTAATGTTAACTGGTTTAATTTCCCTAACAATGAGACATTCTAATGATGTCATGCTAATCAGGCTCCTTTTTTTGATACAAGGACTATTGCTCATACAATGACCATGAAATTATCTTTTGTGTACCCATTATCAACTACATTCTTTGTGTAAACAATGTACAAGAACCATTTATACCATGAATTTATTCAATTCCAACAAAAAATGTGTCCTTAATCTTGTTTTGCATTTCTTATTAGTATTAAATGGTTGAATTCCAAAATAATGTGTCACTCCCATCCTTTCTAGTTAGTAGAGCTCCTCTTTTTGTTCCAAACACTCTTTTTGGTACAACAATCATGAAATTAATATTTATACCTAAAATAACTAGTATATTAATTACAACAAACATGTCTACGCACCATTAAAACTCTAAATGTGTTTACCTCCAACAACCGGAACAGTCATTCACCTTAAGCTAATTAGGTTCCTCTTTTTGTTCCAAAGAATATTTTTAATGCAATGATCATGAATTTGCCTTTTTCGTCATTATTAACAACTATATTCATTGTGAAAACAATGTCCATGAACCATCTATACCATGAATTCATTCAATTCCAACAAACAATGGTGTCCTTAATCTTGATTAACATTTATTATTCATATTAATTGGCTGAATTCCAAAACAAAGAGTCCACCCGATCATTTATGGTTAGTAAGGCTCTTCTTTTGGTTCCAAACATACGCTTTCATACAGTGATCCTAAAATTAACATTTGTGACTAAACTGCTCAAAATATTAATTAAAAAAAACCAAGTATATGCTCCATTAAAAGTATGAATGTGATTACTTCCGTCAACCATATGAATCTTTCATCCTCGTTTGAATTTGAAACTAATGTTAACTGGTTTAATATCCTTAACAATGATACATTCTAGTCATGTCATGCTAATCAGGCTCCTTTTTTTGTTACAAGGACTATTGTTCATACAATGACCATGAAATTATCTTTTGTGTCCCTATTATCAACAATATTCATTGTGTAAACAATGTACAAGAACCATTTATACCATGAATTTATTCAATTCCAACAAAAAATGGTGTCCTTACTCTTGACTGTCATTTCTTATTGGAATTAAATGGTTGAATTCCAAAATAATGTGTCACTCCCATCCTTTCTGCTTAGCAAAGCTCCTCTTTTTGTTCCCAGCACCCTTTCTGGTACAACAATCATGAAATTAACATCTGTACCTAAAATAACTAGTATACTAATTACAATAAACAAGCCTACGCATCCCTAAAACAGGAAATGCGTTTACTTCCAATAACCAGAAGAGACATTCACCTTGTTGTGTATTTTGTACTAAAGTGAAGTGGTTTACTTTCTAAATAATGAGAAAGTGAATTCACCTTAAGCTAATTAGGTTCCGCTTTTTGTTCCAAAGTATATTTTTAATGCAATGATCATGAAATTGTCTTTTTTGTCATTATTAACAACTATATTCATTGTGAAAACAATGTCCATCAATTCATTCAATTCCAACAAACAATGGTGTCCTTAATCTTGATTAACATTTCATATTGATATTATTTGGCTGAATTCGAAATCAAAGAGTCCACCCCATCATTTTTGGTTTGTGTGGCTCTTCTTTTGGTTCCAAACACATGCTTTGATACAGTGATCCTAAAATTAACGTTTGTGACTAAACTGCTCAAAATATTAATTAAAAAAAAACAAGTATACAGTCCATTAAAACTATAAATGGGATTACTTCCGTCAACCATATGATCATTCATCTTCATTTGCATTTCAAATTAATGTTAACGGGTTTATTTTCCTTAATAATGAGACATTCCAATTATGTCATGCGAATTAGGCTCCTTTTTTTGTTACAAGGACTATTGTTAATAGAATGACCATGAAATTATCTTTTGTGTCCCTATTATCAACAATATTCATTGTGTAAACAATGTACAAGAACCATTTATGCCATGAATTTATTCAATTCCAACAATAAATGGTGTGATTAATCTTGGTTGGCATTTCTTATTAGAGGTTGAATTCCAAAATAATGTGTCACTCCCATCCTTTCTAGTTAGCAGAGCTCCTCTTTTTGTTCCAAAGACTCTTTTTGGTACAACAATCATGAAATTAACATTTATACCCAAAATAACTACTATATTAATTACAACAAACATGTCTACGCACCATTAAAACTCTAAATGTGTTTACTTCCAACAACCGGAACAGTCATTCAACTTGTTGTGAATTTCATACTAATGTGAAGTGGTTTACTTTCTGAATAATGAGCAATTGAATTCACCTTAAGCTAATTAGGTTCCTCTTTTTATTCCAAAGAACATTTTTAATGCAATGATCATGAAATTGCCTTTTTCGTCATTATTAACAACTATATTCATTGTGAAAACAATGTCCATGAATTCATTCAATTCCAACAAACAATGGTGTCCTTAATCTTGATTAACATTTCATATTGATATTATTTGGCTGAATTCGAAATCAAAGAGTCCACCCCATCATTTTTGGTTTGTGTGGCTCTTCTTTTGGTTCCAAACACATGCTTTGATACAGTGATCCTAAAATTAACGTTTGTGACTAAACTGCTCAAAATATTAATTAAAAAAAAACAAGTATACAGTCCATTAAAACTATAAATGGGATTACTTCCGTCAACCATATGAGTCATTCATCTTCATTTGCATTTCAAATTAATGTTAACGGGTTTATTTTCCTTAATAATGAGACATTCCAATTATGTCATGCGAATTAGGCTCCTTTTTTTGTTACAAGGACTATTGTTAATAGAATGACCATGAAATTATCTTTTGTGTCCCTATTATCAACAATATTCATTGTGTAAACAATGTACAAGAACCATTTATGCCATGAATTTATTCAATTCCAACAATAAATGGTGTGATTAATCTTGGTTGGCATTTCTTATTAGAGGTTGAATTCCAAAATAATGTGTCACTCCCATCCTTTCTAGTTAGCAGAGCTCCTCTTTTTGTTCCAAAGACTCTTTTTGGTACAACAATCATGAAATTAACATTTATACCCAAAATAACTACTATATTAATTACAACAAACATGTCTACGCACCATTAAAACTCTAAATGTGTTTACTTCCAACAACCGGAACAGTCATTCAACTTGTTGTGAATTTCATACTAATGTGAAGTGGTTTACTTTCTGAATAATGAGCAATTGAATTCACCATAAGCTAATTAGGTTCCTCTTTTTATTCCAAAGAACATTTTTAATGCAATGATCATGAAATTTCCTTTTTCGTCATTATTAACAACTATATTCATTGTGAAAACAATGTCCATCAATTCATTCAATTCCAACAAACAATGGTGCCATTAATCTTGATTAACATTTCATATTGATATTAATTGGATGAATTCGAAATCAAAGAGTGCACCCCATCATTTTTGGTTTGTATCGCTCTTCCTTTGGTTCCAAACACACGCTTTGATACAGTGATCCTAAAATTAACATTTGTGTCTAAACTGCTCAAAATATTAATTAGAAAAACCAAGTATAAGCTCCATTAAAAGTATAAATGTGATTAACATTTGTACCTAAAATAACTAATATATTAATTACAACAAACTTGTCCACGCACCATTAAAACTCTAAATGTGTTTACTTCCAACAACCAGAAGAGTCATTCACCTTATTGTGTATTTCGTACTAAAGTGAAGCAGTTTACTTTCTAAATAATGAGAAATTGAATTCACCTTAAGCTAATTAGGTTCCTCTTTTTATTACAAAGAATATTTTTAATGCAATGATCATGAAATTGTCTTTTTTGTCATTATTAACAACTATATTTATTTTGAAAACAATGTCCACGTACCATCTATACCATGAATTCATTCAATTCCAACAAACAATGGTGTCTTTAATCTTGATTAATGTTTCATATTGATATTAATTGGCTGAATTCGAAATCAAAGAGTCCGCCCATCATTTTTGGTTTGTATGGCTCTTCTTTTGGTTCCAAACATACGCTTTGATACAGTGATCATAAATTTACAACAAACTCGTCTACGCACCATTAAAACTCTAAATGTGTTTACTTCCAACAACCAGAAGAGTCGTTCACCTTATTGTGTATTTCGTACTAAAGTGAAGTGGTTTACTTTCTAAATAATGAGAAATTGAATTCAACTTAAGCTAATTACGTTCCTCTTTTTGTTGCAAAGTATATTTTTATTGCAATGATCATTAAATTGCCTTTTTCGTCACTATTAACAACTATTTTCATTGTGAAAAGAATGTCCATGAACCATCTATACCATGAATTCATTCAATTCCAACAAACAATGGTGTCCTTAATCTTGATTAACATTTCTTATTTATATTAATTGGCTGAATTCCAAAACAAAGAGTCCACCCCATCATTTATGGTTAGTAAGGCTCTTCTTTTTGTTCCAAACACATGCGTCGATAGAGTGATCATAAAATTAACTTTTGTGGCTAAGCTGCTCAAAATATTAATTAAAAAAACCAAGAATACGCTCCATTAAAACTCTAAATGTCATTACTTCCGTCAACCATATGAGTCATTCGTCTTCATTTGCATTTCCATTTCAAATTAATGTTAACGGGTTTATTTTCCTGAATAATGAGACATTCTAATCATGTTGTGCTAATCAGGCTCCTTTTTTAGTTACAAGGACTATTGTTTATACAATGACCATGAAATTATCTTTTGTGTCCCTATTTTCAACAATATTCATTGTGTAAACAATGTACAAGAACCATTTATACCATGAATTTATTCAATTCCAACAAAAAATGGTGTCCTTAATCTTGATTGGCATTTCTTATTGGTATTAAATGGTTCTATTCCAAAATAATGTGTCACTCCCATCCTTTCTGCTTAGCAAAGCTCCTCTTTTCGTTCCAAACACTCTTTTTCGTACAACAATCATGAAATTAACATTTGTACCTAAAACAACTAGTATATTAATTACAACAAACATGTGTACGCACCATTAAAACTCTAAATGTGTTTACTTCCAACAACCAGAACAGTCATTCACCTTGTTGTGTATTTCGTACTAAAGTGAAGCGGTTTACTTTCAAAATAATGAGAAATTGAATTCACCTTAAGCTAATTACGTTCCTCTTTTTGTTCCAAAGTATATTTTTAATGCAATGATCATGAAATTGTCTTTTTTGTAATTATTAACAACTATATTCATTGCGAAAACAATGTCGATGAACCATCTATACCATGAATTCATTCAATTCCAACAAACAATGGTGTCCTTAATCTTGATTAACATTTCATATTGATATTAATCGGCTGAATTCGAAATCAAAGAGTCCACCCCATCATTTTTGGTTTGTATGGCTCTTCTTCTGGTTCCAAACACATGCTTTGATACAATAATCCTAAAATTAACATTTGTGACAAAACTGCTCAAAATATTATTTAAAAAAAAACCAAGTATACACTCCATTAAAACTACAAATGTGATTACTTCCGTCAAGCATATGAGTCATTCGTCTTCATTTGAATTTCAAATTAATGTTAACGGGTTTATTTTCCTTAATAATGAGACATTCTAATTATGTCATGCTAATCAGGCTCCTTTTTTAGTTACAAGGACTATTGTCCATACAATGACCATGAAATTATCTTTTGTCTCCCTATTTTCAGCAATATTCATTGTGTAAACAATGTACAAGATCCATTTATACCATGAATTTATTCAATTCCAACAAAAAATGGTGTCCTTAATCTTGATTGGCATTTCTTATTGGTATTAAATGGTTCTATTCCAAAATAATGTGTCACTCCCATCCTTTCTGCTTAGCAAAGCTCCTCTTTTTGTTCCAAACACTCTTTTTCGTACAACAATCATGAAATTAACATTTGTACCTAAAACAACTAGTATATTAATTACAACAAACATGTGTACGCACCATTAAAACTCTAAATGTGTTTACTTCCAACAACCAGAACAGTCATTCACCATGTTGTGTATTTCATACTAAAGTGAAGTGGTTTACTTTCTAAATAATGAGAAATTGAATTCACCTTAAGCTAATTACGTTCCTCTTTTTGTTCCAAAGTATATTTTTAATGCAATGATCATGAAATTGCCTTTTTCGTCATTATTAACAACTATATTCATTGTGAAAATAATGTCCATGAACCATCTATACCATGAATTCATTCGATTCCAACAAACAATGGTGTCCTTAATCTTGATTAACCTTTCTTATTCATATTAATTGGCTGAATTCCAAAACAAAGAGTCCACCCCATCATTTATGGTTAGTAAGGCTCTTCTTTTTGTTCCAAACACATGCGTTGATAGAGTGATCATAAAATTAACTTTTGTGGCTAAGCTGCTCAAAATATTAATTAAAAAAAACCATGTACCCGCTCCATTACAACTACAAATGAGTCATTCATCCTTGTTACCATTTCAAACTAATGTTAACTGGTTTAATTTCGTTAACAATGAGACATTCAAATCATGTCATGCTAATCAGGCTCCTTTTTTTGTTACAAGGACTATTGTTCATACAATGACCATGAAATTATCTTTTGTCCCTATTATCAACAATATTCATTGTGTAAACAATGTACAAGAACCATTTATACCATGAATTTATTCAATTCCAACAAAAAATGGTGTCCTTAATCTTGATTGGCATTTCTTATTGGTATTAAATGGTTGAATTCAAAATAATGTGTCACTCCCATCCTTTCTGCTTAGCAAAGCTCCTCTTTTTGTTCCAAGCACCCTTTTCGGTACAACAATCATGAAATTAACATTTGTACCTAAAATAACTAGTATACTAATTACAATAAACAAGCCTACGCACCCTTAAAACTCTAAATGCGTTTACTTCCAACAACCAGAACAGACATTCACCTTGTTGTGTATTTCGTACTAAAGTGAAGCGGTTTACTTTCAAAATAATGAGAGATTGAATTCACCTTAAGCTAATTAGGTTCCTCTTTTTGTTCCAAAGTATATTTTTAATGCAATGATTATGAAATTGTCTTTTTTGACAATTATTCATTGTGAAAACAATGACCATGAACCATCTATACCATGAATTCATTCAATTCCAACAAACAATGGTGTCCTTAATCTTGATTAACATTTCATATTGATATTAATTGGCTGAATTCGAAATCAAAGAGTGCACCCCATCATTTTTGGTCTGTATCGCTCTTCTTTTGGTTCCAAACATACGCTTTGATACAGTGATCCTAAAATAAACATTTGTGGCTAAACTGCTCAAAATATTAATTAAAAAAAACCAAGTATACACTCCATTAAAACTATAAATGTGATTATTTCCGTCAACCATGTGAGTCATTCACCTTTGTTTGCATTTCAAACTAATGTTAACTGGTTTAATTTCCTTAACAATGAGACATTCTAATCATTTCGTGCTAATCAGGCTCCTTTTTTTGCTACAAGGACTATTGTTTATACAATGACCATGAAATTATCTTTTGTGTCCCTATTATCAAAAGTATTCATTGTGTAAACAAAGTACAAGGACCATTTATACCATGAATTTATTTAATTCCAACAAAAAATGGTGTCCTTAATCTTGATTGGCATTTCTTATTGGTACTAAATGGTTCAATTCCAAAATAATGTGTCACTCCCATCCTTTCTGCTTAGCAAAGCTCCTCTTTTTGTTCCAAACAGTCTTTTTGGTACAACAATCATGAAATTAACATTTGTACCTAAAACAACTAGTATATTAATTACAACAAACATGTGTACGCACCATTAAAACTCTAAATGCGTTTACTTCCAAGAACCAGAACAGTCATTCACCTTGTTGTGTATTTCATACTAAAGTGAAGTGGTTTACTTTCTAAATAATGAGAAATTGAATTCACCTTAAGCTAATTACGTTCCTCTTTTTGTTCGAAAGTATATTTTTAATGCAATGATCATGAAATTGCCTTTTTCGTCACTATTAACAACTATATTCATTGTGAAAACAATGTCCATGAACCATCTATACCATGAATTCATTCGATTGCAACAAACAATGGTGCCCTTAATCTTGATTAACATTTCTTATTCATATTAATTGGCTGAATTCCAAAACAAAGAGTCCATCCCATCATTTATGGTTAGCAAGGCTCTTTTTTTTGTTCCAAACACACGCATAGAGTGATCATAAAATTAACTTTTGTGGCTAAACTGCTCAAAATATTAATTAAAAAAAACCAAGTATACACTCCATTAAAACTATAAATGTGATTACTTCTGTCAACCATATGAGTCATTCATCCTCTTTTGCATTTCAAACTAATGTTAACTGGTTTAATTTCCTTAACAATGAGACATTATAATCATGTCATGCTAATCAGGCTCCTTTTTTTGATACAAGGACTATTGTTCATACAATGACCATGAAATTATCTTTTGTGTCCCTATTATCAACAATATTCATTGTGTAAACAATGTACAAGAACCATTTATACCATGAATTTATTGAATTCCAACAAAAAATGGGTCCTTAATCTTGATTGGCATTTCTTATTGGTATTAAACGGTTGAATTTCAAAATAATGTGTCACTCCCATCCTTTCTAGTTAGCAAAGCTCCTCTTTTTGTTCCAAGCACCCTTTTTGGTACAACAATCATGAAATTAACATTTGTAACTAAAATAACTATTATACTAATTACAATAAACAAGCCTATGCACCCTTAAAACACTAAATGCGTTTACTTTCAACAACCAGAACAGACATTCACCTTGTTGTGTATTTCGTACTAAAGTGAAGCAGTTTACTTTCTAAATAATGAGAGATTGAATTCACCTTAAGCTAATTAGGTTCCTCTTTTTGTTCCAAAGTATATTTTTAATGCAATGATCATGAAATTGTCTTTTTTGTCATTATTAACAACTATATTCATTGTGAAAACAATGTCCATGAACCATCTATACCATGAATTCATTCAATTCCAACAAACAATGGTGTCCTTAATCTTGATTATCATTTCATATTCATATTAATTGGCTGAATTCGAAATCAAAGAGTCCGCCCCATCATTTTTGCTTTGTATGGCTCTTCTTTGGTTCCAAACACACTTTGATACAGTGATCCTAAAATTAACCTTTGTGACGAAACTGCTCAAAATATTAATTAAAAAAAACCAAGTACACACTCCATTAAAACTATAAATGTGATTACTTCCGTCAACCATATGAGTCATTCGTCTTCAGTTGCACTTCAAATTAATGTTAACGGGTTTATTTTCCTTCATAATGAGACATTCTAATTATATCATGCTAATCAGGCTCCTTTTTTAGTTACAAGGACTATTGTTCATACAATGACCATGAAATTATCTTTTGTGTCCCTATTTTCAACAATATTCATTGTGTAAACAATGTACAAGAACCATTTATACCATGAATTTATTGAATTCCAACAAAAAATGGTGTCCTTAATCTTGATTGGCTTTTCTTATTGGTATTAAATGGTTGAATTCCAAAATAATGTGTCACTCCCATCCTTTCTGGATAGCAAAGCTCCTCTTTTTGTTCCAAGCACCCTTTTTGGTACAACAATCATCAAATTAACATTTGTATCTAAAATAACTAGTATATTAATTACAATAAACAAGCCTACGCACCCTTAAAACTCTAAATGCGTTTACTTCCAACAACCAGAAGAGTCATTCACCTTGTTGTGTATTTCGTACTAAAGTGAAGCGGTTTACTTTCTAAATAATGAGAGATTGAATTCACCTTAAGCTAATTAGGTTCCGCTTTTTGTTACAAAGAATATTATTAATGCAAAGATCATGAAATTGTCTTTTTTGTCATTATTAATAACTATATTCATTGTGAAAACAATGTCCATGAACCATCTATACCATGAATTCATTCAATTCTAACAAACAATGGTGTCTTTAATCTTTATTAACATTTCTTATTGATATTAATTGACTGAATTCGAAATCAAAGAGTCCACCCCATCATTTTTGGTTTGTATCGCTCTTCTTTTGGTTCTGAACACACGCTTTGATACAGTGATCCTAAAATTAACATTTGTGATTAAACTGCTCAAAATATTAATTAAAAAAAACCAAGTATACACTCTATTAAAACTATAAATGTGATTACTTCCGTCAACCATATGAGTCATTCGTCTTCATTTGCATTTCAGATTAATGTTAACGGGTTTACGTTGCTTAATAATGAGACATTCTAATTATGTCATGCTAATTAGGCTCCTTTTTTAGTTACAAGGACTATTGTTCATACAATGACCATGAAATTATCTTTTGTGTCCCTATTATCAACAGTATTCATTGTGTAAACAAAGTACAAGAACCATTTATACCATGAATTTATTCAATTCCAACAAAAAATGGTGTGCTTAATCTTGATTGGCATTTCTTATTAGTATTAAATGGTTCAATTCCAAAATAATGCATCACTCCCATCCTTTCTGGTTAGCAAAGCTCCTCTTTTTGTTCCAAGCACCCTTTTTGGTACAACAATCATCAAATTAACATTTGTATCTAAAATAACTAGTATATTAATTACAATAAACAAGCCTACGCACCCTTAAAACTCTAAATGCGTTTACTTCCAACAACCAGAAGAGTCATTCACCTTGTTGTGTATTTCGTACTAAAGTGAAGCGGTTTACTTTCTAAATAATGAGAGATTGAATTCACCTTAAGCTAATTAGGTTCCGCTTTTTGTTACAAAGAATATTATTAATGCAAAGATCATGAAATTGTCTTTTTTGTCATTATTAATAACTATATTCATTGTGAAAACAATGTCCATGAACCATCTATACCATGAATTCATTCAATTCTAACAAACAATGGTGTCTTTAATCTTTATTAACATTTCTTATTGATATTAATTGACTGAATTCGAAATCAAAGAGTCCACCATCATTTTTGGTTTGTATCGCTCTTCTTTTGGTTCTGAACACACGCTTTGATACAGTGATCCTAAAATTAACATTTGTGATTAAACTGCTCAAAATATTAATTAAAAAAAACCAAGTATACACTCTATTAAAACTATAAATGTGATTACTTCCGTCAACCATATGAGTCATTCATCTTCATTTGCATTTCAGATTAATGTTAACGGGTTTACGTTGCTTAATAATGAGACATTCTAATTATGTCATGCTAATTAGGCTCCTTTTTTAGTTACAAGGACTATTGTTCATACAATGACCATGAAATTATCTTTTGTGTCCCTATTATCAACAGTATTCATTGTGTAAACAAAGTACAAGAACCATTTATACCATGAATTTATTCAATTCCAACAAAAAATGGTGTGCTTAATCTTGATTGGCATTTCTTATTGGTATTAAATGGTTCAATTCCAAAATAATGTGTCACTCCCATCCTTTATGTTTAGCAAAGCTCCTCTTTTTGTTCCATACAGTCTCTTTGGTACAACAATCATGAAATTAACATTTGTACCTAAAACAACTAGTATAGTAATTACAACAAACATGTCTACCCACCATTAAAACTCTAAATGCGTTTACTTCCAACAACCAGAACACTCATTCACCTTGTTGTGTATTTCGTACTAAAGTGAAGCAGTTTACTTTCTAAATAATGAGAAATTGAATTCACCTTAAGCTAATTAGGTTCCTCTTTTTGTTCCAAAGAATATTTTTAATGCAATGACCATGAAATTGCCTTTTTCGTCATTATTAACAACTATATTCATTGTGAAAACAATGTTCATGAACCATCTATACCATGAATTCATTCAATTCCAACAAATAAGGGTGTCCTTATTCTTGATTAACATTTGTTATTCATATTAATTGGCTGAATTCCAAAACAAAGAGTCCACCCCATCATTTATGGTTAGTAACGCTCTTCTTTTCATTCCAAACACACGCGTTGATAGAGTGATCATAAAATTAACTTTTGTGGCTAAACTGCTCAAAATATTAATTAACAAAAACCAAGTATACGCTCCATTAAAACTATAAATGTGATTACTTCCGTCAACCATATGAGTCATTCATCCTCTTTTACATTTCAAACTAATGTTAACTGGTTTAATTTCCTTCACAATGAGACATTATAATCATGTCATGCTAATCAGGCTCCTTTTTTTGATACAAGGACTATTGTTCATACAATGACCATGAAATTATCTTTTGTGTCCCTATTATCAACAATATTCATTGTTCATAAACAACAATGTACAAGAACCATTTATACCATGAATTTCTTCAATTCCAACAAAAAATGGTGTCCTTAATCTTGATTGGCATTTCTTATTGGTATTAAATGGTTGAATTCCAAAATAATGTGTTACTCCCATCCTTTCTGCTTAGCAAAGCTCCTCTTTTTGTTCCAAGCACCCTTTTTGGTACAAAAATCATGAAATTAACATTTGTACCTAAAACAACTAGTATATTAATTACAACAAACATGTGTACGCACTAGTAAAACTCTAAATGTGTTTACTTCCAACAACCAGAACAGTCATTCACCTTGTTGTGTATTTTGTACTAATGTGAAGTGGTTTACTTTCTAAATAATGAGAAATTGAATTCACCTTAAGCTAATTAGGTTCCTCTTTTTGTTCCAAAGAATATTTTTAATGCAATGACCATGAAATTGCCTTTTTCGTCATTATTAACAACTATATTCATTGTGAAAACAATGTTCATGAACCATCTATACCATGAATTCATTCAATTCCAACAAATAAGGGTGTCCTTATTCTTGATTAACATTTGTTATTCATATTAATTGGCTGAATTCCAAAACAAAGAGTCCACCCCATCATTTATGGTTAGTAAGGCTCTTTTTTTCGTTCCAAACACACGCTTTGATAGAATGATCATAAAATTAACTTTTGTGGCTAAACTGCTCAAAATATTAATTAAAAAAAACCAAGTATACGCTCCTCTTTTTGTTCCAAACACTCTTTTTGCTACAACAATCATGAAATTAACATTTATACCTAAAACAAGTAGTATATTAATTACAACAAACATGTCTACCCACCATTAAAACTCAAAATGCATTTACTTCCAGCAACCAGAACAGTCATTCACCTTGTTGTGTATTACGTACTAAAGTGAAGTGGTTTACTTTCTAAATAATGAGAAATTGAATTCACCTTAAGCTAATTACGTTCCTCTTTTTGTTCCAAAGTATATTTTTAATGCAATGATCATGAAATTGCCTTTTTCGTCACTATTAACAACTATATTCATTGGGAAAACAATGTCCATGAACCATCTATACCATGAATTCATTCAATTCCAACAAACAATGGTGTCCTTAATCTTGATTAACATTTCATATTGATATTAATTGGCTGAATTCGAAATCAAAGAGTCCACCCCATCATTTTTGGTTTGTGTCACCCTTCTTTTGGTTCCAAACACACGCTTTGATACAGTGATCCTAAACTTAACACTTGTGACTAAACTCCTTAAAATATTAATTAAAAAAAAACCATGTATAAACTCCATTAAAACTATAAATGTGATTACTTCCGTCAACCATGTGAGTCATTCACCTTTGTTTGCTTTTCAAACTAATGTTAACTGGTTTAATTTCCTTAACAATGAGACATTCTAATCATGTTGTGCTAATCAGGCTCCTTTTTTTGTTACAAGGACTATTGTTCATAGAATGACCATGAAAGTATCTTTTGTGCCCCTATTATCAACAGTATTCATTGTGTAAACAAAGTACAACACGAACCATTTATATACATGAATTTATTCAATTCCAACAAAAAATGGTGTCCTTAATCTTGATTGGCATTTCTTGTTGGTATTAAATGGTTCAATTCCAAAATATTGTGTCACTCCCATCCTTTATGCTTAGCAAAGCTCCTCTTTTTGTTCCAAACACTCTTTTTGGTACAACAATCATGAAATTAACATTTGTACCTAAAACAACTAGTATATTAATTACAACAAAGATGTCTACGCACCATTAAAACTCTAAATGCGTTTACTTCAAAAAACCAGAACAGTCATTCACCTTGTTGTGTATTTCGTACTAAAGTGAAGCAGTTTACTTTCTAAATAATGTGAAATTGAATTCACCTTAAGCTAATTACATTCCTCTTTTTGTTCCAAAGTATATTATTAATGCAATGAAATGATCATGAAATTGCCTTTTTTGTCATTATTAACAACTATATTCATTGTGAAAACGATGTCCATGAACCATCTATACCATGAATTCATTCGATTCCAACAAACAATGGTGTCCTTAATCTTGATTAACGTTTCTTATTCATATTAATTGGCTGAATTCCAAAACAAAGAGTCCACCCTATCATTTATCGTTAGTAAGGCTCTTCTTTTCGTTCCAAACACATGCTCTGATACTGTGATCATAAAATTATCTTTTGTGGCTAAATTGCTCAATATATTAATCAAAAGAAACCATGTATACGCTCCATTAAAATTATAAATGTGATTACTTCCGTCAACCATATGAGTTAGTCATCTTCATTTGCATTTCAAATTAATGTTAACTAGTTTATTTTCCATATTAATGAGACATTCTAACTATGTCATGCTAATCAGGCTCCTTTTTTAGTTACAAGGACTATTGTTCATACAATGACCACGAAATTATCTTTTGTGCCCCTATTATCAACAGTATTCATTGTGTAAACAATGTACAAGAACCATTTATACCATGAATTTATTCAACTCCAACAGAAAATGGTGTCCTTAATCTTGATTGGCATTTCTTATTGGTATTAAATGGTTCAATTCCAAAATAATGTGTCACTCCCATCCTTTCTGGTTAGCAAAGCTCCTCTTTTTGTTCCAAGCACCCTTTTTGGTACAACAATCATGAATTTAACATTTGTACCTAAAATAACTAGCATACTAATTACAATAAACAAGCCTACGCACCCTTAAAACACTAAATGCGTTTACTTCCAACAACCAGAACAGACATTCACCTTGTTGTGTATTTCGTACTAAAGTGAAGCAGTTTACTTTCCAAATAATGAGAGATTGAATTCACCTTAAGCTAATTACGTTCCTCTTTTTGTTCCAAAGTATATTTTTAATGCAATGATCATGAAATTGCCTTTTTCGTCACTATTAACACCTATATTCATTGTGAAAACAATGTCCATGAACCATCTATACCATGAATTCATTCGATTCCAACAAACAATGGTGTCCTTAATCTTGATTAACGTTTCTTATTCATATTAATTGGCTGAATTCCAAAACAAAGAGTCCACCCCATCATTTATGGTTAGTAAGGCTCTTCTTTTTGTTCCAAACACACGCGTTGATAGAGTGATCATAAAATTAACTTTTGTGGCTAAACTGCTCAAAATATTAATTAACAAAAACCAAGTATACGCTCCATTAAAACTATAAATGTGATTACTTCCGTCAACCATATGAGTCATTCATCCTCTTTTACATTTCAAACGAATGTTAACTGGTTTAATTTCCTTAACAATGAGACATTATAATCATGTCATGCTAATCAGGCTCCTTTTTTTGATACAAGGACTATTGTTCATACAATGACCATGAAATTATCTTTTGTGTCCCTATTATCAACAATATTCATTGTGTAAACAATGTACAAGAACCATTTATACCATGAATTTCTTCAATTCCAACAAAAAATGGTGTCCTTAATCTTGATTGGCATTTCTTATTGGTATTAAATGGCTGAATTCCAAAATAATGTGTTACTCCCATCCTTTCTGCTTAGCAAAGCTCCTCTTTTTGTTCCAAGCACCCTTTTTGGTACAAAAATCATGAAATTAACATTTGTACCTAAAACAACTAGTATATTAATTACAACAAACATGTGTACGCACCATTAAAACTCTAAATGTGTTTACTTCCAACAACCAGAACAGTCATTCACCTTGTTGTGTATTTTGTACTAATGTGAAGTGGTTTACTTTCTAAATAATGAGAAATTGAATTCACCTTAAGCTAATTAGGTTCCTCTTTTTGTTCCAAAGAATATTTTTAATGCAATGACCATGAAATTACCTTTTTCGTCATTATTAACAACTATATTCATTGTGAAAACAATGTTCATGAACCATCTATACCATGAATTCATTCAATTCCAACAAATAAGGGTGTCCTTAATCTTGATTAACATTTGTTATTCATATTAATTGGCTGAATTCTAAAACAAAGAGTCCACCCCATCTTTTATGTTTAGTACGGCTCTTTTTTTCGTTCCAAACACACGCTTTGATAGAATGATCATAAAATTAACTTTTGTGGCTAAACTGCTCAAAATATTAATTCAAAAAACCAAGTATACGCTCCTCTTTTTGTTCCAAACACTCTTTTTGCTACAACAATCATGAAATTAACATTTATACCTAAAACAAGTAGTATATTAATTACAACAAACATGTCTACCACCATTAAAACTCAAAATGCGTTTACTTCCAGCAACCAGAACAGTCATTCACCTTGTTGCATATTACGTACTAAAGTGAAGTGGTTTACTTTCTAAATAATGAGAAATTGAATTCACCTTAAGCTAATTACGTTCCTCTTTTTGTTCCAAAGTATATTTTTAATGCAATGATCATGAAATTGCCTTTTTCGTCACTATTAACAACTATATTCATTGGGAAAACAATGTCCACGAACCATCTATACCATGAATTCATTCAATTCCAACAAACAATGGTGTCCTTAATCTTGATTAACATTTCATATTGATATTAATTGGGTGAATTCGAAATCAAAGAGTCCACCCCATCATTTTTGGTTTGTGTCACCCTTCTTTTGGTTCCAAACACACGCTTTGATACAGTGATCCTAAACTTAACACTTGTGACTAAACTCCTTAAAATATTAATTAAAAAAAAACCATGTATAAACGCCATTAAAACTATAAATGTGATTACTTCCGTCAACCATGTGAGTCATTCACCTTTGTTTGCTTTTCAAACTAATGTTAACTGGTTTAATTTCCTTAACAATAAGACATTCTAATCATGTTGTGCTAATCAGGCTCCTTTTTTTGTTACAAGGACTATTGTTCATAGAATGACCATGAAAGTATCTTTTGTGCCCCTATTATCAACAGTATTCATTGTGTAAACAAAGTACAAGAACCATTTATACCATGAATTTATTCAATTCCAACAAAAAATGGTGTCCTTAATCTTGATTGGCATTTCTTGTTGGTATTAAATGGTTCAATTCCAAAATAATGTGTCACTCCGATCCTTTCTGCTTAGCAAAGCTCCTCTTTTTGTTCCAAACACTCTTTTTGGTACAACAATCATGAAATTAACATTTGTACCTAAAACAACTAGTATATTAATTACAACAAAGATGTCTACGCACCATTAAAACTCTAAATGTGTTTACTTCAAAAAACCAGAACAGTCATTCACCTTGTTGTGTATTTCGTACTAAAGTGAAGCAGTTTATTTTCTAAATAATGTGAAATTGAATTCACCTTAAGCTAATTACATTCCTCTTTTTGTTCCAAAGTATATTATTAATGCAATGATCATGAAATTGCCTTTTTCGTCATTATTAACAACTATATTCATTGTGAAAACGATGTCCATGAACCATCTATACCATGAATTCATTCGATTCCAACAAACAATGGTTTCCTTAATCTTGATTAACATTTCTTGTTCATATTAATTGGCTGAATTCTAAAACAAAGAGTCCACCCTATCATTTATCGTTAGTAAGGCTCTTCTTTTCGTTCCAAATACATGCTTTGATACTATGATCATAAAATTAACTTTTGTGGCTAAATTGCTCAAAATATTAATTAAAAGAAACCATGTATACGCTCCATTAAAATTATAAATGTGATTACTTCCGTCAACCATCTGAGTCAGTCATCTTCATTTGCATTTCAAATTAATGTTAACTAGTTTATTTTCCATATTAATGAGACATTCTAACTATGTCATGCTAATCAGGCTCCTTTTTTAGTTACAAGGACTATTGTTCATACAATGACCACGAAATTATCTTTTGTGCCCCTATTATCAACAGTATTCATTGTGTAAACAATGTACAAGAACCATTTATACCATGAATTTATTCAACTCCAACAAAAAATGGTGTCCTTAATCTTGATTGGCATTTCTTATTGGTATTAAATGGTTCAATTCCAAAATAATGTGTCACTCCCATCCTTTCTGGTTAGCAAAGCTCCTCTTTTTGTTCCAAGCACCCTTTTTGGTACAACAATCATGAATTTAACATTTGTACCTAAAATAACTAGCATACTAATTACAATAAACAAGCCTACGCACCCTTAGAACACTAAATGCGTTTACTTCCAACAACCAGAACAGACATTCACCTTGTTGTGTATTTCGTACTAAAGTGAAGCAGTTTACTTTCCAAATAATGAGAAATTGAATTCACCTTAAGCTAATTAGGTTCCTCTTTTTGTTCCAAAGTATATTTTTAATGCAATGATCATGAAATTGCCTTTTTCGTCACTATTAACAACTATATTCATTGTGAAAACAATGTCCATGAACCATCTATACCATGAATTCATTCGATTCCAACAAACAATGGTGTCCTTAATCTTGATTAACATTTCTTATTCATATTAATTGGCTGAATTCCAAAACAAAGAGTCCACCCCATCATTTATGGTTAGTAAGGCTCTTCTTTTTGTTCCAAACACACGCGTTGATAGAGTGATCATAAAATTAACTTTTGTGGCTAAACTGCTCAAAATATTAATTAACAAAAACCAAGTATACGCTGCATTAATACTATAAATGTGATTACTTCCGTCAACCATATGAGTCATTCATCCTCTTTTGCATTTCAAATTAATGTTAACTAGTTTATTTTCCATATTAATGAGACATTCTAACTATGTCATGCTAATCAGGCTCCTTTTTTATTTTCAAGGACTATTGTTCATACAATGACCACGAAATTATCTTTTCTGCCCCTATTATCAACAGTATTCATTGTGTAAACAAGGTACAAGAACCATTTATACCATGAATTTATTGAACTCCAACAAAAAATGGTGTCCTTAATCTTGATTGGCATTTCTTATTAGTATTAAATGGTTGAATTCCAAAATAATGTGTCACTCCTATACTTTCTGCTTACCAAAGCTCCTCTTTTTGTTCCAAACACTCTTTTTGGTACAACTATCATGAAATTAATATTTGTACATAAAATAACTAGTATATTAATTATAATAAACAAGCCTACGCACCCTTAAAACTCTAAATGTGTTTACTTCCAACAACCAGAAGAGTCATTCACCTTGTTGTGTATTTCGTACTAAAGTGAAGCGGTTTACTTTCTAAATAATGAGGGATTGAATTCACCTTTAGCTAATTAGGTTCCTTTTTTTGTTACAAAGAATATTTTTCATGCAATGATCATGAAATTGTCTTTTTTGTCTTTAGTAACAACTATATTCATTGTGAAAACAATGTCCATGAACCATCTATACCATGAATTTATTCGATTCCAACAAACAATGGTGTCCTTAATCTTGATTAACATTTCATATTGATATTAATTAGTTGAATTCGAAATCAAAGAGTGCACCCCATCATTTTTGGTTTGTATCGCTCTTCTTTTGGTTCTAAACACACGCTTTGGTACAGTGATCGTAAAATAAACATTTGGGACTAAATTGTTCAAAATATTAATTAAAAAAAACCAAGTATACACTCCATTAAAACTATAAATATGATTACTTCTGTCAACCATGAGAGTCATTCACCTTTGTTTGCATTTCAAACTAATGTTAACTGCTTTAATTTCCATAACAATGAGACATTCTAATCATGTCGTGCTAATCAGGCTCCTTTTTTTGTTACAAGGACTATTGTTCATAAAATGACCATGAAATTATCTTTTGTGTCCCTATTATCAACAATATTCATTGTGCAAACAATGTACAAGATCCATTAATACCATGAATTTATTCAATTCCAACAAAAAATGGTGTCCTTAATCTTGATTGGCATTTCTTATTGGTATTAAATGGTTCAATTCCAAAATAATGTGTCACTCCCATCCTTTCTGCTTAGCAAAGCTCCTCTTTTTGTTCCAAACACTCTTTTTCGTACAACAATCATGAAATTAACATTTGTACCTAAAACAACTAGTATATTAATTACAACAAAGATGTCTACGCACCATTAAAACTCTAAATGCATTTACTTCAAAAAACCAGAACAGTCATTCACCTTGTTGTGTATTTCGTACTTAAGTGAAGTGGTTTACTTTCTAAATAATGAGAAATTGAATTCACCTTAACCTAATTACGTTCCTCTTTTTGTTCCAAAGTATATTATTAATGCAATGATCATGAAATTGCCTTTTTTGTCATTATTAACAACTATATTCATTGTGAAAACAATGTCCATGAACCATCTATACCATGAATTCATTCGATTCCAACAAACAATGGTGTCCTTAATCTTGATTAACATTTCTTATTCATATTAATTGGTTGAATTCTAAAACAAAGAGTCCACCCTATCATTTATCGTTAGTAAGGCTTTTCTTTTCGTTCCAAACACATGCTTTGATACTGTGATCATAAAATTAACTTTTGTGGCTAAATGGCTCAAAATATTAATTAAAAGAAACCATGTATACGCTCCATTCAAATTATAAATGTGATTACTTCCGTCAACCATATGAGTCAGTCATCTTCATTTTCATTTCAAATTAATGTTAACTAGTTTATTTTCCATATGAATGAGACATTCTAACTATGTCATGCTAATCAGGCTCCTTTTTTAGTTACAAGGACTATTGTTCATAAAATGACCATGAAATTATCTTTTGTGTCCCTATTATCAACAATATTCATTGTGTAAACAATGTACAAGATCCATTAATACCATGAATTTATTCAATTCCAACAAAAAATGGTGTCCTTAATCTTGATTGGCATTTCTTATTGGTATTAAATGGTTCAATTCCAAAATAATGTGTCACTCCCATCCTTTCTGCTTAGCAAAGCTCCTCTTTTTGTTCCAAACAATCTTTTTGGTACAACAATCATGAAATTAACATTTGTACCTAAAACAACTAGTATAGTAATTACAGCAAACATGTCTACCCACCATTAAAACTCTAAATGCGTTTACTTCCAACAACCAGAATAGTCATTCACCTTGTTGTGTATTTCGTAAGAAAGTGAAGTGGTTTACTTTCTAAATAATGAGAAATTGTATTCACCTTAAGCTAATTACGTTCCTCTTTTTGTTACAAAGAATATTATTAATGCAAGGATCATGAAATTGTCTTTTTTGTCATTATTAATAACTATATTCATTGTGAAAACAATGTCCATGAACCATCTATACCATGAATTCTTTCAATTCTAACAAACAATGGTGTCTTTAATCTTTATTAACATTTCTTATTGATATTAATTGACTGAATT